>OZ038491.1:46389065-46391565 GCA_964036315.1 Acanthosepion esculentum
TATATATATATATATATATATATATATATATATATATATATATATATATATATATATATATATATATATATATATATTGGAACCAATTATACAACTTATAGTTTACTTATACAACTAATATATATATATATATACATATATATTTATATATAAATAAGCTTATACATATATATATATATATTAGAAAAAATTATACAAATTGTAATTTACTTATACCGCTTACATATATATACATACATAAATAAGCTTATACATATATATATATATATATATATATATATATATATATATATATATATATATATATATATATATATATATATATATATATATGTATACAGTTACGGCCAAAATGTTTAGAACGGCATTGTTTTCGTCAGATAACTTGGTTTAATTTTTTATCAAAGTTGTTTCATATTCTATAATTTTCACAGACACTACATACAATATTATTTGTTATTGTCTGAGATTTTGGTGTAATTTGAGAGGATAATACAAAAGTTATTGATGATTTAATGATTTACTGCAAAACCCATGGCGGCCAAAATGATCAGAATGGCTGCTTTGTGTTTTAGTATATTTAACCGGCAAACTCTAATTTTTTTAATTTGTTTAAGTTACGATTCTTTTACTAAACATTAGCAAGAATATCTGCAGTGTACTTTGTTAATATAATGCCACTTACTCCGTTACCAATTCGTCAGCAGATTATTAAGCTTCGAAAGAAGGATAATTTAAGTATTGGGTCTATTGCAAAGATTGTTAACAAGTCATAAAGTGTTGTTCACGGTATTCTTAAGGTGTACGATGATTGTGGTTCGTGTGAAGCAAGAAAGTCTACAGGTAAGCCAAGAAAAACGACCAAGAGAGAAGATCGTGCTATGGTAAAGTTGGTTAAAAAGGACAGTTTAAAACTGCTGCTACTGTTTCTCGGGAAATTAGCATTGTACTGAAGAAAACTTTATCTCGAATAACTGTGTCACGTCGTTTAGTTGAACATGACCTACAAGCAAGCGCACCTGCAGTGAAGCCACTGATCAGCTCCAAGAATAAAAAGTATCGTCTTAGCTTTGTAACCGAACATGTGTTGTGGTCTCAAGAAAAATGGCAATCGGTGCATTTCAGTGATGAATCTAAGTTTATGTTATTTGGCCCAGTTGGGAAAAGGTACGTTCGTCGAAAAGTAGGTGAAAAATTGTCGCCTAAATGCCTTAAGACTCGTGTTAATTTCGGTGGAGGAAGTGTCATGGTTTGGGGATGATATCTGGAGATGGTGTGAGCCCTTTGGTGCGATTACATGTAAATGTAAATGCATGGAGTTTATAAACAACTTGTAAAAAATCATGTCTTGCCTGTGCTGAGAAATTCAACTAAGCGACCACCCATATTCATGCAGGACAATGTCCCATGTCACAAGGCTAAGTGGTCATTAACTTCCTCAAGGCTGAAAAGGTTATTGTTATGGATTGGCCTGCTCAAAGCCCAGATCTCAATCCTATTGAAAATGTATGGAATATTCTACGAGAACTTTCGAAAGCCAGAAATCCTAAAACAACCGAGTAAATATGGAATGCCATTCAGGAGGAATGGAATAAGATCACCTAGCAAGACATCAAAGTGTGATTGAAGTTAAAGGGATTCACACTAAATATTAAATAATTTCAGTATTCACTGTCATTTTTGATTATTTTGTTATTTTTCAACCATTCTGATCATTTTGGCCGCCATGGGTTTTGCAGTAAATCACTAAATCATCCATAACTTTTGTATTATCCTCTCAAATTGCACCAAAATCTTAGACAACAACAATTAATATCGTATTTATTGTCTGTGAAAATTATAGAATATAAAACTACTTTGATAAAAAAATTATACCTACTTTTCTGACGAAAACAATGCTGTTCTGAACATTTTGGCCGCAACTGTTTATATATATATATATATATATATATATATATATATATATATATATTGGAACAATTTATACAAATTATAATTTACTTATACTGCTCTAACGAATAACAAATTTATACTTTTTCTAACGTAACAAAAAAGTTTCCCTTCAAATGTGTGGCAGGATTTAAAATAAATATAACTATCAAACTACAAAACTTGCCACTTGGAAAGAAGCCACAGCCATCTTTACTGAATGGTTACTGTTCGATGCCAATCAAAATTGTTTCTTTATGATATATATATATATATATATATATATATATATATATATATAATGTGATTAATGACGAAATATCTTTACTGACACGATTGATGAATCATTAACTTACTATCAATTAATTGAATAATAAGATACTTATATTCGAGTTGTTGTCGGATAGAATGACACATGCCAAGTACCTTCGACAATTTCAAATTGTCATCTTCTGGGCGCAATTTTCCCATACAAAGTGAAACCCTAAGACGAAATATGTGTAGACTGAATGATCTTATTTTTTAAAAATTATTCTATCTATTGAGACTTGAATATAAGTTTTTGGGCGTG
>OZ038491.1:46396565-46414065 GCA_964036315.1 Acanthosepion esculentum
TTCTAAGTATATCTGGGAAATAAAAAACAAAACACACACCACACCAAAAATATCTTGGAAAATAAGGAAAAATTCATCAGCCTACAACAACCTATCAAAAACCTGCAAACTTTGCTTGGAGGAAAAAATAGCTATCATTACCTTCCCAGATCAAAATAAATTATTAAATAAAAGATCCGAGCTAATCTCAAAATGTAGACATGAAAACAAATTTTTACTACGTAACTTAAAATAAATAAATAAATATATAAACAAACAATAAAATAAGCAAAATAAATTACTCCAAACAAATCATAAAACCACACCTGTTAGAATATACGAAATAAAATCAAAACAAAAGAACGGACGAAAGTTATAACTGTTATAAAAAAAAAACAAAAAAAAAAAACAAAAAAAAAAAACAAAAAAAAAAAAAACATTAATAAAAGATAATATACTACGTTACTTAAAAACCGAAAGCCAAAAAGATATAGTGTAACAAATAAATAACAACAAGTATAATAAATCGATCTAAATACATCCAAATATATAAATAAACTAACAACCGATTACGATATACTAGCCGTTTAAGAAACAAAACAAAACAAAAACAAATAAAGATAACCAACCTAAATAGATAAATTAAAAACTGTTCCCACCTAAATAATAGTCAGAAAAAAAACACAAATTCAACAAACAGATTTAATCAATGACAAATAAACAAATATATAAGATAAAAAAAATAAAAATGAAAATAAATAAAAACAAGCAAAACAATTTGACCCAAATAAATAAGCGAACAAGCGATTTCCGGTAATGACGGCCATTATAGACTACCAACAATAAGCTATATAAACAAATTTTTACTACGTTAACCAAAAACACCGATCAAAATAAAAGAATAAATAAATAAATATATAAGATAAAAAATAAAAATAAAAATAAAAAAACAGACAAAAAACAAGCAAAACAATTTGACATAAATAAATAAACAAATAAGCCACTTCCGGTAAAAGTAACCGCCAAAATAGACTACCCATAATGCACCACTGACCCTTATATAAATAGCCGAGAAAAATAACAGCACTAGTCGCCTGACGATTGCACTAGCATGAAACAGACTGTCGCCTCTAAGTGCTGACTTCCATGTCCACTTTTATATTTACACACGCTCTATCTCTGATATTGAGCACTTTACCCCATAAATATAGCACACTTTAAGACTATATTTCTGCATATATATATATATATATATATATATATATATATATATATATATATATATATATATATATATATATATATATATATAGCCAAGTATAGTATTGGCGTATACGGAATAAATTCCAATAACCAACAAATACTATTCTTAAAAGAGTGATCAATACAGAGTAGAGGAAATGTAATCATTTATTTAAAAATTATATGGTTTTGAATGTAGAATAAAGGAAACAAACCCTGTATTCTACATTCAACACTATCACTTGATAAGACACCAGAAGTGATGAAACAAAATGGCTATTTCTGTAGTGATTTTATATCAATTTTATGTTATAATTTTCGAATAAATGATTTTATATATATATATATATATATATATATATATATATATATATATATATATATATATATATATATATATATACTAGCAGCATGGCCCGGAGTTTCCCGTGCTTGATTCAAAAATCGTACGACTGATACAGCAATCGCTATCACTTGACTTTGCCCTTCCTTTCCTTTAAAGGAATGCCCTTTGCCGTGCTGATGTTGCTACATGCCTTACTTCTTGCCTATCTGATACTGTGAATTTTTTCTAAGCTCTATTAAACATTAAGCCTGTTACGAAAAAGAACTAAACAAAATGGACAAAAAGCGATCGGCTTTAATAAAGGACTCGTAACTGGAAAAACCGAATGAAAAAAGAATGTTAAAAACAAATACTTTTTCACACCCAACCCAGTTCTGCGGAATCAGAATCAACATTGAGTTTAAGCAAGCGAATGAGCCAATTTGAGTAAAGTGCCATGCAGATTTAAATTTTTCCCACTTGTGACGAATGCTGCTATCGATTTTTTTCTATGCTAGAATGCTAGTTAACATTCGTGTCAGTCAGCTGTTGGCTCTCACGCTGGCCAATAGAATCTTCCTGCCTATTCGTGGCAGCCAGCTATAGGCTCTCACTCTTGTCAGTAGAAAATGGTCGCAAACTACATGAAAACTGCCGTAGGAGTATGAAAAAATCGAAGGTTTCCACTATCGATAGGAGTTGGGAAATGCACAGTCGATCTTGCCCTTCCCGCTAACTTGGAGCATGTGCATGTAAATTTTGGTGCAAATACGTCGGAAATTGCGGCCGTGCATTCGTTACACACAGAAACACATCCTGCTTTATATATATATATATATATATATATATATATATATATATATATATATATATATATATATATATATGTACGTTCTCTTTATAGATATATAAATCCATTTATATAGATTATATATAATAATCGCATGCGCAATAATGAAATTCGATAATTTCCCGAAAGTTTTTTTAAAGAAAACAAGTTAATTGTATAAGGAAGAACTCGTGAAGATTGTTTCTGCAATAAACTTTGATATTTAAAAGTCATTCTAATAAATGCATTTGGAGATATTCTAAAACGGGTCGTTGGAAATCAGAAGATGACGATTAACGTTGCGTTTAAATTTTTAATCATTGTGCTTATCAGGGAAATGCTAGAAAAGAAACTCTAGATATGTCGGTGGCATTTAGCTGTTTCAACAATAAAAGAGTGGGACCCACATGACAATCTATTAGTACGCTTAAATTCATGTATTCGGTGCACAATGGGAAAAGCAATCGTCCAAGTGCAGTTCCCATGTACCTCAAAATGATCCTCAATCTGAAAATCGCATTTGGCGCGAAAAAAATATTAGTTTGAGCCGTAATTCCAGATTTGTGGACTAATTGTTGTAATGAACGTATCACACAATTACCAATCATACATGACAGTTACTAATTCGGAAGCCGCCAGCACATATTTAGGCTTTGTACTTTAGTTGCGACGTGGGGTCACACTTAGTTAAAGGATAAACATTTTTTTCCATAGCAACCGAAGTTCTTTTACATTAAGAATAAAAAAGGGAATTAAATAATCTTATTATTTGTCCTTCAATCTGTTGATTTTCGATATTCTACAGGTTCGATTGGTTTCACAAAAGTTGATAAACTGTATTGAAAAAAAATCACCACTTCAACTTTCAACAAATTGATAACTGACGAAACAAATCTATGTTTCCCCAGAGTTTTATCTATTGTGAGGTCACACTCAAATGCTTTCAATACTAAAACTATTCTGTTTATTTTAAAAACTGTTGCATACACAGTATCGGTTTCTCGATGTTTCAATATTAGTTTATTAATTGTGTTGTACGACTTAGAATCTTTTATCAGGTTATTTTTTACCAGAAAATATTTTTAGGTTCTAAGAATTGTTTGGAGATAAGATAAGATTAACTGATATAATTCTTACTAATTAATCCATAGCTGAAGAAGAGGAAGCGGATTCATAACTTTCTCAATCGTACTTGAGCGTAAGGCGAAAGAAAGAATCGATTTAAATTAGAACTCGCTTCTCCGATATCCAATTCTAAGCCGATACCCATTACACCCCACGCACATCCAAGATTACAGCACCTGCTATTCCGAAGCGGTCACCCATATAGTTACTGACGAAGTTCAACGTTGCTTAAATTATGATTTTCTGAGATTAATACTGGTACATTTTTTCCCATCTGCGTGTAAATTCCATACGTAGCTTGCTTCAAATTCTATCGGATTATTCGTGGATGACAATTCGAAAAAATGACTGATCCTCTCTGCGGAGTCAGAATCTGTTGGCGATCTAAGGATGCCACCAGGCATCTGGTGCGCATAGACAAATGCCTTTTATTAAATCTAACAATATGCGTAATAGTAAATAAAAGTATCTTTGAAATTATCTGAATTTAAAATTCCACTGAATCAGGGATGTCCAGTGCCTTGAGCGCCCATTAAGACGAAGACTTCAAGTGGAACTCATAACGTACCAGCTATTGTTAAAGATTCTGGGAAACTGCTCTATATAGCGTACGTGAGTCTCCTGCTATTCTGTACAAAAACCACATCAGGACGGAAATGGAGTACTGCTGCTAAATATTAGCAGGCAATTTCCCGTTGTGTCTTTTCTGGCTTCATGTTAAAAAGCGTCTCTTCTTCCTTTTGTGTAATGAATTATCTTCCACCTATAACCTCTTTTCTACAGACGAAACTCCACAAGCTTCTTGTTGCTCTTTTGCTATTTCCAAAACGAAATAAATATCTTAGTTCCACCAGTTCTAACCTTCACGGCGATGACCCGCAATATCACGCTCTTTGTATTCCATTAATTTCTCTTGGTCAGTTTCTTCTCATGAACTTGACTCCTAAAAGGATGCTTCCCAGACCACTACAGTCTTAACCTGTTCAAGTCTAGGGTTAACCGTTAACCTCCCTAAATATATCCATAAACTGTACCTCTAATTATGTAACCCTCTATGTCATCGTTTCTCAACCGGTTTTCCCCGGCACCCTAACGTTCCGCAAAAGGTCCTCAAGGGTTCCCCGAGAACTGGTGTTACCTGATTTACCTAATGTCTTTTCAACATTGCCAGTAAAGGATAAAGAAAATAATTAAAAAAAACTGACGCAGCAATTAACTGTTCCGTTTACATTTATATTATATATATATGCGATATTGGTTACTTATGTTTGTTTTTTACGTTTGAGTTTAGAATTTTTTGTGTGTGTGAATGAAAACTCCCTGATGAATGAACATTATGAATTTTATTTAGCATTACCGAAACATTTGACAAAGACGTATTAATTTTTCCTTAAACCAGTTATTCAAAAATATATACTATGATATTTACCACGTGAACTACGATGAAAATAAGATGCAAAAGATATGGTATATAATTTTGTTTTTGTGCAGAGGTTCCTTGAGACATATGATTTATTTTAAGGGTTACGCAAGGGTAAAAAGATAGAGAAACGTTGCTCTATATTGAGGGACTATTGGCTGAACATTATTGTTAAAAAAAACACTATAAGCTTCAGGCTGGTGTAATAAAAATATTTTTTGTGCTCTAAGAAAATATTGAATGTTAATATTTAAGCGGGATAGAAAAATGTTAAACAAATGATAGAAGCTAGAAAAATATCTCGTCCTTACTAAAGACGTGACCTGAAAATTTTCCTTGATTACAGTGTGGAGTTTACATACGTCTAAGTTTTAATAGTAGTCAAAATTATTCATGGGAATATCCATATTTATCTTGCTTTAATCGCATCTTTTATGCTCTGTGTCCCTTCAGGTTGTGTTAGGTCATACCTCACCAGGACCCCATATCTGTTGTTGGTCTTGTAATTCGTTACCATTCTTCTTTGTCGATATATTGCTTGTTGTTTCCTTTGCTTACGTTTCATTATGTTCTGGCAGAAGTTAAAACTCCAGGCCGCCTTAGCTCATTATATGTCCTAGAAATTTCAACTGTTTCATTCTGATTGTAAGTATACGTTTGCTTATAATTACTTATTTCCTTAAAGCATTCACGTTTGTCACTTGGTTTATGCATGGGATTCTCATCAGTTCTTTGTATAACTACATCTCTGTCACTTCAAATCATTCAAAATGTGGTGATTTTCCGATATTACAGTTTTGTTCAGCACACTTGTTTTTATTTACAACGAAATTCTCCAACATTTATATTTTGCTGTAAGCTTCACACTGTGGAAGGCCCGAGTCCACTCAAGGTAGAGGTTTACGTTAAGTAGTAGTTTATATGGATAGGAGGGGAAGATAACGGTTAAAGCTAGACTTGAACAGTTTAAGATTGTAGCGATCAGGGAAACATCCTCTTGGGAATCTGTTTCACAAGGCAGTGGTTCGCGGGTAGACAAAGTTTGAATAGAAATTCTAGCCGATGGAATGCGGGTGGAATATAGATCTTTTGCTACTATGTAAGTAACATGGCGGCTCCTAGCCGTGAATGTTAAACTTGGCCGAACTAAAGAATGCAGTTCGTCCGAGCACTTTCTATGGAATTAGCGATAGTGCAGTGAGCTGTAAGACAGAAGATAACGTTTCCCAAACAGAAACTATGATCTAGAATTAGAATAAAAGCAGTAATGTCACATGACCTGATCCGCATAATAATTCAGGGCGTAGAATTAATAATTAAACACTTCAAATAACCTGACGTATGAGTCAGTTGCAATAAACTTAGCATAAGAGGTAAGGAAACTGACCATTGAATAAACTGCACTAAAGATAGATTCGGCCAACACTGCAAATTGTTAAAAAACATTAACCTGAAAGCAAAGTAACTAATAATAACAAAACAAAAGTCATTGAAACAAACCAAGTTCAGTCGACCATTGATGACAATTCCAGAACAACGTAACTATAAACAATTTTTTTTCTATCCTCTGCCAGCCGCAATGATGGAGAAAGCATTACCTCGAACCATCGCCAGTGAGATACGCTGCAAGAGCTACTAGTCATGTTCTTAAATAGCCACGTCACATCGATGGCATAAATAGCGCCAATGCCATAAATGGATGACATAAATAGCGCCAAACCCGTTTAAAATTCCTGTCTATATTTATGAGAGGAGGCATTGTAATTATTTACACTGTTTACATTATTTGGATTATTGTCCTCATCTTTGTTACCATATTCAGGACGTTTCGACAGTTGCACGCCCTGGCCTTCTTCAGGTGATGGGAACTTCGAACTGAATCCATTATTTTCATCCACCGCAGTAGATACATCAAGGACACGTTAAACCGTGGATAAAAGCGTTGGTTGAATCCAATGAGTTGACCAATACCTGGCTACAGCAGAAGTGAACAGAAATTTGGAGGGTTGAGTTAAAAATGAGGGAACTTATATTGAGATATCCGGAAGAGGCATGGCAAGTGGAATTAGAACATTCTATCTCGCTGGGCGAAATAAAGTGTTCGGTTCGAAATTCCAATCACCTGAAACAGGCCGGAGCGTAGAGCGATCAAAATGTCGTAAATGAGGCAACAAAGATAAGGACAGCTGTCCGAAAAATGTAAATAGAGCAAATAGCTGTTTAGAATTATTTAAACTCTAAGCTGCATACAATCGATTTCTCCGATTAATGGCTTCAAATGACTTCAATGAAGCCTCTAGATATTAAAGAAGACCATTCTTTATCAGATTTCAGTGAATGGTACTACAGAATCTTAAATAAAGAACTGTACCAAATAACAGAAACCACATCAATTGAGGACTACAAACAGTAGCAACAAGGAAAACTGAATATCACGTGCTACTCTCCAGATTTAATGGCAATACTAGACTACCAACGCGATCTCATCAATTTACAGTTGAGTTGTTTAGATGTGGCCGTAAATTCTATGCTAACATGTTTTTATTTTTTATTTTTTTGTTATTTTTGTTTTTTTCTTGCACATCTCTCGTCTGGAAATCCCTCCGATTCTATGCTTTCCAGCGAACTTTAATCTGCAGAAATTTAAATGGAATTGTCATTCGCTACCTACTCTCTACCTGATTGCTTCCCACACTTTATTAACGATTCTGTTCCTAATTCTTTCAGGCCCAAGGACCTCTTCTGTCTTAGTGGCTTTGTGTGCTTGAGGTAAAACCGATTAAAAAGAAAAAGATAAAATAATAATATAATGAAGATGTTGACGTCCAGAACATCTTCAGACAAATATTAGGAAGGAAACTACCCTCAATACTGGCACTACAAAACAGCACACAAATGGTATTGTTAATATTAGCCGTTTCCTTATAAGGAAACATTCGACATTCATTGACCGATCAGTTAGCACGAACTTCGGTCGAAATGTATAGAACTTTCATCTTAAAATTATTTTTTCACCGAAATAGGCTTCTTAAGTAAGGCAGCTGCTTTTGCTCTTTTCAGTATTGATGGGATTTTCTCTCCGAACCATTTATTTGAAGTAATGCGGAATGTCAACAACTTCATTGCGTCATTGTTTTCTCTTTGATATCCATTACAACTGTTGGTAGTTCTCAAGTGATGGCGTTTCTGTTATTTGGTAAGAAACCTCCAAAATAGATCAAATGACGACGTGCTCCATGAAGACGTTTAACTTCCGCACAACTTCAAGTAAAAGGATGGAAAGCAAACACCCGTCAATACTGAAAGAGCGATAACTATGAATTCAATTGCCTTGGTGATCTTTATACTGTGGAACAAATAATAGATTCTGGGAGTTCAAATGAAGCTAACTGTTGTCACCTTATCTCTTCCATTTCCATTTTTTGATATTCTTATTTGTTTACTTTTGTTCACTTTTATATTTGTTTTTTCTTCCTCTCCGTCCCCCGTCTTATATATCCTTCCTATCCTTCTCCTTCTTCGCTTTTTCCTAAATCTTACTTTTCTTTCTCTTTCAGTTCTTCCATCGCTATGCCTCCTTCACGCTTCTTTGATGAAAGTCTCCTAATCAAACGTATATGTGTTCCAAAATGAAACGATTTCTCTGTCGCCCGTGGCTCACATGATCGAATATAATTAGCCGACTTCAAAAGGGAAAAACTTTCCATGCATTCATAATACAAATATTAATAAAATTAAAACCCAAACTCTTTCTTTATGTTTTCTTATCTTTTCTTATCCATATGGAAAAAAACTAAAGATATCTTCTTTAAGTCAAATTACTTTCAGTAAGTCAAATATATATATTTTTATTTACCAGTATAATTGGACTAAAAATAGTGAAGATTTACCAAGAAAGAAAAGTAATTTAAAACAATAATCGCCACGCCTAAAGTAATTGCATCAATGTGAAAATTATCCTCTCTACCCTCAAAGCAAGTTTTAAAAGTTAAAAGTTAAAGCTTCTTGTAACTTTTCGACATTTGGCAGATAGAAGTGTTTTCTATTCCTTGTCTTATAAAGATATAGACCAAATTTTGAAGCGAGATATAAAAATAGCGTATGTACTGCTGACACTGGCTACGCCGTTGTCCAAACTATATATCCATTTAGTTTTGTCAAATTAGCTTTAAAATTAGGTCGTCAAAAACCGCATGATACGCGAATATACACGGTATATCTTTTTTTTTTATTATCGGTTTAAGTCACTTTTAAAAAAGACCGACTTCAGTGCATATATACAACTCGCTATACGAAATGCGTAGAAACATATTTGCCGTAGTTTCAAAGAGGAGTTTAATTCTAGGGGTTTTAATTAATTTCACTGTTTACGAAAGTAAAACAACAGGAACAAAAACTCAAACACATGTACCCACTAAAAGTAAGGTTTCCAGTAATAAGAATATATATAAGTGTGTGTGTGTGTGTGTGTGTGTGTGTGTGTGTGTGTGTGTGTGTGTGTGTGTGTGTGATGTGCTGACAATCCTCTGCGGAACTGTTATATTCCGTGCTAAGGGAATAAATACTTAACACCAGATGGATACTAGTAGAAAGGTTTATTGTACACACTAAGTACTATATGAAATACAGTACAGTTATACACATAGGTCAACCTAGTGGTGAGTGCCAATAATTGGAAGGTCGGAGGCGCTTGCGTATTTTTCCCTTTCTCTCTCTCTTTCTTTCTCTCTCTCTTTCTTTCCCGTCTCGTAGACAGTTGACTTCATAGGTACTTACTACCTATAGCGTAATCATTCATGGGAGTGCCGGGTTATTCCATTACATCAGAAAGCATATTACTTATGGCTATTATTACTTGTTCTCAATGCTTTTTTCACAGACGAAGAGGAGAATTGGGGAAAGAGAATACCATGGACTGAACATGTGAATAACGAGCAATTCTCTAGGAAAATAAAAACAAATTGAACGCAGACAGAATAAAAATAGGACAGATGAAATTACTATGACACATAATAATAAAGATAATAATTGAAGAATTTGACATTCACAGGGCAAAGGTACAGACTGAAGCAGCAAGTAAGATACGTAACATTCTTCGGCAAATGGGTGGTGGAACGGTGTTATGTGCCGACAATCCTCGTCGGAACTGTTATATTCCGTGCTAAGGGAATAACTAAGTAACACCAAGTGGATACTAGAAAAAAGGTTTATTGTACTCAGCAAATACAATATGAAATACAGTACAGTTATACACATAGGTCAATCTAATAGTAAGTGCCACTAATTGGAAGGTTGGACATGCTTGCGTCTTCACTCTCTCACTGTCCACCAGTCGCTCGTAGACAGTTGACTTTATAGGTATTTACTACCTATAGAGTAATCATTAATAGCGGTGCCCGGTTATTCCATTACATCAATATATATATATATATATATATATATATATATATATATATATATATATATATATATATATATATATATATATATGTGTGTGTATGTCTGTCTGTGTGTGTGTGTGCTTTGAACAATAACAATATTAAAAACTTAACATTTTCTGACACACTGGGTTGTATATTAATATTTTTTTTGTTTTATTATTTCAGTTAGGGTCCTCAACTTATTTCAGCCATAAATTCCCAGTGTTCATCATGAGAAAATAAACACTGTTAATAGCGGTGAACTACAGGAGTGAATGACTTTTTGTGAAGAAGGTGAAATTTTTTTGTAGTTTTCATTTGTTTTTATCGTTAATTTTATTCAGTCCTTGTAGTTGTCAAACGGCCTCTTTGAAGTTGTTTTTTTTTAAGATAGAGGATGGAAGATCTGACTAAAAATTACCTACTAGGTCATTTTCAAAGTTTCTTTACTTGCTGGGAATGGAATATGTGCGTTGAGTTTATGTTATCTTTTTGTTCTTTTACAGAGTGTGTGATGTGTATATATTTGTCTGAGTGTATATATAAGTGTGAGACTTATCGTTAATTTTGGTCAGTACTTGTATTGGTCAAACCGCATTTTTGAAGTTGTTTTTAAGATAGAGGATGGCAGATTCTGACTTAGAATTCTACCCTTGGTCATTTTAACAGTTTTATTGGTTGCTTAGAATTGGATGTGTGTGATAAGAGTTTGTTCTTTTTTAGTTTTTTGAGAGTGTGTGTGTGATGTGCATATATTTGTGTAAGTGTGTGTATAAGTGTAAGATATCAACACCTCTGCAATCATGTCTGTCTTGCGTGGGTGCAAAATATGGGTAGGGATTGATTTATGGGGTTATATCTTAACTCTATGTTGGTAAAATGTGTGATTAAGCCCGTCTGGACGAAGTTTTTTGAAGCACAACATACATTTGTCTTCATATTCTTCTAATATTTTACCAAGCTCATCCTTTCTGTCTATTTCTATATATATATATATATATATATATATATATATATATATATATATATATATATATATATATATATATATATACAAAATAATATACATATATATAAATATATACAAAAACACAGAAATAAATACTTTCATAAAAAAACACCCAATTTTGTTTCATTTATTTTATCCAGATATTATATATATATATATATATATATATATATATATATATATATATATATATATATATATATATCCATGTAAAATGAGAACGAATAGAGCCCAATTTTTAAATTTCAATTGTCTACACAACTGTTCCTTACTACTAACACCTGATGAGATGCGTCGATTCGCATCGAAACACGACTATATATATATATATATATATATATATATATATATATATATATATATATATATATATATAACAAACGACGGTTCCGTATAGGATACAGGTTGGAAACCTGTAGCAGAACGAATATTTTCTATGAAAATTTCTCGGACAATCAGGTAAATGTTATTAATACTGTTTATTATAAAACAGAGCATTTACTTAAGTATGTGTATCTATAAAAATAATGTATAAACATAAAAATGTCTTAAAATAATTGTCGGACATTGTTCATTCCTTAATAAATAAATATATATATATATATATATATATATATATATATATATATATATATGTATATATATATATATATACATATATATATATATATAAAGTGTATATATATATATATATATATATATATATATATATATATATATATATATATATATATATATATATATATATATATATATATATACAGAGAGAGAAGTTGCGATGGGTAAATTTTCGCTATTTCATGTTTTAATTTCGCTCATCCGCGTTGTTTGGGATTTTGTCGACCGCACATTAAATTAGGGTCAGCTGAGTACCGTCTGTGAGCAAAAGCCCCCATGTGAATGTCGGTTTTAAAATAAAAAAATGTCATATAGAAATTGTATTGAGTGAAAAGATACAGTTTCAGTTGATGCCGGTCAACAAGCGTCTAAAGTTTTCATTCATAATTCTAACTGCTTAATTTGAAGTTGATCATTTTTTTATTTAAACGTTAAAAAATGGAAGATCAGACATTTGACTCATTTTGGCTTTCTTCACTGTTGAGAATCAGCTTTCATGTATTCATCTCTTCAATTGAAGATTTTCAATTTCCGAAACAAGTTTTTTTTTGCTTTCAATTGCGAAACGTTTCAACTTTTATTTTTGTTTTTTCTCCCAAATCGGATCAAATGTTTTCGTTATTCCCATAGTTCCATAACAATATTCAGAAAGTTTATAATAGATTTTTTCTATTAATATATATATATATATTTATATATCTGTGTCTGTATGTATATATATGTGTGTGTATATATATGTATATATGTATGCATGTACATATGTACATATATATAAAATATTTAGATCTTTTGGCTTATATATTTATAACATCTTTTCAATACAGATGAAATTATACTTTTTATGATTAACTCAATAAAACCTGATACGCACACTCACACATACACACAGACACAGACACAGACACACACACACACACACACACACACACACACATATATATATATATATATATATATATATATATATATATATATATATATATATTCCGTGGGTCCATGTGTATGCCATCAAATAAACTAAATCAGTTTTAATACCATTGTAAAAGCATTCTGATATTATGTTATATATATATTTATGTGTGTGTGTTTTCAAAGAGGTTATGTTCTTGTGACTTTGCGTTTATTGTATCTGCTAAGTCACCAGGCTTTCGCTTTGGACGTAAATCTACAAAAAAATAAAATATTTTTATTTTGTACATAATGATTACAGTAATATTCTTATCTTTGTGAATTAGGTGCATATTTTGCCACAATAAGAAAATGTGCGTGGTGATCTATTTTATTCAGGTTAGGTACTGCCTACCTAGACGACACATTCCATATATATATATATATGTATATGATTATTTATTTAAATATTATAACATAATTATGTTATAAAATCACTACAAAAATAGCCATTTTGTTTCAACACTTCTGGTATCTTATCAAGGTTCTACATTCAACATCATCACTTGATTAGACACCAGAATAGTTGAAACAAAATGGATATTTTTGTAGTGATTTTATAACATATTTATGTTATAATACTTAAATAAATAATTATATCTGCTCTACTCTTTATTGACCACTCTTTTAAGAATAATAATTGTTGGTTATTCGAATTTATTCCTTATACACCA
Organism: Acanthosepion esculentum; assembly: GCA_964036315.1. Taxonomy (NCBI): domain Eukaryota; kingdom Metazoa; phylum Mollusca; class Cephalopoda; order Sepiida; family Sepiidae; genus Acanthosepion; species Acanthosepion esculentum. The sequence continues at coordinate 46,410,155 of OZ038491.1, forward strand.
ATCCTATAGTTGGGTATATATATATATATATATATATATATATATATATATATATATATATATATATATATATATATATGAAAGAGAGAGATAGTGTTTGCGTCTATGTATGAACTGAAGATATCGTTAAAGTCTTTTATATGTACACATGCGCTATATTTCATATTGAGCACGTTTATAAAAAATAATAGCATAACTTTTAAAACTATATTTTGGGTATACATATATATATATATATATATATATATATATATATATATATATATATATATATATATGTATAGAATATATATATATATATGAATCTATTTACATATACTTACAAGTATATATAATATATAAATATGCATATAATATATATATATATATATATATATATATATATATCCATGCCTCTTTTTGTGTGTATATGCAGGTAGCTTACGCACATTTACGTGTACACGTAAGAGAAATATTTGCGAGTGTATATATATATATAATATACATATATATGCAAATATATATATACTTATACATACATATGCATATATATATATACTTATACATACATATACATATATACTTATACATACATATACATATATATATATACTTATACATACATATACATATATATATATACTTATACATACATATACATATATATATATACTTATACATACATATACATATATATATATACTTATACATACATATACATATATATATACTTATACATACATATATATATATATATATATATATATATATATATATATATATATATATATATACATGTGTGCGTGTGTGACATTGTGAGAGATGGCAGACTGATAATTCTAGTCTTTCTCAAATTATGTCTGTTAGTTATCTTTTCTTTCCTTTTTTATTTCACAGATTCTCACATAAATCACTGTTTAAATGACTATAGATGAATACATTTATTTTCTTGAACAGTGTGAAGAAAAACAAAATAAACCAACCATATTCCATCATCCTCATACAGACTTTTAATCTTCTGTTGAATTTACTAAGCATAAGTAGCTTTAGTCATCCTCCAGCATTCAGTAAATTGTGATTAATATTTTTTAAAAGATTTCACCCAATAACTAATAATTAAAATCCGCCGATTTTTTCCTAAAAGGGAAGAACAAAAGAATAATATATCACTTGACAAAGATGAAATACTAAGGTATAGCAAAAGACAGAGTAATGAGAAAATAAGGTATAAGACAATATTTTCCAACTACAATTACTCGAGATATTTTCACGGTTTTTCTATGTAAAATTTCTTCTAGAATAACTTGATTAATTTGTTTTAAGCGTTTTTAGTTAAATGTTTTTCTCTTATAAATAGTCAGTTATTTTAACCACTCTACTGTAAACATTTTATTCAGTGTAGTTTAGAAAAGAAGAGAGATAAATAAGCATAAAAAGAAAAGTAAAAAAGAATGACGAAACAAATAAGTTTTTTAGCGAAGTTAAAAGGGGAGGAAGAGAAAGAAAAGTAAGTCGCAAGATAAACCAATATAATATTTTTTGTATATATATATATATATATATATATATATATATATATATATATATATATATATTAAAAATGACTGACAAGGTGCTTTTATTTAGTTTTTTATATAATTTCTCGTGCGATCTAATAAAGTTTTTCTTTTCAGAGGATAAATTATATAAAAATTGTCCGAATGTTCTTTTCCGAGCGCTTTCGGCTATACATTTAGCCATTATCAAGGATTATATTTCAACTGTTAGAATTAGAAATAGTTTGTGTGTGTTTTATAAAGTGATTCATTTTTTTGTTTCAAAACACGGTCAAGATATTATGTCCATGTTCAAAGTTAATATTATTAAGGGTTGGTTTATTTAATTTTATAAGTAAGGCTTCCAATATTTTTAGCCTTTTTTTGCAAGTGGATGATGTTATTATATTTAATGAAATGTGCTTGAAAGAAGGATTGCTGCCTAAATACACAAATATATATATATATATATATATATATATATATATATATATATATATATATATATATATATATATATCAGTACAACCAAGCATACCCAGTCTACAACGTCGAATAGCCCAATTGAAGTCTTGATTGCTTGTTACTGGGGCAATTTATATAATGCACGTCCTAAAGCTAGTAGCAAATTTTGTTCTGGGTGCGGGCCGAATAGTGATCATATTCGGTCGGGTCGCCCATCAAAGAAGTCTGTTGTTTATTTAGACCCGAAGCTTCTAGTGACATGGGAGAAACAACACTGATGACGCACCTAGACTCGGCACTTAAAGGTGTATATTAATAATAATAAAACTTATTTCCAAAGTTAATGTCTGAATAAGTTCTTGGTGAGTTTTAAACTACAAATCTTCTCTATAGCATCAATAAATTATTATGCTTAAGATCTTTATAAAAATATTGCACTGACAATCACAAATAGAAAACTGGTCATTATTTTAAGAAGTAAGGGGGTACAAATAAAAAGATTTGAAATCGACAACTTTTTCCACTTCAGTGACATTTCCTACCTCCCCGCTTCCTTCTTTTTCCTTCTTTTTCTTTCTTTCCTCCTTCGTTCTTTTATCATCTCACTGAAACCAAATTGCTTTTTTGAAGTCTTTCCACGTCGTCAAACAGGAATACTTTACTATTTATGAAGTTTCGCCAGAAGATGTGAAACACTATCTTTCATTCATTCTTTCTTTGTTTACTGCTTTCATTTTCTCACAGAAATCAAATAGCGTCTTTTCGTCTTTCCATGCGATCAAAACGGAAGAGTCCATTATTTACGAGGCAGAATTATTTTTCCCATACAAGGGCTCTGTTATTTATCCATTTTTTCTAAACAGTCTTCTTCACCTAAACTTATTTTCATATTCTCTAACATTTTGAAAATCTCTTTGTATATAAATCCTTTTCTTGCAGAGCCGATTTTATTCACAAGCAACAATACATTAGCGTGTTATCGACAGGTTATATTAGATTTATTTTCAGTAGCCTTCACGAAATCCAACCTAGTTGTAAGAAATCCTTCATCATCTCCTACGAAATCCAATCTAGTTTTTAGTTATCCTTCGAAAGGCTTCACAAATTACAAAATTTATTTACGAAATCCTTCAGTAGCCTTCGTGAAAAACAATCTAGTTTTTAGACATCCTTCACTAGCCTTCAGGAAATCCAATCTAGTTTTAAACATTCTTCAACAGCTTTCACGAAATCCAAAATATGTTTGCAAAATTCTTCTGGAAATCAAACCTAGCTTTTAGGCATCATTCCACAGCCTTCGCAAAATCTAATCTAGGTTTTAGAAATGCTTCCTCAACCTACACGAAATCCAAAATATGTTAACGAAATCCGTCAGTAGCCTTTGCGAACACCAGTCTACTTTTGAGACATCCTTCCGCAGCCTTCGCGAAATCCAAAATATGTTTGCAAAATCCTCCACTAGACTTCGCGAAATCCGATCTAGTTTTTAGACTTCATTCCTCCGCCTTCACGAAATACGAAACATGTTCACGAAATCCTCCAGTAGCCTTCGCGAAATCCAATCTAGTGTTTAGACACCCCGCCATAATCTTCACGAAATCCAAATTATGTTTACGAAATCCTCCAATAGCCTTCGTGGAATCCAATCTAGTTTTTAGAAGAATATAATGACGTGCATTTGATGGGATTGTCGAGGATTAGGGTTAGGGTTAAGCTTTCTAAAACGCAATGAAATACTAAACGCACATTTATAATTCCATCAGTTGCAACATGTCCACACAAGAAATTATTTTCTTCTTCATAATACCGCAAGGCGGAATACACCAAGAAAAGCACTGAGCAGGGTGTTTATTTTGAAAAGTTCATTTTTCTACCCTACCCATCTGTTTTACTTGATCTTGAACAAACCCATGATGATTACCTTTTTATCCC
>OZ038491.1:46419065-46451565 GCA_964036315.1 Acanthosepion esculentum
CTGCCTTGTGGAACCGACTCTCAATATGATGCTACCCCGATCATTACAATCTTAACTCATTCAGGTCTAAAGTTAACCTTTATCACCCATACATATGCTCACCATCACACTCTGTAACCCCCAACCACGAAATGCAATCAGGTTTTGTCGAGAGTGTACATCATTGGTAAAAATAAGTATTTGTGTATCTAGCTTATCATGTTAGCATCTCGTTCAAGATCTACTATCGTAGTCATTTTTAAATTTTAGCTAATTTTCTTTTAATTTTATGTAGCATTTCCTAAATTTGTCCAGCTAGCGCTTAGCGTAAATAGAGACAACGACGTGGAATTGAAAATATCTATGAGAGACCTACATCAACATTCAAAAAATTAGACTTTAAAACGCTTAGAGAATTCAGGAGATCCTTGCTTTGAATTCATCAATAGAAAATTAATAGCTAGAAAAAAAATTCCATCATTGTTTTGAACATTGTTACAGCATTTGTTATAAACCTATGTTCGGACGACTTTGGCTTTGTTCCGAAGTATTATTGTATTAATAAATAACTAAAAACATTGTTATTTATTACTATAAAATATAGGGTATTTGTATGCGGTAATTTATTGTTCATTGTTACATAAATATTACCGACTACTTTTCAGTGACGGAGAGAGTGTAGTGAGTGAGAGAAACTTACTTAGCATCATGCAGATCTATATGTTGGATTCCGAAACGAAAATTTCTTATTCTTTACACTGTTGAAAAAAGTTACATTCACCCTAGTTTCTGAACCGTCAAATTCATGAATCGGTGAAAAACAATGCTGCATTTTTTTTTTTTTATCTTTGCAACCATCAACTGACCCAGACAATTTATTGTATTTCAGAAGGACGATGTATTATGTATTATTACGATGTATGATATTTCCAACGTATTGGTTTTTTTTAGAAGATTTTCTTTTTACTTTTTGATTTTTAACGTTGGATTTATCTCCTTCATGTTACACGCATAAAAATGCTACTGTCCCTCATTATCGTCATTATTGTTAACTTTCAGGCTGTGATGATATATACATGATCATCCTCATTAAAAACGTAGAAAAGACTATTATAATAGGCGCTCTTAACAATATTAACTACGAACAAGGCCACAATGTTCTAACCGTATTCGGAAATTTAAACATACCTACTACACACTAAGACATGCACATAATGCACGCACTCAATTAAGCTGAAAAATCGAATCATCCTTGATAATGGCTAAAGGTTTAGCCGAAAGCGCTCGGAAATATAAAACATTTGGACAGTTTTACGCACTCTTTGTCCAGCAAAAAAAAGCTCTTGTTCGAAGATAATAAAAATTAAATAAAAAGCTTAACCGTAGTACCTTCTCTGTCGTTTTTAATGAAACCTGCGTCATTATTAACGTAGAGTCCAAAATACTGATGGAACACCAATCAAAGTTCATCCATATTTATCCGTAAAAACGGGAGAACAAAAAATCCTTAAGAAATCCCTCACATTTATTGACTGATTTGATTTTACGGCTTATCAACTTTTTACAGGTTATTTAAAGCCAGAAAATATTTTTTTGAGATAATCATTTACCTCATAAAAATTATCCAGTAGCTTTGGGGAGAAGATGTTGATGCATAACTTTCCCAATAGTATTTGCGCGTAAATGAATCTAACGAATTCTAAAGAATTGGAACACGGCACTCCGGTTTCCAATTCTGAGTTGTTATCCATTACACCAGCCGCACATCCAAGGTGACAGCAACGTGTATTCTAAACGTCACCCACCTAGGTACTGACCAGGATCCAACGGTTCTTAACATCAATAATGAACGTGATAATGCTGTAAGCTCGTCTCACTGTTAAATATTAGTTTAACAGTCTATTATTTTTAGAGGAAGTGTATATCACCTCCGACTTCCAGAGGTTGACCTTCGGGGTCAGATGTAAGACATAATAATTAGTCTATTTTGATAGCCTAGCAAGCGTGGGAATGATAGATTAAGGTTTTACAGCGATTCGAGTCTTAACCGTCAAGCAATGTAGACGTGTTGTCTTTCGTGTCTGAAATGGCTCTCCACTGAGGAGGACGCCCCCCACCACTCAGCTGAATAGTTAGTACACGTTGACATTAATAAAATACAAGGTAACCAAAAATGTTCTGTCCGTTTTTAAAGGAAAAAAAGAAAACACTTCACAGTATGTGTAACTTATATTTAGTTTTATATTATTCTTTGGCCGGGCAAGGTGCGCGTGTTTTTTATAACGTCTGATGTTCCTACTTCCGGCTGTCCGAATTTGAAAACAATTGCTACATGCATTTCGTATATATTTCACCTTCATTCAATGACTAATCAGAAAACGGACAGAACTTTTTTGGTTACCTTGTAGTTAAGTTGTTGAAGTCATTTCCTTACTTACTAAAGATCGCCGGCCGAGAGAAGACGACCCTCACCGAGGGGATACGCAACATCTCCCAGTAAGATATAGTGGCATGATCATAAGTCGAAATATTGATTAGCTTAAGATTAATAAGAATTCAGAGAACAAGTGACACCAAGTAAACATTTTTCTATCTCACTCTGCTTTATAAAAAGTTATACCATTTGTTTATACTATTTAGACACGGGCTATTATCGTGGTTTTAGTGGTGTTATGACCACGTTTTAGTTGTTTGCACCTCTGGCTGCTTTTACGTGAAATCTTTTTCCCCATTTTACGTGTGGCGTCCTGGGTAAGACATTGAACTAGAACCGCGTATTGTGTCAGACATTAAACTACATCCGCGTTCTGGGTAAGACGATAAACTACGTCCAGTAGCAAGGCCTCTGATCAGGAGGTTTTGAGGAGCGTGGAACCACCTCTTAATTGCTGGTGTTCCCAGCTTTACCCCGACCCAGGGTGGTATCACCTGTTAGGGTCCCCGCTATGGGCAAAGAGTTAACTATTACCAGCAATACTTTTTTGAAAAAAATTATTACCAGCAATACAATTTTGAAGGAAAAATATTACCAGAAACAGACTTTTGAGAAAACAAAATATTACCAGCAATAAAAAATGTTGTCGCCATTAAATATCCCATTGAGGTTGATATGCCGTAAAACAAAATAAACCAAACCAAACCATTTTACGTGTGGTCATTATGTGATTAACATCGTTACCGTTATCTGTATGTACAGAGATTCATTTAATTTTATATAAAACTACTTTCAAGGTATATGTATTAGATGTATTATGAAATGTAAATGGATATCGTGTTTAAACTTAGGTTACATTACCAAGCTGAACCATTTTATAGATGCTATATATACAAGGTTACCAAAAAAGTTCTGTCCGATTTTGATTAGTCATTGAATGAAGTTGAAATATATACAAAATGCGTGTAGCAATTGTTTTCAAATTCGGACAGCCGGAAGTAGCAACATCAGAGGTTATAAAAAAACACGGGCCCCGTGCCCGGCCATCAGTTATAAGCCGGACAGCTGTGAGGAGGGAAGTGTCTAGAGATCTCGTTCGGGGCTGTTTGCTTTACGACTTCAAAGTGGGCTTATCATCAGTTGCATCAAGTCGCCGCATATGTCAAGCGTTTGGGGATAGTGCTGTGGATGAACGTACTGCAAGGCGTTGGTTTCGAAAATTCATGTCGGGAGATTTGTCTCTCCATGATGAGCCTCGCAGTGGACGACCACAGGTCTTGAATGACGGAGTCCTGAAGGCGGCCATTCAAGAGGACAGTAGCCTAACGTGTGGTGAACTTGCAAGACAGTTCAACGTTTTCGATGAAACAGTTAAACTTCACCTGCTTCGCCTAGGTAAGACGTACAAAGTGAACAAGTGAGTTCCGCAAACGCTATTGGAGGTCAACAAGGGACAACGATTGGCAGCCTGCGTATCGCTGCTTTCTCGCCACCGTACCGCATCCTTATTCAATCGAGTGCTTACCAGTGATGAAAAGTGGGTTCTGTACGAAACTCCCAAGCGTCCCAGACCGCCTATGCACCCACGGAAGATTATGCTTTGTATCTGGTGGACAGGCCGTCAAGTGGTTCATTATAAACTGCTACCAACGGGCCAAACGGTCACTGGAGACCTATATTCGCAGCAATTGAAATGTGTGCAACAGGCATTCACCGGTGAATTGCAAATATGTGCTTTTCCTCCATGACAACGCTAGGCCCCGTGTCGCGCGAGTGGTCAGGGATACCATACAGCAACTTGGGTGGGAGACTTTGTGCCATCCACCTTATTCACCTGACCTTGCGCCATCCCATTACCACCTCTTCCACTCCCTGGATAATCATCTTCTTTGGAAATCCTTCACCAACGAAGCATACTTGCTCAAAGCCCTCACGGACTTCTTTGCGTTACCCCCCCCCCCCCCCCCGAGTTCTACCGCAAGGGCATTGAACAGCTGGAGACACGTTGGCGGAAGGTGCTTGATGCCGATGGCGATTACTTCGAAGACTAAATATAAGTTACACATACTGTGAAGCGTTTCTTTTTTTTTTCCTTTAAAAACGGACAGAACTTTTTTGGTCAAATTGTAAATTAAATAGCCTGTATTATTCCCAAATCTGAAAACCGAATCACTTTCGTTCCCAAGAATTTCGGAAAATATATTTTCAACCTGTAATTTCAAATCCCCGAAAGACATGTCGTACAGGCCACTTTATAGTCTAAGGCCTCGAGAAATTTACATTACGATATATGAACTTTCCTCCAAAACATTATTTCTTAGTTTCATTTCATACTATGTTCTGCGAAGATCAACGTGTCTAGTCAATCATTTCCGATTTCTTCTGCTTTTTAGTCATCTGATCTTTTATAAAAACGCACAAGAAAACAAAAGAAAAAACTGTTTTTTTTTTCTAATATAGGAATTGCGCTTTAACTATTTTGGAATTCTAAGCAGGATGCATTTGTTTTTTCAATTTTATGTTAGTTTAACTCATTTTCCACTTGCTTTTCCTCGCCTGCTCAGTGTTCATAGCTTCTGACATTTTCGATTTAATTATTTATTTCCGCCATATTATATTTAGCTTTCCGCATTAGATATTCGCCCCATTCTTCTTACACTTATACTTACATTCGAGATAAAAGTGGCCCGCTTGTGATCTAAGCCATCAGCATTCATTATCATTTTCGTATCAGCTCTGAGCTCTAAGGAGGGATGGATTTTGTTTTCGTAATCAGTTCATAATAAGCAATGGAAGATGTAAATCCAAATTCTGAAGGCGCATTCGAATAACGAAGATCGGGAGATAAGCAAAGAATTGTAAAAGAAAACCTTTAGAAACAAAGTGAAAAAAAAACAGTGAAGAACAGTGAAATACTGCTATATAATATCAGATAATATATGGCAGTGAATGTTGGACAATCTCCACATAGGTTTTTCAGTTATGTTTACCCAAGCAAGGCAATAAAGCCACTAAGACACAATGAGTTACTAAGTGTAAAATAATGTAAGAATAATAAAAAATATTATTAAGAAGTGACAACAATAAAAGAGGACGAATCAAGAAGACAGTAGATAACGAGTGACATTGCAATTAAATTGGTAAAGATCAAAGTTGGCTGGAAAGGAAGAAGCCGAAAGAATGTTCCACAGGCGAGAACTGTGAGAAAAGAAACTGTTAGCATAGAACAGTTGCCAATACGATGTACTTGTTGCAAATCTATTCTGCGCTTATATTCATAAAGTCTAGATACCATAGAGGAAAGTTCATCAGAACAATTGCTATGAAAGTATTTATGGAAAAGTTAGCTACATTACAACGATTGGAAAGTGGCTTAAGTTGTGATGCCAGATCAGAACCTATAACATGGCAGATTCTTCTTTGGATTGTATCAAGAATCTCTAAATATATAGCAGGAGCGACAAACAATATGTGGCAGCAATATTCGATGCTTGGACTAATTATGAAAAAGAGATTATTATACAAACATCTAAGTTGAACATAAAAAACGAAAACAGTCTCTGTCTGAGGTGTAGGGATTATGGTTCGTGCGCCTGTCAGTTTTATATGGATGTAAGGGTAGACCAATGATTATCAGCTAGGCATGTGGAATTGGTTAGCTAAGTTCTAAAATTTTGGCTAGTATACTGCGTTCAGTTTCGCAGAAATGACTTTGGGAAAGATGTTATCACCTCTCTTCTTTCCCGCATTTATGTTTCAAATCGAAGGGTAGGCGGAACTTTTTAGCTCTTGATGGTAGCCATCTATTTTAATTCTTAATTGCAAACCGTGGAGATGGCTAAAGGATTTAATTTTCCTATTTTTCGCAAGTATTCAGGCGATTCAAAGTTAATTGTAAGAAAAAGAGTCTTTGGAGGGTCATGCTCACTTTCGTCCAGAATCGACAGGAAGTTTTAAAATATCGTTTTGAAACAAAGAGACATACGATAGTTTAATGACTGATTCGGGAAAACGGACGCTTCACATCTGGCCATTGAAAATAACGAAGTGAATTGGACTGAAAAACTATTCCCAGAGATAATTATTTTGTTATGGAAATGTTTATGGGAGTCCACGAGTGAAATATTGATACTCAGGCACGGAAGACGATATATATCGCAAGATTTATTTTATTTTCAATTTAGTGGCCGTTAATATATCTCACGTAATATTTTTTATTTCCAGACAAGATTGTATTTTTTTTATCTCGATATTACCATACAATTTCAGGTTATGCAACGAATATTAAAGCAAACAAAATGATGCGATATCAGTATCATTTGCTAGCGTCATTATCTTAACTGAAAAAAAAACGTTTGGAGAAAATGTGTGAAACGCAGATACACACATTTACATTGAATTTTCCACACACCCATACTTAGACACACACACATACATATATACAAATATATATATATATATATATATATATATATATATATATATATATATATATATATATATATACACTCACACATAAACACACAGAAACATATATATATATATATATATATATATATATATATATATTAAAAAGAAGAGAGAAACCATAAACGTTTTTGGTTGTATTGTGGATTTTTTTTTAAAAGTAGTATGCTTTATTTTCCATAATATGGAAATAATAAATTATGTAGAATAAAGCAAAATACATTTTTTTTTAAATCCACATTACAACCAAAAACGTTTGCGGTTTCTCTCTTCTTTTTAAATATACACACTTTTCTCTCGTTTTTCTTTATGCTAATTATTTAATGCGAAAATTTGTTGATGTCGGCAAAAAATCTTTAACTCATGTCTATGGTTTAATAAATTTTCATTACTTAGAAACTTAATAATGTGTAGTTTTTCATTTTTCTAAATAATGAAAATGTACTAAACCCTAGACATGAGTTAAAGGTTTTTTGCCGACATTAACAAAATTTTGCATTAAATAATTAGGATAAAAAAAATTGAATTTCATTGTCTAATAAAAGGTTTAAAAGCTTAACCCAATCATAAGATAGAAAAACCCTTTATGAAGTCGTCAAAAAACAAATTGTCGTTCAGTGCATTATTAAGTTTATAAATAATGAAAATTAAAGGTTAGTGCGACGCGTTCATGTACGAAACAGCCCTTTAAAAAAAAATAAAATAAATAAAATAAAATTCTTTAGACATTTAAGGAAGTATTATGGTGCCAACAGCTATCTGTCGCTGTGACTGACCAGACGATGTGCGTACATGAATACCATCATTGGCTTTGAAATGGACACCCCGGCCCTCCTTCTTTCTTCTGACCTCTTTCCGAAGGTGAGTGATATGTGGATACAAATGAACTCTTCTGCCCCTTATCAAAATGATCACCCTAGCTGTTTCCATAGTACTTAACATTGCGAATGAACATGCTTATAAAGATGCGTAAATTTCAAGATTGGTTATTCCAGGATTTTCGTTTGAGGATGAAACAGGGCTTGATACTTTAATTCAATTTAATTTCAGTAATTATATCGTGGGTTTTGGCTCTTGTTTTTGAAACATGAGAACTCTTATGTAGCGAAGGATTCATATTTTTTTTAAAATAATAATAATAATACATATATATATATATATATATATATATATATATATATATATATATATATATATATATATGAAGAAATATAGTCTTAAAGTGTGCTATATTTATGGGATAAAGTGCTCAATATCAGAGATAGAGCGTGTATAAATATAAAAGTGAACATAGAAGTCAACACTTAGAGGCGAAAGTCTGTTTCATGCTAGATGCAATCGTCAGGCCTGACGATAGCATCTAGCATGAAACAGACTGTCGCCTCTAAGTGTTGACTTCTATGTTCACTTTTATATTTACATATATATATATATATATATATATATATATATATATATATATATGTGTGTGTGTGTGTGTGTGTGTGTGTGTGTTGGGATATATATATATATATATGGGGGAAATTCAGATATAAATAAATGTATCTTTAATGACAATATACATAAACGCAATGACAAGAGAAAAACCTTATATATCAATTGGTATCGTTCATTGAAAACTTTGTAAATAACTCTTATCTGTTCTCTCCAAAACTGTCTTGTCGTTACTCACGAAAACGCTGAATTTCTTACAAGGTTTTCAAAACTTTTACACGTGATGATTTTATTCATAGTTCTTTTAATGCAGTTGTTCAATGTGCATACTGTAGTTGTTCGTCCAATATACTTGAATGTTTTTTTTTCTTCTATTTGGTATTGATGAAAAAATCTTTTCATTAATATTTACTGTCTGTTTCCAAAGCTATTAATTTCTGCAGTCTTACTCTGATATGAACATTAATTCCTTTTTTTATTTTGGTTTCTTGGAGACGACATACATCGATGTTATAAATAATATTGTTCTGAGCCAATATTTCCCGGTCTTCCTTTTTTCACATCTCCTCCAATATTAAATGTTCCGATGGTAAAATCTTTATATGCAAATTGGAGGAATTTACAAAGTTTTAAATCAGAAATCGACAATGTTTAAATGTTGACAACCGGACAAGTCATTAACTTTTGCGTCAAATTAAAAACAGAATTCCAATACCGGAAGTGGAACACGGATTGCCAGGTTGAAAGTCATACCGTTATGCGTTCAAACCTGAAATAGAGAACGCTCTAAAATATTCGAAAAATGTTCTCGGCGTTAAAGATATGAAAGGAAATCTATGAAGGAATCTAAGGGACGTAAATGTTTTGTAATTCGTTTAAACTAAAGTAAGTTAATATTTTTGTTGTTGTTGCTGTTGTTATTTAGTGAGTTTTCGATAATTTTTATTGTTGTACACGTTGGTTTGAAAAAGATAATTTTATTTAAGAAAGGAGTTATTTGAAATTATGCAGGGCGTATGTTTATGATTCAGCTAGTTTCTATTAATGCACTTTGATAAATTTCTTTAATCTGTAAATTCATTTCTTTTAGGATAAGGACAGTTTTTCAAGAACAAATCTGAGATTGAAATTATTTCGGTGTATAATTGATGCATTCGATAAATTATTATATAAGAGATCATTCTTATACTTTAGTTGAAAAAGCTGCAATTTTCAACAATATGCTGTAAGGATCATTTGTTATAGTTTATCTAATATATGCCTGCTTAAGAATTATTGTTTGGATATTTTTGGTTTTTCTCATATCCATAATTGTTTTGAATGTAGTGATACATTTGATATTTCCCCAATTATGTTCGCGTTAGCATGAATTGTTGGTAGTATAGATAAAAATGCCTTCCAGAAACTAAGCAATGTATTAAGATATCGGCAATATATATATATATATATATATATATATATATATATATATATATATATATATATATATATAAAACAGAGGATGTATGTATCTATGTGTCTGACTGTTTGTGAGTCCCTCCAACTAATTTTGACCAAACTTGGCACATACATGTTACAATGTAAGAGATTTTTAGCGTAAAATATCGATAATTTTAAGAAAAATCACTAATCGATAAAGCCGATCAAAAATCGATAAATTCAACTTTTTTCTCTCCGATTTCTTTCAAATTCTGTAGGTAGGTTACTTACATCCTGACGAGCTCAACTATAGCTCATTTTTATTTCTCTACCACTGAGTTTAGCGAAAACCCGCGGAAAACGAAAAATCGGTTTCAACACAAATCGATTTCAACAGAAATTTTTAAATAAATTTCCCTCATTTCTCACGCAATCTAATAAAAAATTCACTCAATTCTAGCCAACAATAAGTTGACTGTTTAATAGTCATTAACTTGATATTTGAGTCCACCCATATAGTGAAAACGCGCGTAAATAGCGAAAAATGTCGATTTGTACTGGTTTCTTTCTTATTTTTCGTTGATATTTCAACCATTTTTTATCAAACTTAACAACTGCTTTATAAATATATCCTCTTTTACATCCCAGATAGCACACTGACAAATTGAATTAGCCCCCACCTCCGAAACTAACTGTGGTCTAAAGTAGATCTTCATTTTGCCTGTTTTACTAATTCATGTCCTCGGCTCATTTCGATCAAATAAATACAGACTATTTCTGTTACATCAGTAACTGCATTAATTCAAAATGTTTCTTAACGAAAGTACTTCAAAGTAATTGCAGGAAACAGACTCTGTTACATCTAAACATGATGCTGCCTTTGCTCTATTCTAATTGAACGCTTTTTCTGATCGACCAGCTGGGTGTGGCGGCTAGTTCATTATAAAAACAATATACTGAACTGCAATGCTATATCTGATCTATACTCTATACCATATACCTTCATAACATGTTCTCCTTCCTTCCTCCTTTCAGTTCCATTAAACAACCGCATTCAGTAAACGTCTACCTTCATTGTCTCTCGGACTTTATATTGGGGAAACAATAGTATGAAATAGATTTATTTTTCCTCTATAGTATTTTACGTTTGACGGTTTCTTTACAAATGAAGAAGAGACCCGAACATGTATTTCTAAAGACGGATAGTGAGAATAGCATGGACAGAACACATGAACAATGTGGATGTTCTAAAGATAAATTGGAATTAAAAACTCATACTTAATACTAGAAAGTGTGGTTTTAAATACCAGAACCACATTACCGGGGAACATAGCTTGGAAAATGGAAAACTTGGAGAACGCATTGAGACAAGTACTGGCAAATGGTATCTGTGAGCAGAATTCATATTGAGGTAGTATGATGGAATGGTAGAGTTGGGAGATGGAGATATGGTAAAAAGTCAATAGTATATTGGAATAACGAGAATCGACATTCAAAAACTAAGCAAAGTATTATGAAACAAAACCTTTTGTACCCGAAACAAAGAAAACCGTGCAAAACTGCTATATAATATCAGATACTATATAACAGGGAATGTTGGACAATCTCATCATAGATTTTTTTAATCCTTTCTACCCAAGCATAGCATTAACGCAACAAGACGCAATGGGTTTACTAAGTGTGAAATAATTTAAGAATAAGAAAAATATATTATTAAGAAACGAGAAAAATTAAAAAAACGAATCAAGAAGACAATAGATAACGTTTGGTATCTGTTTATATTTCTGAGATGAGGTATTATATACACTATTTACATTATTCGGACTATTCTCCTCATCTTTGTTGCCATATTTATTACAAAGTGTACGCTCCGGCCTTTTTCAGATTTTTGTAATATCGAACTGAACCCTTTATTTCGCTCGCTGGGGTAGAGTGTTCTAGTTCCACGTGCCATTTTTAATGTATGTCAGTTATCAGTTACCTCCTGTTAATTCCCCTCGCCAAGGACACATGGCGCTGTGTATAAAGGCGTTAGTTAGATCCAGTGACAGATAGTATGAGTTCGATATCTGGTTAGGGAGGTTAAGAACTTGGAGAGGAGAATTAACAGGAGATACTTGATAACTGACATTTATTGGCACGTGGAACTGGAACAGTCTAACCCAGCAAGCGAAATAAAGGGTTAATTCCAACATTGCAAACACCTGAGG
Source organism: Acanthosepion esculentum (assembly GCA_964036315.1). Taxonomy (NCBI): domain Eukaryota; kingdom Metazoa; phylum Mollusca; class Cephalopoda; order Sepiida; family Sepiidae; genus Acanthosepion; species Acanthosepion esculentum. Next base: position 46,431,009 of record OZ038491.1, read on the forward strand.
AAGGACGGAGGGTACAGCGGCTGAAACGTTGTGATAAATATCGTAACAAAGATGAGGACAATAGTCTGAATAATGTACATAGTGTAGATAACGATTGCATTTAAATTTGTGAAGATCAAATTTGGCTGGAAAGCAAGAAGCCGGAAGTGAGAAAAAACTGTTATTTCTGTTAATTATTTCAGTTTCCTGCTATCGAGATGCATACTACGTGGTTATTCTTGATTATTCTTGTCTGGCACAAAGTTGTGTAGCAGTACGTTTCAAATTGTAGATAGATAGACAAGATCAAGTTAAACGTGGTAGATGCAAGAGTTTTCGCCATTTAATCAACATTCGCTTCTCTTGAAGTGTGACGGCGCATAAACATGAGATAATTTAGAATTCTATCCGTTCTCAAAAACTTATGAGCTATCATAATATAATAACGAAATAGTATTCAGCAATCGTTGCAAGGAAAAGCACAAAATACCTAGAGCCATTATGTAGAAGAAAAAATCCTTATTTATAAAATGCATTTCACCCCAGGAGACAGTATATTCAAATGTTTATATAAAACATAGTATACGTGGTATAATAATAGTTAATATCTATATTTTATGCCTATTTTTCCGGTTAGTTCAACTCCATTTTGAAGTTATATATGATTTACTTCTCAATAAATGCAAATTGAAACGCTATAAAAATGTCAGAATGTAGCCAGCAAAATCTTGTTTGCAACACTGACAACATTCGTCATGATAGACGGGACGATCGAATGCCTTGATAAAAGAAACAGAACAAATTGAAATTTGAAACAATGTACAAGAAATGTTGTTTCCAATCTTTCCGAACTGTCTACTAAGAAAACCCCTCCCAAATTCTCTAGACAAATCCTAGAGATGCATGCTGGGATTTATTCGTAATCAATAAAAATTATCAAATTTCGGTCTCATCCCACCATATCTTTGTTCGTTCTTGTCTTGAAGTCAGAACGCTCTCACTACTTGACTGGATACAATTTGCGTGTGAACCCGATTCTAAATGTGTCGACCCTTTGCCTTATGACTGTTACCTTGCCAAGTTTTGACTTGCATATATACTTTTTACGTATATCAATTCGTCCTATTATTTTTAATTCCTTTTGTCGTTATTTATTGTGAGTTTTGTCAAATACATTTAAACATGGTCAATTATTCAACAGGAAAAGAGTAATTATACACATGTCGATTGATTTGCTTGGATAAATTCTTGTAAATAACAGAATATGTCTAACATAGAGAGACAGATGACGTTGTCTTCTGTTTCCGCCATAGTAGGTTAATTCCAGTAAACTTCATCGCTTAGCTTATCTACCGTGAAGTACACTGTGTAACACGATCTTTTTTCCATAGGTAGCAAGTGTTATTTCCTATTTGATTAAGACTAGGATGTATGAAAAACGGCGAATATTTCCGTCAAAATTCGCCTTGTGACCGGGATAATAATATTTCTTAGATGTATCTATTCCCATTGGGGAAACTGGCGAATATGGACATTCTTGTTGATGCAAAGTAGGAACATAACGACATATGATTAAAAAATAGCATTCTGTGCTTATACAGGAGGGATCACATTACAAGTGAGTAGTTTCTCGCGATTTACGCTTATACTGTGAATTGCTTCCACGAAACAGCTCCCAAATATAATCTCCCATCTGGTATCGGCATTCAAATTCCAGTAAATCCTGGTAGAAGAATTGTCTTACTGCTCTAATTACACCCCCCTGTTTTTGAATTCATCAAGATGAGCGTCAAAGATATGGACTTTAAAGGGACGTCCTTCAGCACATTTTACCTTAGTTCTTCTGCAGGGTCTTAACAAACTCCACGTAGTTTTCGACCTGGTGGTTCCCCAGGAAGCCCCGAACCACTGCGATAAAGCTGTTTCACGCTCATTTCTACGTCCTAGTGAGCTTCTTGGGAATTCCTTGCATTCTATGATCTTTATTTGCAGACCGACGAAAACACCGATGTTGACCTTTGTCAATGAGAGATTAGGGAAGCAGTATTGAGGGTAGTTGAAAGCTGCATACTCTTTATCTAGAGCTGTGACACAGTTTTTCATAAGGCCGAATTTTACACGCAATGGAGATAACTATAATTTCTGGGGTTCCAACAGAGGCTCCCATTTGGCGTTTTCCCACTCCACACTGAACTCGGTCTGCTATAGCCAGTCCCGCTTATAGTATTATGTAACCATTTTGAAATATCCGATAAACTCCCAACTGTACACTTCAGATTTCAAGGCATCTTGCAAGATATTGGCTCTGCTATATTCCTCTTTGTGCTGTATCGTAATCTTTATTTGCACAGCAAGAAATAAACTGAACTGTTGAGGTTACGTTCTTTCAATTTATTCTGCCATCTATGTTGCCAAAACATTCTATAGTCCTTTAAACTTTTAGAAACATCTGGAGATTTCTTTAGACTTCTAAAAATTGTCCTTGAGTAACTCAGCTCTGAAAATGTCTGGAATGTAATGGAAAATAATTCCAAGTCACAAACTTTAGGTTTGAAGGGAATAATAGTTATTTCATTTGCTTTCCAGAGATAAGCAATTAAGAAATATTTGTTACTGATCAAAGACGAGAAACTCAACATTTTGTTACACAGGGTTATCTTAATAAATAATAAAAATAATTTGAATATACTTAAGTGCGTATAATATATGAACCAGAAGATTAAAGGTTATTATGATTATTATTATTATTATTATTTTATTTCCTTTCATTTCTGGTGTGTACAGATTTCTTTCCGGGTCCCACCCAGATATCTAAGGTCAGAAATGGGATCATGACATTTTCTAATAAGTAATTAAAAAAATTATAACATACATACTTAGATAGATAAAGCCTTTCGTAAAGTATGGGCTGTACTCGTAAGAACATTTTTTTTATTTCTTTAAAGCATGGACTTCTAGGAATCCTTTCAATGAGTCGACTGGAATATTTTCCAACCAATCCGAGGGCTCTAACTACAACAGGGATTGTTGATACTCCCATGTACCTCATTTATGAGATTTTGTTTTCATGACGCTTGTATTTTGATAGGTTTTTAAAGATCCTCACAGGTACATTGCAGTCTGCAGGAACTGCCATATACATACGGAGATATATTTTTGTTTGCGGTCTCTAAAACAATGTCTGTTCCGTTAGCTTTGATTGTTCTGTTTGTGTGTATTTTGTAGTTCCATGAAATTGTTAGAGGTCCTATCTCCGTAACCTATTCTTGGTGTTATTATTATTATTATTATTATTATTATTATGATTATTATCGTCCATAGTTTAATGTACTCAAATCACTTTTTTGTTATTAAAGTTGTAACGATGGTTTTACAGTTAACAAGAAAAAAAGACGATGTGTCAAAATAACAAATGGAGATAAAACGTAAGTACACAAGTTTTATTTCCCATGATTTACAAGGTTCGATCGTTTTCTCGTTCCTGTTCCTCGTGTGTCAGTCGTCGGAGACTGAGAGTTCGTTCAGGTTATAACAAAAGGTAGTGGTTGAAATATGCACCAACACGCATTGCGCGAGATTAAATTATGTGGGAAATATTCTATGAATTATCTCATTGTAGTAGACGAGTGTTAATCCCTGCTGGAACTTCGGCTGTTACTGCTACTGCGGGATCAGCGCTGGTTGAACTCATAGCTGTTGATGGAAGCTACTTTGCGTCGTTGCTGATAACCTGATCAGTCATCTGCTACCCTCGGTTACATTTGTCTGGTCCGTCGTTAATGCCAGGCCGATCAGATCTGCATCGTAGTTGTAATAAACATTGGCTATATAGTGCGTGGGTTGCCTAGAAACTGCTGCTGCGAAAACCACCTACTTTATCATGATTGGCCAGAAAATATGTTATATTATCCTGGTTATTTGATGCGTTATCGTGGATGTGGTCCCAATAGACGGACGAAAGTAATGTTTGTTTTTGCCATATGAACTCTAAGTATCAACTTAATTATTCTCAAGATGATGCAAACTAATGTACGCACGACCAAATAAGGATAGAATTACAGAAGAGATGATGCAAAATTAGACAGATTTTTAACGATTATCAAGAGGTTGGTTGATGGACAATCGATAAATCGACTATGTTGCTAATGAGATCAAAAATCTATGTTCTGCGAATTTTATCCTAATGCAGAAATCAGGCGTTCTCTGAAAAGGCTCGTTGTATATGGTCGTTGATTTCGTAGGAGAATGCTCTTGACCTTATGTCTCCAAGTGGAACTTTTCAGGTTTGCCGTCAAGAAAATTAAACATGTCTTCCGGTATGCAAATCATCCAAGATTACTCGGTATTAAAAATATAATTTGAATCAGTAGAAAGTGTAAAAATAGCGTGGTAGACATTCGTGAGAAAGAATTCATTAAAATCAGACGTGAAAACTAATTGATGACATTCTCAAGGGTATTGTTATTTTCTTTTACATGAGATTCAACATCAGGACGGAAATGGTCATGAATTTCCATAGATTCATTTTCATTATAATCTGTGTATTGCCATGAAATATTTGGAAAGTTTGAAATGTTTTCCTGATGCTTTCTTGAAGGTTTTGAATTAAGATTAATCATTCTTTACTGAATGCAAAGGATTCGTTTTTTTCTTTTAATATCGGTAAATTGCCAGGTCATCTTTTTACAGTTAGTCGAGTAGTTTACCATTGCTGTTCATAGTGTTTGGAAATCAGAGCACTCATTTTCTTAGACTGGATCCTATCCACTTCTCGAGAATGCAATCTATGCAGCTATGGGAAAAGAAGGAATGAATTTACGTCTTTCCCAGATAAACATTTTTCTGCTGTCGAAATTTTGTTTTAAATCGAAAAATGTAAGACTTCGATTTGATTTGAAATATTAGCGACTATTTTATTTTTCTTTGTTAAACCATTTTTTAAATATAATTACAAAAATAATGCTAATGTTTTATAAAGATTTTTTAAAGTAAATCTAGCATTTTAAAATTGATCACTAATAAATTTCCATAGATTTACGTTTGATTTGGTTTGGTTGTTTTGTTTTACGGCAAATCAATCTCAATGGGTTATTTAATGCCGACAAGATTTTTATTGCTGGTAATATTTTCCAACAATTTATTGTTGGTTATATTTTTTTCAAAGATGTATTGCGAGGAATATTTTTTTCAAAGAATGCATTGCTGCTAATATTTAAAAAATATATATTGCTAGTAATAATGTATAGCTGGTAATTTTTTCTTTACAAATTCATTACTTGTAATAAGTTTTTTTACAAAAATGTATTGCTGATATTCATAACTCTCTTTACACGTTTTGACCCCAGTTTTGGGGTTAACTATTTGACCATATCTGAGACCCTAACAGGTGGTACCACCTCGGGTCAGGGTAAACCTGGGAACACCAGCAATCAGGAGGTGGTTCCAGGCCCCTCAAAACCTGAGATCAGAGGCCTTGCTGTTGGACGTAGTTCATCGTCTAAACAAGGACGCGGATGTAGATGTCTTACCAAGGAAGGACATAGATATTCGTCGACATATAATGTTTTAAAATAATTTTGCAGTCACAGTTCAGACAACAGAAACTGACAAAAGCAGCGAGTAATCTATCTGACAATTATTACTGACAGCAACAAAGAAAAGGAACCTCTGCAGAAGCATGGTTACCAATATCCCAAAACGGGGGTCGGCAAACTTTTGCTAACTATGTGTCGACGTAGGGTTTTAAAATTATGTAACAACAGCATACATGTTTCTATAGAAGTCAAGGTTAACATATCTATTCTAAAATATATTTTGTATAGTGATATATAGTATATATACTTTAGTATACCGTCCTGGGTATGACGATAAACTATATCCGAGAGCAAGGCCTCTGATCAGGAAGTTTTGAGGAGTGTGGAACCATCTATTAATTGCTGGTGTTCCCAAGTCCACCATGACCCGGGGTAGTAGCATCTGTAAGGGTCCCAGCTATGGGCAAATAGGTACTCCATAAAAAAGGGGTTAAAACATTATGAAAATATAAAATAGGTTTTAATATCAGAAATACTTTGTAAAAAAATTATTACAAGCAATAAATATTTGAAGTTATTACCAGCTATACGTTTGGAAAAATTATTACAAGCTATACATTTTGGAAAAAAATATTATCTGAAATATATTTTTGGACGAAAAATATTGCCAGCAATAAAAATTGTCGGCATTAAATAAACCATTGAGGTTGATATACCGTAAAACAAACCAAAGCAAAGCAAACCAATGTATTAAAACTGAAACAGTTAAATATCTTCTTTATGATGTAGTTGTTATTGGTTCGTACTTCGTGATGTCATTTTCGCTTGCGTGCCATTGGAAATGTTTGGTGTACCATGTACGACACGCGTGCCGTGGGTTGCCAGGCCCTGTCCTAAAGAACAGGAGTCAAAGAAAAAAACAGGGATAATAGGAGCAAGGGGAAATATCATTATGTGAGTGAAAATAGACTGAAATACCCTTGCCACTATTTCACACAATCAAAAAGGACAATTGCACTAGTGACTTGAACTGGGATCTCTCTCAGCCACAGAATGAGCTCACAACTGTCTCCGATTTGGAAAACGTGGGAAAAAATCGTGACACACGCAGTTATATCAACAGCCCGACAGCGGAGTTGGGTAGTTTCTGAAACACAAACGAGGATGTAATGACAATGTATCGTACGCGGGGATTTGGTGCCGCACTGCGCAAACCGACCGATAGTAATTTGATGAAATGAGCGGCAAAATAAAACTTTTATGATAAATATTAACACTTTACTATTTACTGACAACTGACATTCATTAAACATGGCACGTGGAAATAGAACAGTCTACCCCAGTGAGCGAAATAAAGGGTTCAGTTCGACATTCCAACCACCTGAAGAAGGCTGGAGCGTACAACGGCCGAAACTTTGTAATAAATATGGCAACAAAGATGAGGACAATAGTCAGAATAATGTATAGTGTACATAATACCTCATCTCAGAAATATAGTCAGATATTGATAAATATTAAATTTTCTTTTCTCGGGATCCTATTGGTCTGTTAAGGCACACCTTTCCCTGTATATCGACTTCCTTACACGTGGATTCGTAAGCAAACAAATGTCACGTTTGGTTTCTCAAAAACTCCTTGACAGCCAATTAATAATTCCTCGTATTCTTGTACCGTATTTTCTTCTAAATATATCACTTCGTTAGAAAAAGGATTCTTTACATAGATTCGTAGTTTCTAATCAGAATGACTTGTATTTTCCTTCACGGACTGAGATCGTTAAGGATTTGAAGTATGCATATTCAAATGCATTCTTTTAATCTCCATGGGTATAAAAATAAGCGAAACCAAGAGACTTCTTCAGTAAAGTGGTTGATAAGTGGAAAGACGATATTTGAAGAAATACATTGCAAACTTTTGTACGCAGGAAACATGTTACGAGGTTTTGAAAATAGAAATGCCTTCACCTCTTATGAATATTAAACCTTTCTTTTATTTTATTAAGCTAAATTATAAAGCACAAATGCTTAAAAAATGAGATTTCTGACCATGTGACATGGATTCAGATCTCACCAATGTCTATTTCTCAAGTGGATTGATTCGTTTTCTATGGCTCATTGCAGGTTATTTAAAGACGGATATTTTTTAAATTTGAGTTTTTTTTTGTGTTTTTTTTTAGAATAAAGATTTAGTGATACAGGCCTATAGCAGGGTGTATATGAGGTGGGTCAACACCTAATCAGAATTTGATTAACAAATAAGAAATTATAATGTCGATATAAAGTGGGGGTCAATTCTAGTTTACAACCAATATAAGAAACTGATCCTTCACTGAATGCCGCTAAAACGTCCGATATCCCCCAAACTCAAATACAATATAACTGCATCGTTGCAAGAATGATAGTTTGCTTAGAGTATCTGTCTATATTTCTGAAATGAGGTATTATGTACATTATTTACATTATTCGGACTATTGCCCTCATCTTTGTCGCCATATTTCTTACAACGTTTCAGCCGTTGTACGCTCCTGCCTTCTTCAGGTGGTAGAAATGTCGAACTGAACCTTTTATTAAGGGCACATGACACAGTGGATAAAGGCGTTAGTTAGATCCAGTGTCAGGACCCAAAGAGTTTGAGTTCAATACCCGGTAAATGCAGTGGATAACTTTCAGAGGGAAATTAACAGGAGATAACTGATAACTGACATCCATTAAACATGGCACGTGGAACTAGAACAGTCTACCCCAGTGAGCGAAATAAAGGGTTCAGTTCGACATTGCAACCACATGACTGCCGGAGCGTACAATGGCCGAAACGTTGTAATAAATATGGCGACAAAGATGAGGATAATAGTCCGAATAATGTAAATAATGTAGCTTGCTTACATAATAGATATCTGCAGTCTCATCTAGCAATGCTGACAGATGAAAGTACCGTATTGTCTTGTGTATAATATGAACCTGTATTTTTTAAACTAAAAACACAGAATAAATTACCTCCTTGAATATAGTAGGGCACTCGTAATACAATTGTCACTATGTAATTTTTAAAGAGATTTAACATATTATTCTTTAAAATCTCAATGCTGTATCCACTTAAATCATCGTAATATTTTGCGATTTAAAATTAAACGTAGCAGGATTTATATAATTATATAATTATGTTGGGTTGTTTATATATATATATATATATATATATATATATATATATATATATATATATATATATATATATATATATATATATATATATATATATATATATATATATATATATATATATATTGTATTGTATTGCTTTATAATTCTCCAATCGTTTGAATCGTTTCCAAACTGGTGTAGCAATTAGGGTCTTTTGAAACTGAAACCAGCGGGACATGTCGCAACCCCCACCCAAAAAAAAACGATTCAGAACATTTATTTTCAACCGATAATTATCATTTAGCGGAGTCAAATTCAAAGTCAAACTGGACCTTTTATTAAGGACACATGGCGCAGGGGATAAAGGCGTTAGTTAGATCCAGTGTCGGGACCCAAAGAGTGTGAGTTCAATATCCGCTTAATGCAGTGGAGAACTTTCAGATGGAAATTAACAGGAGATAACTGATAACTGACATCCATTAAACGTGGAACTAGAACAGTCTACCCCAGTGAGCGAAATAAAGGGTTCAGAGCAAGGGACTGAGACAGAATGAAAATCTAGGGAGGAAGATGAATTACTTCTTTCGACGAAGATGACACGACAAACACAACTGTTATCTATAAAACTCACCATACCGCGGAAAGGGACGAAGCGGGCTTCTCAGGACGGACAAGGAAGACGGACGCTGAACTGTGCACCCTCCTCACTTCCGCCTCTTATCTACTTCGCTCACTCATAGCAGTAAGTTACAACCCAAGAATAAAATCTGATTTTCTGCTAGAAATTGTTTTGTTCCTCACTCCTGGTTAACGATCTGACTGAAGAGTAATGTTTACGCTACAAGCGTTTGGCTGTAATAAACTGCTCTCTCCCCCCTCTCTCTCTCCCCCCTCTCTCTCCCCCCTCTCTCTCCCCCCTCTCTCTCTCTCTCAACAAATCTGTTGCCTGGTCTGAGCTGCAACGCAAAACTGGATACTCTGTGTCAAACTTACAACATGAGAATCATTACATAATTACTCAAGCGGAGAAAACTGTAAAAATGTACATAATTTATACTAAAGTTAGACCTTTGTTGTAACATTAATGTTATGAAAACATGACATAACTTTTATATTCCGTTAATTAATTTTTAATCAATTTAGAAGAATTCCCTGTCTTTGAAGCAGAAGACGTTCAATTACGCATCTTCCCAAAGAACCAAAATTGCCGATATACCAAATATCTTTTGCAAACTATTGTTTGTATTTTATTATCTATTGTGCACACTAAGTGTATTTGTAATATTACTTGTAATCTTGCTGTTTCCTATAAGAATATTTAGCGAGGTGAATGTGTCTGAAAACGTACACTTTTATATAGTGTAACCGTCCATTTTTAAATTTTCGTTCAAAATGTCTCGTAATAAGAAAATACGGTACAAGAATATAAGGAATTATCAATTATACTAAATGTCTATCCGATGTTTCTATCGACACTTGGTTCATCCGTAGAAAATTCGTCTGATGATTTATTCTTGTAATTAATTCCGACAGAATAAGGATTATCTGTAATATTACCATCGCTTTGGGATTAGGTTTTTCTAAGTCAGAGATATCTTAGTGTTGATATTTTTTTCATGTAGATATAGATTATGCCTTATTGTTCTGTGACAATTCACTGCTGCTTCACACATTCTACAATTTTCCAAGCATGTATTTTCACAGCTAATTTGAATAAGTTTCCCCCTTATCAGTAGAAATTAAAATATAAGAAGACTTTAATTTGGTAAACAAAATTAAATTTGTTCTTAAGTTTACCACAACCTTTTATATTTGAATATTACCTAATGCAATGTAAATTTATCCTAGTGTTGCCATAAGAAATTGAAACATAATTTTACCTATGCATTTTGCTGGTAAATCAAATTAAGTTTATGAACACATTTATTGGTATATTGTATATTTGAATACGAACTTGTGTTACCATTAGAAATTGAAACATCAGAATAATTAGGCTCTATTTTGGTAAATAACATTAATTTTATTAACATGTTAAACGTCCCTAGTATATTTCCACATTATATAAAATCATGTTGGAACTAACATTAGAATATTCACTTACGCGCAAATAGCCTTCGGAAAGTTATAAATTAGTTTCCTTGCGGCTCCTATGTGTTAAATAGTAGGACTAATATTTGTAAAAATCATTGTTATTCTAAAGAGAATTGTTAATGGAGTATTAAGTCGAAAATAATAATTATTCTTACAAATCAAATATTTCCGAATTTAAATAATACATAAACGGTTGATATGTTGTAAAATTTCATTCAATCATTCAAACGTCGATTGCATTCTGACCATGAAACTCAAGCGTGATTGCTTCTTGATAAGACTCGAGGTCGATTGCTTTCTGAGATGAGAGCGCGATATCCTACTGGCCATGAGACTCGAACTCGTTTGCTTTCTCACAATGTGAGTGCTATCGCTTTCTCACAATGTGAGTGCTATCGCTTTCTCACCATTCGAACGCAATTGCTTTCTGACAATGAGACACGAGTTTCACTGCTTCCTGAGACCATGTCAGCGGGATTGTTTTATGATCATGAGTGCGCTATTGATTTCTATGAGAACTCAAACGCGATTGCTTTCTAACTATAAAACACCAGCTGAATTTCTTTCTGGCCATGGACATTGATTGCTTTCAGACCATGAAACTGGAGATTGATTGCCTTCTGACCATAAGAACACGATTGCTTTCTGACAATAGGATCGAGATTGCTTTCAGACCATGAGACTCGAGTACATTTGCTTTCCAACCATGTGAGTGTTAATGCCCTCTGACCATGTGAGTGCGATTGCTTCCTTCGAAATCGATTACTTTCTGACTAGGAGATACGAGATCGATTTCCTTCTGACAATGTGAGACTGAATGCTTTCTGTCCATGTGAGTGCAATTGCTTTCTGACCACGAGAAAGCGAGTGGTTTTGGACTATGAAACAGGTGGTCGATTGTTTTCTGACCATGAGACTGTGATTGGTTTATGTCCAAGAGACTTGAAATCGATTGCCTTCTGACCATGAGAGTGCGATTGCTTTCTGACTATGAAACTCGAACGTGATTTCTTTTTGACCATGAGAGAGCGGTTCTTTTCTGACCATGAGTGCGCGGTTTGTTTCTGACCTTGATACTTTCTTTCTGACCTTGATACTCGACGGCGACTGTTATCTGACCCCTCGAGCTCGTTTGCTTTCTGACCATATGTGCGCGAATGACTTCTGACCTTGAGACTCGAACACAATTGCTTTCTGTCCATGAGTGCGCGATTGCTTTCAGACCATGAGTCTCAAGCGTGATTGTTATCAGACCATGAGAGCGAGATTGCTTTCAGATCATGAGACTTAGGTTCAATTACTTTCTGACCATCAGAGAACGAATGCGTTTGCTTTCTTACTTTGAGAGCGCGAGTGTTTCCGACAATGAGACTCGAAATAGACTGATTTCTGACCATGTGAGAACGATTTCTTTCTAACCATGAGACATGATAGCGATTGCTTTCTGACCATGAAAACTCGAACGCCCTTGCTTTCTGAACATGAAATCGTGCTAGACTGCTTTCTGACCATGAGCACGGGCACGATTACTTTCTGGCCATGCCAGCATGATTGCTTTCTGACCATGCCAGCATGATTGCTTTCTGACCATGCCAGCATGATTGCTTTCTGACCATGAGCACGAGCAAGGTTGCTTTCTGGCCATGCCAGCATGATTGCATTCTGACCATGCCAGCATGATTGTTGTCTGACCATACCAGCATGATTGCTTTCTGATCATACCAGCATGATTGTTGCCTGACCATACCAGCATGATTGCTTTCTGACCATGCCAGCATGATTGCTTTCTGACCATGAGCACGAGCAAGATTGCGTTCGGCCCATGAGTGCCCGATTGATTTCAGAGCGCGATTGTAACGCAACCATGAGAGTGGAATTGCTTTCTGACTATGAGCCTCGAGCTCAAGTTATTTCTATTCATGAGAACTCTAACGCGAATTCTTTCTGAACATGAGATCCGAGATCGATAGCTTTCTGACCAAGTAAACGAGATTGCTTTCTGAACATGAGGCTCGTTCGCGATTTCTGTCTGACCATAAGACTAGAATCTACTCAGGGTCAATTTGTTTGGTTGGTGACTTCTTGATGTTATCAATATTAGGAGACAATCCCGGCGTATGGCATTTTTGGAAAAGAGCTGTGAAACTATATTGCGGGTCAATCCAGTCTTTATAATTGAAATTGGCTAGATGAAACTGTTCGAAATCCACCAATAGTTTTGCTTGCACGTTATCACAATGATTTTTCGTGATACAAGTTTCACGATATTTAGTAGAAGCAGATAAATTCATAACTTTCCCGAAGTCAATATATAGAATCTTACCGTAAATGTAACGAACCTCACTGTATTATGTATTGGCTTTTCGAAACAATTATGTACGCGCACATACATAGAGATTTCCACATCGTAAGCAGATGAGACCCGCCTTTAGCTTTTATATCACTTGTGATAACTTCAGGCTCATTCAGCACCCATGGTCCCTATTATGACTCATAAGACCAGCATACGATTTTTTACATATCATAGAGATAAACGCTGTATCCATGATTGGGTTGACGTGATCGGCATGGACTACAACTTTCCGATGTTCCACTATGTGACTTTTAAGACAAACCCTCTTTTGTCGGCAGGGCAATGAGGCAGGTTGGCTTGCTTTCTGGGCGTTATGTCATGTTTTAACCTACCATGAACAAAAGTATTCGCTTACACAAACCGTCTTTCCAAGACTGCTTATAAGTTGGTAAATCAACTTAAATGACGCTTCGGAAATTGTGCTTAATCTGAAAGTGCATAATGTGTCAGTTTTTCCTAATGCAGCCCATCCATTTGAATTCCATACAGATTATTCTCCAGATTATCTTTAAACCTCTTCCTAGGCATGTGTTGTTGACGCTTTCCCGTCTTCAGTTCTCCACTGAAAAATGGTTTCGGAATCCTGTTCTCAAAGAAGGTGTGAGTGAAATAATAAGGGTAAAGCAAGAGAGCACAACAGAACGAGAACGAAAGAAAGAAAGAAAGAAAGAAAGAAAGAAAGAAAGGAGAAAAACGGAAAGGAAAATGAAGCAAGAGAAAAAGAATGAAAGAAAAAGAAGGAAGCAAAGATACAAGAAAAAAGAGAAAGACTGGAGAATGAAAGAGAAAGCAAGAAAGAAAAAGAAGGAAACAAAGAAAGAAAGAAGAGAAAAAGATAGTAAAACGAAAAGAAAGAAAGAAAGAAAGACAGAAAGAAAGAAAAAAAGAAAGGAAGACTGAAAAAATAGGAAACTAAAAAGAGAAATAAAAGGAAGAAAGAAAGCAAAACACGAAAAGAAAGAAAGAAACGAATCAGAGAAAGAAAGACGATAAAAAAGAAAGAAAGAAAGGAAGACGATAAAAAAGAAAGAAGGAAAGAAAGTGAGAAAGAAAAACATAAACAAAGAAAGAAAGAAGAGAAAAAAGAAAGAAAAAAGAAAGAAGGGATGAAGGAAAAAACAATAATCTCCGGATGAGGAGGCAATATAAAAATATTCAATAAACACGGAAGACTAAAAAAATCGTCTCAGCTGAATATAAATTATTATCAGTGATTGCCAATAAAATTCCATGGTCCATTTAAGTAGACTAAGGGTCGTTTCTTATCTCACGTTCCATGGTGCAAATATATTAAACTTTAGCTATCGTGACACGGAAAGAAAAGACAAAAAGTAATGATGATTTAAGACCGCTTGCCGTTTTCTCATAGATAAGAAGTGACTGAATATAGCAACCGGCTTCTTTCGAAGGCATACATATTTGGCGATATATAAATGCTTATGGCAGAATTAGATTTTTCAGTACACTAAAATATTAGCCGTTGAATTAAAGCTGACACTACGGATGGAGATAACTGTTGCGCTTAGAATTTTATATTTACTTGGCTTAGCCTCAGCTGTGCTGAGTGTAGCGATTACAATCTAGGAATTTCGGATCTGCAAAACGATTCAGATTCCGATCTCGTCTCTTTCTTAAACTTCCGCCCAAATGACACTGAGAAAGGAATTAAATTTTATCTTCTTATTCTAGCTAGGTATTAAATAGCAGAGTAGAATGGGCTCTTGAGACTTAGGCTTCTGTCAGTCCGGAAGAAGAACTACTTGAATTCGAAGCCATTCGAGATGGTATCAGGAAAGTACTGATTGCTTCTTCCCAAGAATTAATAGCAATTCATAAATAATAAAGAAAAGATTTCTCTGTAGACCTGTTGTTCATGATGACGGTAGTCTTTGAGTATAGAATCCAGAGGTTGGCAGTGAATATTTCGAAGACAGTAGGGAAGCGTAGTTCAGGTTAGCAGTGTATATCCCGATAAAGTAGCAGAGCGTAGTTCAGTAGTTTTTCCTTCTGTTCTGTCGCCTGACGAGTTGACACTGGACATTCGGAGAGAGTAAACAAAATGGCCGCCTTTATACACGATGGATTGAATATTTCACGTCTCCTGATTGGTTAACCTTCTAGTGGGGAACTGTAAAGTGAGTCAAGTCATTTGTGTTTGCTCACTAGTACATAAGTATACAAAATAATCTAACAGACCCATTGTCACCTGGCTCTGAAGGGTCATTGTGTAGTGGGAAATACTTCGTACACGCCAAAGCCCAACGTGAAAATCTGAGAGAAAACTATGCTACATCAGTTAGCTTCAACGAGATGCGCCAACTACAATCAGTATTTGATTTCTTATAATTAAATTTGGGTCACTGTGGGAAATTTGGGATTACTGTCAGAATAACAGAAAGTATGTTTTTTTCATCAGCAAGAGAAAATGCCGAAGATCCTAGTCACGAATTGACGATACTATCTGGGAAACGTCACTAGGATACGAACAGGCATTTAACTATCGAAAGAAACATCTGAAAGCTAAGAAAGGTACTAAGAAGTAGAAGATTTTCGTTAGAAACAACGAAAAATGGCTGGATTGTTGTGATACGCATCAATTAATTCCGGGTGTAAAAGCAAAATTGTCTAAATCGTGTAAAAGCAACATTGTCTATTTGTTTATTACGTTTGAACCGTTGTATTTTAGAAATGATTAAAGATATCTTACTGGAGTTCGCCGAGGTTTTTCCGTTCCGACAATATTGGAATCTACTTTGAGCAATAAGAATGTATAATTACTCTCCAAGCTTAACAGAAGAATTGTAATGAAATCGATCATAAATGAAAATGACATGTTCATCATTAATAAATATAGCTAAGTATCGGTATCTCATGAAGGATTGGAATTAAGTTTTATATATATATATATATATATATATATATATATATATATATATATATATATATATATATATATATATATGTATGTATATATATATATATAACTTCAGGATCATTTCCCAACTGATGCAAGATGATCTTCGCCCTCCCTAAACTTCTAACTTTCTCTCCTGGACTAACAAAGTCCGTCATAGTTTTCGCATACGATTTAATTTTCATGTCTTTTTTTTACTGCTCTTTGAACTGTCATAGCTGAAACTCCTCTTTCACTTGCCAAATGTCTTATGGATTGAGTTGTATCGTTTCTAATTGATCTCTTCAGCTCTAAGTTGAAATGATGATCCCTTTACCCCTTGTAACCTCCTGATCCAATTTTCTTCCCTAATGTTCCCTCTTTTTTAAACTTATTCACCGTTCTGTTGGGGGTTTATTGAATGAACGTTAAAGACGAAAGACTGAGTATAAATGCTGGTACCATTAGTGAAAGCCTGAATTATATATTTCCTCTCCCCATTACACATTTTGGAATACAGTGGGGTTGACACAATTAAATCATCTTGTATCAGATTGCATGATATTGGCACCCACTGAATATAAAACCCGGCATGACAGAGTGGGCCAATATCTGCAGTGGAAAATTTGCAACTTCTACGGGAAGGAAACTGAAAGAAACTGGTATGAACACCACCCAGACCCGGTTACCGAGATAGGACCTATTACAATTCTGACAACCGCCCAGACATTGTTGTTAGAGGCAACAAACAAGAAAAAGTGCCTACTTATTGATATGGCAGTCCCTACCATATCAATAAGTAGGCACTTTATGTATCTTTGAAGATATGTATCAGCGATGTATCTTTGAAATATTCAAAAAGCTGTCAAAATACAAGAACCTTGAAATAGAAATCTCAAAAATGTGGCACATGGGAACATCAACAATTTCCGTTGTAGTTGGAGCCCTAGGATTGGTTGGAAAAGTCTCTAGTAGACAAATTGAAGGGATCCCTGGAAGCCTATGCCTCAAACAAATACAAAAAGTTGTTCTCACAAGTACAGCTCACACTTTACGAAGGGCTTTATCTATGTCATTTTTTTTTGTTAGTGGAAAGTGTCATGATGCCATTTCTAACCTTATGTCCCTGGGCGGGACCCGGAAAGAAATGTATACACGCCAGAAATCAAAAGAAATAAAAATAATAATAATAATAATAATAATAATAATAATAATAATAATAATAATAATAATAATAATAATAATAATAAGATAGGGGAGATAGAGTGGGACTTGCTGAGACATATGATCATGAGCGTCGAGATAGGAATACATCAAATTATTATGGAGACAATGCATTCTTCATTAACGCCAACTAAGAATTCCGACTTCAGTAGTCAGTGAGAAAATTGCTATCATCTGTGATCGGGTATGTAAAATGTGCGAGTTGCGGATATCTCGGTCTGACAGCCACTGTAACGAGATGCTGTAAAACACGAGACAGACTGAAAGAAGAGTCCCAGAGAAAAAGTAGTTTGGTAAAAAAAAATATCTTATCCTCAGCCACATTATGTTGCATTTTATTTTACGAGATATGTACAACTAAGTTCCGTTCATAAAAGTCAAGCTTTCATACATAACTCATGTTTTGTAGATACGATTTAAATATGTCGACATAAAACGGCATCTCATCAATGTGTGTTCCCAAAACCACAAAAATGTATCAGTGCCCATGGTTATGTCTTATAAAGTAAAGAAAAAGCTTATCTTAATAAATTGAATGAGATATTTGAAGTTTTAATTATGGTTTTAAATTCAAGAAATCGTCCAAAAAGAGGCGGCAAATAAAATTAAAGTTGTATATTTAGAATATAGTCCAGACGGTTTTTAAAGTCAACTTTATACATCGAAAACAAATATTAATTATATTTAACATATTTGTAAGATATTAAAAATGAACAGTTATAAAAATGTTTTATTCTACGCATCATTATTAATTCAATAAATACTTATCGGAATATGTTAAGAAATATCCATTTTTATCGAGAAATATATATTTTTATCGTGGAACATATTTTCTATCCAGAAAAAAACAAACATTTGTTTCAAGAAGGAAAAAAATAGTGGCAAAATATTTTACTTCACATTTAAAAAAAGAATATTTCGGAATTTTTCTTTAAAATAATTTAATATTTTTAAAAAAATATTTTTAATTCCTAAAAATATATTTTATTGGTAAACAATTTTTTAATATTAAATAACTAAAAAAATTACTTTTCGTCTGTAAAACTTTTCGATGACAAAAACTTACATTTGAACAAAAATGGTATATATATATATATATATATATATATATATATATATATATATATATATATATATATATATATATATATATATATTATATATATATATATATATATATATATATATATATATATATATATATATATATATATATATATATATATATATATATATATAATATATATATATATATATATATATATATATATATATATATATATATATATATATATATATATATATATATATATTATATATATATATATATAAATTGTCTAGAGATCTCGATCGGGGCTGTTTGCTTTATCACTTCAAAGTGGGCTTATCAGCAGCTGCATCAAGTCGCCGCATATGTCAATTGTTTGGGGAGAGTGCTGTGGATGAACGTACTGCAAGGCGTTGGTTTCGAAAACACAAGTCGGGAGATTTGTCTCTCCATGACGAGCCTCGCAGTGGACGACCACAGGTCTTGAATGACGGAGACCTGAAGGCGCTCATTGAAGAGGACAGTAGTCTAACGTGTGGTGAACTTGCAAGTCAGTTCAACGTTTCCGATGAAACAGTTAGACTTCACCTGCACCGCCTAGGTAAGACGTACAAACTGAGCACGTGCTCTCCGCAAACGCTGATGGAGGTCCACAAGGGACAACGAGTAGCAGCCTGCGTATCGATGCTTTCTCGCCACCGTACCTCATCCTTATTCAATCGAATGCTTACCAGTGATGAAAAGTGGGTTCTGTACGAAATTCATAAGCGTTACAGACATTGGTTGTCTCCTCACGATGCTGTCCCTCACACCGCAAGACCGACTCTGCAAGATTATGCTTTGTGTTTGGTGGACAGGTCGTCAAGTCGTTCATTATGAACTGCTACCAACGGGCCAAACGGTCACTGGAGACCTATACTCGCAGCAATTGAAACGTGTGCAACAGTCATTGTGGCAGAAGGAGCCAGCACTGGTGAATCTCAAATGTATGCTTTTCCTCCATGACAACGCCAGGCCGCATGTCGCGCGAGTGGTCAGGGATACCATACAGCAAGTTGGGTGGGAGACTGTGTGCCATCCACCTTATTCACCTGACCTTGCGCCATCCGATTACCACCTCTTCCACTCCCTGGATAATCATCTTCATGGGAATTCCTTCACCAATGAAGCAGACTTGCGCAAAGCCCTCACGGACTTCTTTGCGTCAAAACACCCGTGTTCTGCCGCAAGGGCATTGGACAGCTGGAGGCACGTTGGCAGAAGGTGCTGGATGCCGATGGCGATTACTTCGAAGAATAAGTTTAAATTACACGTAATGTGAAGCGTTTTCTTTTTCTCCTTTAAAAACAGACATAACTTTTTTGGTTACCTTGTATATAAAATGAGACGCTCATTAAACGTCGAAACAAAATTTACAATTTTGTAGCAGTAACTTACATGCACTAATGTAACAGCGTATGACATATACATATATATATATATATATATATATATATATATATATATATATATATATATATATATATATTTATATATATATATATTGATATATATATATATATATATTGATATATATATATATATATATATTGTTATATATATATATATATATATATATATATATATATATATATATATATATATATATATATGTCATACGCTGTTACATTAGTGCATGTAAGTTACTACTAAAATATATTTTCTATCCAGAAAAAACATTTATTTCAAGACGATAAAATATGTTGGAAAATATTTTACTTCATATTTAAATACGAATATTTCGGATTTCATTCGTCAAGTTAATTTCCTAAAAATATATTTTATTATTAAATTATTTTTTAATATTAAAAAATAACTTATAAAAAAGTTCTTTTCGTTTGTATATATATATATTTTTGTCATCCACAGAGAGACTGTTTCGCTGTTTCACAGCTCATCAGTGTGGCTAGACGTCCGGTTGCCTCTAGCTAGGATCAAATTTTTACTACGTTAATAAAAACACCGATCAAAATAAATAAAAAATAAATAAATAAAAATAAAATAAATATAAAGGATAAAAAACAAAAATAAAATTAAATAAAAACAAGCAAAATAATTTGACACAAATAAATAAATAAACAAATAAACGACTTCCAAAAATGACCTCACACAATGCACCACATTTTTCTCGGCAATTTATATATACGGATCGTATATATAAATTGCCGAGAAAAATAACAGCACTTGTGGCCCGATGATTGCATCTAGCATGAAACAGACTGTCACCTCTAAGTGTTGACTTCTATGTTCACATATATA
>OZ038491.1:46456565-46471565 GCA_964036315.1 Acanthosepion esculentum
TATAGCCTACTCGGATTAGATATCTGCTCTCAGATTCCTTAATCCGAGCCGATATCCATTACTCCACCGTGTCTATACTGATATTAAATCAATACATTGTCGTTAAGCTGTTTCTATTAATATTACGTCTGTTAATGACTGTAGGAAAAATGGCTTCCTTTCTCGATTATTATTTGTTAATATTTCTGGGGCAATTTCGATACGAGAGTATATTTTACATAAACATATGCAAAATGTTTTTTAAGAGATTGCACCATTAGATTTTAGAATTTTCATATTTAATGATAAAGAAGATTCTTCCAATAATTATTGCAGAGAATTTTGATTAAAAAACAAATTCACTCGACAGTATATTGAGGACACGTAGATTTAACGAGGTAGTTTAAGTTATATTCCATTTGATGTTTTCGTAGTTAATTTATACTTGAAAAAAACAAAAGCTATTTTCTGTCTAGAGAATATCATTTTGTATCTTAATATTCTGTAATATTTGTTCTTTGTGATAAAATCTTCATTTTTAAAATTGAATTCACATTCATTGGTTATCACAACAATCAGCTAAAATACGTACTGTTATGTTTTTGTTTTGTTTTCCTTTAAGGTCTATATAGACACAGATAAGTCTAACGGAGCTAATATACTTCAGAGCAACCTGTTTAGCGTCAATATAGCATAGTTTGTTTTGAGCAAGTATCATTATGGACATCATAACATTTTGCCGACGCTTACGGCCATATTCCCGTGTGATCACCAAAGCTAACCGCTTCCAAATATCAGGTTCAGTAAGCTTGTATGTATTGGTAGTGTAATGGATAATGGCACGCAATTGTTAACCAGAGAGCTGGGTTCGAATTTCAGTTGGGTTCGTTATATTCATTTACGCGCAAATACCCTTGACAATGTTACGAATCAACCCCCAGCTATGGGTTAATTAGTAAGACTGGCATCATTAAATCAGTATTATCTTGAGAAAAATTCTTACAATCTAAAAATATTTTCTGACTTTAGCGTAATCGTGAAACACCCTCTCCGGTCGTCCAAGACATCCAACACTACGGATGGTTGCTGAAGTGACCGCTTCAATCCAGAGCTAACCTTATCCCACATTGTGATTTAGGTTTGATCATAAGGGAGCTAAGATCGAATCGTCGCAGGTATCTTCGTGTTTGACTGCTCCAGGCAGGGCGAAGACACTATTTACATTAATCGGAATATTGTCCTCATCTTTGTCGCCATATTTATTACAACGTTTCGGCCGTTGTACGCTCCAGCCTTCTTCAGGTGGTTGGAGTGTCGAACTGAACTCTTTATTTCGTTCACTGGGGTAGACTGTTCTAGTTATCAGTTATCTCCTGTTAATTCCCCTCTACAAGTTCTCCACTGCCTTAACCGGGTATTGAACTCACACTCTTTGGGTTCTGTCACTGGATCTAACTAACGCCTTTATCCACCGTGCCATGTGTCCTTGAAGAACGTCGGAGCGTACATCGGCCGAAACGTTGTAATAAATACGACGACAAAGATGAGGACAATAGTCCGAATAATGCAAATAGTGTACATAATATCTCAGTGTAGACAAATACAGGGCGAAGCTGTACAGGAAAAAATAACACTCGAAGAAATTGAACAAAAAGTAAATACTGTTTTATATCAGTCCTTCGTATAATAATTGATTTATATCAGAGTACGCATGCAATAAATTATCAGCCGAGCCCGCCTCAATAAGAAGAGATACTATGGCCGATCTGGCAAAAATTTAGTTTGCTGTTATTGGTAAACTTTGGCATAATTTTGAAGTAGGAGGCTTCTCTTCGCCAGACGATCACGAGAATTGTACCCTGACCGGTGGCTGAGACGAATCTCTGTCGTCTCGTCTATGTCTTCTACGCTACGACTCTTATTTTTTTTCTGGCGAATTCACTTCGCGCATTCGTATTTATGGACTTAATTTTGGGGAATTCGCTTCTCCTCATTCATATCATGATCACTTACTAAACCTCCTCAATTAGTGTGGGTGGCCTACTGTCTCGAATCAACTTTTAACCGGAAGAATCAACTCCAAATTCGTTATTTAGTGAAAATAAAATTTTCGCTCTACAGCTTGCATTTGCAGCTGTGTGTCAATCAACATTGCCCCACAAGTCTGGGCCACTTTTGCATTGTTCAAACTCCTCGACTTACAATTCAAGTCGTGTGTGTCTGAATAAATTCCTCAATTCTTCCCACGGTTTTTTGCATTAAACCTTCTTGTCTCAATGCCCCTCAGTACAAAATATTTTTTTTTCTTTAACAAAACTTTCTTCCGTTTTATCGCAGCAAGGACAAATAGTATCACATTATAAAGGTTGACAAGCCGTAAAAAACGAATCAATCAAATCAAACCTTTGACGAGGATCGCAGAAGTCTTCGAAGATTTTTTTAGAATCTCAGAAAAAGTTATTTGTTCGGAAGAGGAATCTTGTAATTTTACCGGAAATTTCAGAAGACATTTTCATTAAGACATTTTTGGCGGAAATCTAGAGAGATTTAATACATTGCTGGGAGATAATTCTTCTGGTGACTTCTTTGGAACCTCCACTTTACAAATTTAAGTCCAGTACTAAATTAGCAGATAGGTCCCACCCTTTTGCAGCTGAAATGAAATATAACCATAAGTTCTATTCTAAAAGTTTCTTTTGCGCTTCCTCGTCCTTACTGTTTCCTTACTTCCTGTTCTCTAATTATACTCTATACATTGTGTGCACGTGACAGAGTGGTTAGATCGTTCGCATTCCGAGACCCGGATTCGAATCTCACCATAGTCGATTTGTCAGGAAGGAGCTTTCCTGATGTTATCGGACTAGAAGGTCGGCTCTTTGGAAGTGCCTTGTGAGTGAAATAGGGTAGACGGAACCCTTGGGGACAGTCGATAGCTGTGATAGCACGGAGTCACAAGTCATCGTGGCCGAGGGCTTGATCGTGCTGGCCTTGTTCAAATTGCTGATCATGCTAGATAACACGCTCTTTCTCAGAAACTTCAACTAAGGTCTGCTCAACATTGTTGCAGTATAAAACACAGGTGGGTTCTGTGGTTGTTGAATAAACACAAATGCCCCTGAGCAAGCGTCTGCAATAGGGATTTTCTAGCCGTCCTAATAGACGGTTATCCTAGAATACGAGTGGCTAGCTATACACTTAGTAACGTTTTCTCAGATTCTTACCCATTCACTAAAGCGTTGAAGCTTACTAACTTTATCGCCTTACTTGGAGTAAGTAAGTAATCTCCAAACAGTACGTTTAATTTCAGTAAGAATCTCAAATGGTTTCAATTTTTTACTTATTTATTTTTGTTATCTGAATATGTCTTGGGTACATTTAGCAGAATTCTGAAAAGTCAATCTTTAATTTAGGCAAAAGCCCCAAATGCAATTTTAACGGGACATAAAAGTAACCGAACAAACATAGTTTTACATTGACTGTGAATATTAAACAAAAATGCCATTCGGTCAAGTGGACGACTTATAGGGAAATATAGATTCTTGAGACGTAAAGTGATTTTGTATCATGGCAAAACCTAGTGTTCATAATTTTGTAAAATAGCAGAAAATGCAGTTCAACGTTTTGTTATTATGAATTGATGAAAAGTCGCCATAGACTAATTAACGTCTAGAGGTTAAAATCGTGCTTCCTAATGAGCAAATATTTGCACCAGATAACACGTACCGCTTCGAATAAAAAAATGCATGGAATATCGCAGACAAATGTAGCGATCAAAATATACAAATGTACAAAATATACAATTACGATTAACCCTTTTGTAATGTTCTTATTAAACCAAGTCTCATTTTCTACACAGACTAATTAACGTACAAATCGATATCTCTGTATGTAGGTATTGAGTAAGCTGAGAATAGTGTGTTACTTTACAGGGTGCGATAGATAAACTGTTGTCTAAATTAGGCAAAAGTGAAAATAACACTGACATCTCCTTTTAACAGATATATTTACCAAAATTACACAAAAAACATCTTGAAATAGTAAAGAGTAGATTTATTTAATAAAGTCGACACTGGCTTCAACCACGGCTACCAGACGACTTCGGAATCTCGTTTAACTCTTCTGAATGGTTTCATTGTCTAGATTGGGGAAACCTGCCATAATCTATGCCTTCAGTTTATCTTTGGTGTTATAAGAAATTTTGTTTGTCTCTCGTTCATCTGCGCCCCAAACATGATAATCAAATGGGTTCCAGTCTGTGTAGTTAGGTAGCCAAATGTAAGGGGTGATGTAGGCGCTGAGTTCCCCTGTTTATGTGGCATGGTGCAGATTCTTGTGACCTAACATAGGTCTTCCAGAAACCAATCTATTGACCCAGAGCAGCACTACTTCCTCAAGGCATTCGATGTGGGACTCAGTGTTGATTGTGAGTCCTTGTGGGAAGAAGCTTGGAGTCATAACGTTGCTATCACTAGTGATCACTCCAAACACCATGATGTTGACTGGATATTTGGTTTTCATCATTCTCGGTGCATCTTTTGGAGACACAGTATCCTCTGCACACGCCTCAGATTGACAGCCAAACACTCTGAAAAGATTTCGGTGCGAATGCCAAGCAGTAGATCATGCCGTTTGAAATTTTTGGCGGAGAGAATTTCGTCATGTTGCTGAACCTACTATACTGTGCAGTCGACAAAATAAAAATAAAAAATCAACGCTCATGTACGGAATTAAACATATGAAATGGCGACAATTTATCCATCGCACCCTGAACTTCTAAAATTCCAGGATGAAAAGTTATTTTTATTGTTCATGAACCTGATTTAATAGTAACTATGATATCAATCTGTGTGTAGGGTAGTAGAGATTTAGATTCACTGAAATAAAGGCAGGCAATAATTAAGGCGTATTGCAGCTTGATTGAAAAGTAACACCCTATTTCATGTATAAGCGGCCAGCCAGAAATCCTGACTTAATACTCTGGCTTTTTTTCTTTGAGATTGGTTAAAGAGCAAGTCACTGTTCTAGTTCTCACACTCTTTGGGTCCTCAAGGACACATGGCACAGTAGATAAAGTCGTTAGTTAGATCCAGTGAAAGGACCCAAAGTGTGTGAGTTCAATACCTGGTAAAGGCAGTGGAGAACTTTCAGAGGGAAAACTAACAGGAGATAACTGATAACAGACATCCATTAAATATGGCACGTGGAATTAGATCAGTCTACCTCAGTGAGCGAAATAAAGGGTTCAGTTCGACATTACAACTACCTGAAGAAAACCGGAGCGTACAACGGCCGAAACGTTATAATAAATATGGCGACAAAGATGAGGACAATTGTCCGAATAATGTAAATAATACACAAATATATATTTGGATTGCATGAGAGTCAATGTATTGCAGCAAATAGTTGAGCGTGTTTAGGGAATTTTCGCAATTAGATAGGAGATCTACCCAAAGCATACCCTTGGTATATTCTTGACTCCAAACGGCAGGGTTAAAGTTAGCGTTATGAAATTATCACAAAAGAATAGTTGGAAATTTAGAAAGTGTAAAATAACCAGAGTAAATGAAAACCTTGAAAGAGAGAACCACTAAACACCCATAAAATCAACATTAGAAAGATCAACCGAAAATCGATGCTTTCCTTGCGGTAGAGACGTGTCGAAATTATATTGATATATCGGCTATAAATCAATAAGATATAGGACAAAAGAATAACAATTAAGCATAATTGTTTCGTTTTGTCATCTACATTAGTATATATATATATATATATATATATATATATATATATATATATATATATAACCGAGATTATGGATGTCTAATCTGTTTCAAACATAAATTTTCAAGTACATAAGATCAGCGAAGTTAAACAAGGTCGAACCTGGTCAGTAACTAGATGGGTGGCCGTTTCAGAATACCACGTGCTGCTGGGTTGGATGTGTGGTCGTTGCGTATACTGTAAATTGCTCGAAATCAATTGGTCGACAGTAAATTGCTCGAAATCTATTGCTCGACAGTAAATTGCTCGAATCAATTGGTCGACAGTAAATTGCTCGAAATCAATTGGTCGACAGTAAATTGCTCAAATCAATTGGTCGACAGTAATTTGCTCGAATCAATTGGTCGACAGTAAATTGCTCGAATCAATTGGTCGACAGTAAATTGCTCGAAATCAATTGGTCGACAGTAATTTGCTCGAATCAATTGGTCGACAGTAAATTGCTCGAAACAAGTGGTCGACAGTAAATTGCTCAAATCAATTGGTCGACAGTAATTTGCTCGAATCAATTGGTCGACAGTAAATTGCTCGAATCAATTGGTCGACAGTAAATTGCTCGAAATCAATTGGTCGACAGTAAATTGCTCGAATCAATTGGTCGACAGTAATTTGCTCGAATAAATTGGTCGACAGTAAATTGCTCGAATCAATTGGTCGACAGTAAATTGCTCGAAATCAATTGGTCGACAGTAAATTGCTCAAATCAATTGGTCGACAGTAATTTGCACGAATCAATGGGTCGACAGCAAATTGCTCGAATCAATTAGTCGACAGTAATTTGCTCGAAACAATTGGTCGACAGTAAATTGCTCGCAATCTATTGGTCGACAGTAAATTGCTCGAATCAATTGGTCGAGAGTAAATTGCTCAAATCAATTGGTGGACAGTAATTTGCTCGAATCAAATGGTCGACAGTAAATTGCTCGAATCAATTGGTCGACAGTAAATTGCTCGAAATCAATTGGTCGACAGTAAATTGCTCGAAATCTATTGCTCGACAGTAAATTGCTCGAATCAATTGGTCGACAGTAAATTGCTCGAAATCAATTGGTCGACAGTAAATTGCTCAAATCAATTGGTCGACAGTAATTTGCTCGAATCAATTGGTCGACAGTAAATTGCTCGAATCAATTGGTCGACAGTAAATTGCTCGAAACAAGTGGTCGACAGTAAATTGCTCAAATCAATTGGTCGACAGTAATTTGCTCGAATCAATTGGTCGACAGTAAATTGATCGAATCAATTGGTCGACAGTAATTTGCTCGAATCAATTGGTCGACAGGAAATTGCTCGAATCAATTGGTCGACAGTAAATTGCTCGAAATCAATTGGTCGACAGTAAATTGCTCAAATCAATTGGTCGACAGTAATTTGCACGAATCACTGGGTCGACAGCATATTGCTCGAATCAATTAGTCGACAGTAATTTGCTCGAAACAATTGGTCGACAGTAAATTGCTCGCAATCTATTGGTCGACAGTAAATTGCTCGAATCAATTGGTCGAGAGTAAATTGCTCAAATCAATTGGTGGACAGTAATTTGCTCGAATCAAATGGTCGACAGTAAATTGCTCGAATCAATTGGTCGACAGTAAATTGCTCGAAATCAATTGGTCGACAGTAAATTGCTCGAATCAATTGGTGACAGTAATTTGCTCGAAACAATTGGTCGACAGTAAATTGCTCAAATCAATTAGTCGACAGTAAATTGCTAGAATCAATGGGTCGACAGCAAATTGCTCGAATCAATTGGTCGACAGTAAATTGCTCGCAATCAATTGGTCGACAGTAAATTGCTCGAATCAATTGGTCGACAGTAAATTGCTCAAATCAATTGGTCGACAGTAAATTGCTCAAATCAATTGGTCGACAGTAAATTGCTCAAATCAATTGGTCGACAGTAATTTGCTCGAATCAATTGGTCGACAGTAAATTGCTCAAAATCAATTGGTCGACAGTAAAGTACTCAATTCAATTGGTCGACAGTAATTTGCTCGAATCAATTGGTCGACAGTAAATTGCTCGAATCAATGGGTCGACAGTAAATTGCTCGAAATCTATTGCTCGACAGTAAATTGCTCGAATCAATTGGTCGACAGTAAATTGCTCGAATCAATTGGTCGACAGTAAATTGCTCAAATCAATTGGTCGACAGTAAATTGCTCGAAATCTATTGCTCGACAGTAAATTGCTCGAATCAATTGGTCGACAGTAAATTGCTCGAAATCAATTGGTCGACAGTAAATTGCTCAAATCAATTGGTCGACAGTAATTTGCTCGAATCAATTGGTCGACAGTAAATTGCTCGAATCAATTGGTCGACAGTAAATTGCTCGAAATCAATTGGTCGACAGTAATTTGCTCGAATCAATTGGTCGACAGTAAATTGCTCGAAACAAGTGGTCGACAGTAAATTGCTCGAAATCAATTGGTCGACAGTAAATTGCTCGAAATCTATTGCTCGACAGTAAATTGCTCGAATCAATTGGTCGACAGTAAATTGCTCGAAATCAATTGGTCGACAGTAAATTGCTCAAATCAATTGGTCGACAGTAATTTGCTCGAATCAATTGGTCGACAGTAAATTGCTCGAATCAATTGGTCGACAGTAAATTGCTCGAAACAAGTGGTCGACAGTAAATTGCTCAAATCAATTGGTCGACAGTAATTTGCTCGAATCAATTGGTCGACAGTAAATTGCTCGAATCAATTGGTCGACAGTAAATTGCTCGAAATCAATTGGTCGACAGTAAATTGTTCAAATCAATTGGTCGACAGTAATTTGCACGAATCACTGGGTCGACAGCAAATTGCTCGAATCAATTAGTCGACAGTAATTTGCTTGAAACAATTGGTCGACAGTAAATTGCTCGCAATCTATTGGTCGACAGTAAATTGCTTGAATCAATTGGTCGAGAGTAAATTGCTCAAATCAATTGGTGGACAGTAATTTGCTCGAATCAAATGGTCGACAGTAAATTGCTCGAATCAATTGGTCGACAGTAAATTGCTCGAAATCAATTGGTCGACAGTAAATTGCTCGAATCAATTGGTGACAGTAATTTGCTCGAAACAATTGGTCGACAGTAAATTGCTCAAATCAATTAGTCGACAGTAAATTGCTCGAATCAATGGGTCGACAGCAAATTGCTCGAATCAATTGGTCGACAGTAAATTGCTCGCAATCACTTGGTCGACAGTAAATTGCTCGAATCACTTGGTCGACAGTAAATTGCTTGAATCAATTCGTCGAGAGTAAATGGCTCGCAATCAATTGGTCGACAGTAAATTGCTCGAATCAATTGGTCGAGAGTAAATTGCTCGCAATCAATTGGTCGAATCAATTGGTCGACAGTAATTTGCTCAAATCAATTGGTCGACAGTAAATTGCTCGAAGTCAATTGGTCGACAGTAAATTGCTCGAAGTCAATTGGTCGACAGTAAATTGCTCAAATCAATTGGTCGACAGTAAATTGCTCAAATCAATTGGTGGACAGTAATTTGCTCGAATCAAATGGTCGACAGTAAATTGCTCGAATCAATTGGTTGACAGTAAATTGCTCGAAATCAATTGATCGACAGTAAATTGCTCGAATCAATTTTCCGACAGTAATTTGCTCGAATCAATTGGTCGACAGTAAATTGCTCAAATCAATTGGTCGACAGTAAATTGCTCGAAATCAATTGGTCGACAGTAAATTGTTCAAATCAATTGGTCGACAGTAATTTGCACGAATCACTGGGTCGACAGCAAATTGCTCGAATCAATTAGTCGACAGTAATTTGCTTGAAACAATTGGTCGACAGTAAATTGCTCGCAATCTATTGGTCGACAGTAAATTGCTTGAATCAATTGGTCGAGAGTAAATTGCTCAAATCAATTGGTGGACAGTAATTTGCTCGAATCAAATGGTCGACAGTAAATTGCTCGAATCAATTGGTCGACAGTAAATTGCTCGAAATCAATTGGTCGACAGTAAATTGCTCGAATCAATTGGTGACAGTAATTTGCTCGAAACAATTGGTCGACAGTAAATTGCTCAAATCAATTAGTCGACAGTAAATTGCTCGAATCAATGGGTCGACAGCAAATTGCTCGAATCAATTGGTCGACAGTAAATTGCTCGCAATCACTTGGTCGACAGTAAATTGCTCGAATCACTTGGTCGACAGTAAATTGCTTGAATCAATTCGTCGAGAGTAAATGGCTCGCAATCAATTGGTCGACAGTAAATTGCTCGAATCAATTGGTCGAGAGTAAATTGCTCGCAATCAATTGGTCGAATCAATTGGTCGACAGTAATTTGCTCAAATCAATTTGTCGACAGTAAATTGCTCGAAGTCAATTGGTCGACAGTAAATTGCTCGAAGTCAATTGGTCGACAGTAAATTGCTCAAATCAATTGGTCGACAGTAAATTGCTCAAATCAATTGGTGGACAGTAATTTGCTCGAATCAAATGGTCGACAGTAAATTGCTCGAATCAATTGGTTGACAGTAAATTGCTCGAAATCAATTGATCGACAGTAAATTGCTCGAATCAATTTTCCGACAGTAATTTGCTCGAATCAATTGGTCGACAGTAAATTGCTCAAATCAATTAGCCGACAGTAAATTGCTCGAATCAATTCGTCGACAGTAAATTGCTCGAAGTCAATTGGTCTACAGTAAATTGCTCGAAGTCAATTGGTCGACAGTAAATTGCTCAAATCAATTGGTCGACAGTAATTTGCTCGAATCAATTGGTCGACAGTAATTTGCTCGAATCAATTGGTCGACAGTAAATTGCTCGAATCAATTGGTCGACAATAATTTGCTCGAATCAATTGGTCGACAGTAAATTGCTCGAATCAATTGGTCGACAGTAAATTGCTCGAATCAATTGGTCGACAGTAAATTGCTCGAATCAAGTGGTCGACAGTAAATTGCACAAATCAATTGGTGGACAGTAATTTGCTCGAATCAAATGGTCGACAGTAAATTGCTCGAATCAATTGGTCGACAGTAATTTGCTCGAATCAATTGGTCGACAGTAAATTGCTCGAATCAATTGGTCGACAGTAAATTGCTCAAATCAATTGGTCGACAGTAAATTGCTCGAAATCTATTGCTCGACAGTAAATTGCTCGAATCAATTGGTCGACAGTAAATTGCTCGAAATCAATTGGTCGACAGTAAATTGCTCAAATCAATTGGTCGACAGTAATTTGCTCGAATCAATTGGTCGACAGTAAATTGCTCGAATCAATTGGTCGACAGTAAATTGCTCGAAATCAATTGGTCGACAGTAATTTGCTCGAATCAATTGGTCGACAGTAAATTGCTCGAAACAAGTGGTCGACAGTAAATTGCTCGAAATCAATTGGTCGACAGTAAATTGCTCGAAATCTATTGCTCGACAGTAAATTGCTCGAATCAATTGGTCGACAGTAAATTGCTCGAAATCAATTGGTCGACAGTAAATTGCTCAAATCAATTGGTCGACAGTAATTTGCTCGAATCAATTGGTCGACAGTAAATTGCTCGAATCAATTGGTCGACAGTAAATTGCTCGAAACAAGTGGTCGACAGTAAATTGCTCAAATCAATTGGTCGACAGTAATTTGCTCGAATCAATTGGTCGACAGTAAATTGCTCGAATCAATTGGTCGACAGTAAATTGCTCGAAATCAATTGGTCGACAGTAAATTGTTCAAATCAATTGGTCGACAGTAATTTGCACGAATCACTGGGTCGACAGCAAATTGCTCGAATCAATTAGTCGACAGTAATTTGCTTGAAACAATTGGTCGACAGTAAATTGCTCGCAATCTATTGGTCGACAGTAAATTGCTTGAATCAATTGGTCGAGAGTAAATTGCTCAAATCAATTGGTGGACAGTAATTTGCTCGAATCAAATGGTCGACAGTAAATTGCTCGAATCAATTGGTCGACAGTAAATTGCTCGAAATCAATTGGTCGACAGTAAATTGCTCGAATCAATTGGTGACAGTAATTTGCTCGAAACAATTGGTCGACAGTAAATTGCTCAAATCAATTAGTCGACAGTAAATTGCTCGAATCAATGGGTCGACAGCAAATTGCTCGAATCAATTGGTCGACAGTAAATTGCTCGCAATCACTTGGTCGACAGTAAATTGCTCGAATCACTTGGTCGACAGTAAATTGCTTGAATCAATTCGTCGAGAGTAAATGGCTCGCAATCAATTGGTCGACAGTAAATTGCTCGAATCAATTGGTCGAGAGTAAATTGCTCGCAATCAATTGGTCGAATCAATTGGTCGACAGTAATTTGCTCAAATCAATTGGTCGACAGTAAATTGCTCGAAGTCAATTGGTCGACAGTAAATTGCTCGAAGTCAATTGGTCGACAGTAAATTGCTCAAATCAATTGGTCGACAGTAAATTGCTCAAATCAATTGGTGGACAGTAATTTGCTCGAATCAAATGGTCGACAGTAAATTGCTCGAATCAATTGGTTGACAGTAAATTGCTCGAAATCAATTGATCGACAGTAAATTGCTCGAATCAATTTTCCGACAGTAATTTGCTCGAATCAATTGGTCGACAGTAAATTGCTCAAATCAATTGGTCGACAGTAAATTGCTCGAAATCAATTGGTCGACAGTAAATTGTTCAAATCAATTGGTCGACAGTAATTTGCACGAATCACTGGGTCGACAGCAAATTGCTCGAATCAATTAGTCGACAGTAATTTGCTTGAAACAATTGGTCGACAGTAAATTGCTCGCAATCTATTGGTCGACAGTAAATTGCTTGAATCAATTGGTCGAGAGTAAATTGCTCAAATCAATTGGTGGACAGTAATTTGCTCGAATCAAATGGTCGACAGTAAATTGCT
The DNA here is from genome assembly GCA_964036315.1 of Acanthosepion esculentum. Taxonomy (NCBI): domain Eukaryota; kingdom Metazoa; phylum Mollusca; class Cephalopoda; order Sepiida; family Sepiidae; genus Acanthosepion; species Acanthosepion esculentum. The sequence goes on from OZ038491.1 coordinate 46,469,189, forward strand.
CGAATCAATTGGTCGACAGTAAATTGCTCGAAATCAATTGGTCGACAGTAAATTGCTCGAATCAATTGGTGACAGTAATTTGCTCGAAACAATTGGTCGACAGTAAATTGCTCAAATCAATTAGTCGACAGTAAATTGCTCGAATCAATGGGTCGACAGCAAATTGCTCGAATCAATTGGTCGACAGTAAATTGCTCGCAATCACTTGGTCGACAGTAAATTGCTCGAATCACTTGGTCGACAGTAAATTGCTTGAATCAATTCGTCGAGAGTAAATGGCTCGCAATCAATTGGTCGACAGTAAATTGCTCGAATCAATTGGTCGAGAGTAAATTGCTCGCAATCAATTGGTCGAATCAATTGGTCGACAGTAATTTGCTCAAATCAATTTGTCGACAGTAAATTGCTCGAAGTCAATTGGTCGACAGTAAATTGCTCGAAGTCAATTGGTCGACAGTAAATTGCTCAAATCAATTGGTCGACAGTAAATTGCTCAAATCAATTGGTGGACAGTAATTTGCTCGAATCAAATGGTCGACAGTAAATTGCTCGAATCAATTGGTTGACAGTAAATTGCTCGAAATCAATTGATCGACAGTAAATTGCTCGAATCAATTTTCCGACAGTAATTTGCTCGAATCAATTGGTCGACAGTAAATTGCTCAAATCAATTAGCCGACAGTAAATTGCTCGAATCAATTCGTCGACAGTAAATTGCTCGAAGTCAATTGGTCTACAGTAAATTGCTCGAAGTCAATTGGTCGACAGTAAATTGCTCAAATCAATTGGTCGACAGTAATTTGCTCGAATCAATTGGTCGACAGTAATTTGCTCGAATCAATTGGTCGACAGTAAATTGCTCGAATCAATTGGTCGACAATAATTTGCTCGAATCAATTGGTCGACAGTAAATTGCTCGAATCAATTGGTCGACAGTAAATTGCTCGAATCAATTGGTCGACAGTAAATTGCTCGAATCAAGTGGTCGACAGTAAATTGCACAAATCAATTGGTGGACAGTAATTTGCTCGAATCAAATGGTCGACAGTAAATTGCTCGAATCAATTGGTCGACAGTAATTTGCTCGAATCAATTGGTCGACAGTAAATTGCTCGAATCAATTGCTCGACAGTAAATTGCTCAAATCAATTGGTCGACAGTAAATTGCTCAAATCAAATGGTCGACAGTAATTTGCTCGAATCAATTGGTCGACAGTAAATTGCTCGAATCAATGGGTCCACAGCAAATTGCTCGAATTAATTGGTCGACAGTAAATTGCTCGAATTAATTCGTCGAGTGTAAATTGCTCAAATCAATTGGTCGACAGTAAATTGCTCGAAATCAATTGGTCGACAGTAAATTGCTCGAAAACTATTGCTCGACAGTAAATTGCTCGAATCAATTGGTCGACAGTAAATTGCACAAATCAATTGGTGGACAGTAATATGCTCGAATCAAATGGTCGACAGTAAATTGCTCGAATCAATTGGTCGACAGTAAATTGCTCGAAATCAATTGGTCCACAGTAAATTGCTCGAATCAATTGGTCGACAGTAATTTGCTCGAATCAATTGGTCGACAGTAAATTGCTCAAATCAATTGGTCGACAGTAAATTGCTCGAATCAATTGGTCGACAGTAAATTGCTCGAAATCAATTGGTCGACAGCAAATTGCTCGAATCAATTGGCCGACAGTAATTTGCTCGAAACAATTGGTCGACAGTAAATTGCTCGCAGTCTATTGGTAGACAGTAAATTGCTCGAATCAATTGGTCGACAGTAATTTGCTCGAATCAATTGGTCGACAGTAAATTGCTCAAATCAATTGGTCGACAGTAAATTGCTCGAATCAATTGGTCGACAGCAAATTGCTCGAAGTCAATTGGTCGACAGCAAATTGCTCGAATCAATTGGCCGACAGTAATTTGCTCGAAACAATTGGTCGACAGTAAATTGCTCGCAGTCTATTGGTAGACAGTAAATTGCTCGAATCAATTGGTCGACAGTAAATTGCTCGAATCAATTCGTCGAGAGTAAATTGCTCAAATCAATTGGTCGACAGTAAATTGCTCGAAATCAATTGTTCGACAGTAAATTGCTCGAAATCTATTGCTCGACAGTAAATTGCTCGCAATCAATTGGTCGACAGTAAATTGCTCGAATCAATTGGTCGACAGTAAATTGCTCAAATCAATTGGTCGACAGTAAATTGCTCGAAATGAATTGGTCGACAGTAAATTGCTCGAATCAATTGGTCGACAGTAAATTGCTCGAAATCAATTGGTCGACAGTAAATTGCTCGAATCAATTGGTCGACAGTAAATTGCTAGAAATCAATTGGTCGACAGTAACTTGCTCGAATCAATTGGTCGACAG
>OZ038491.1:46476565-46496565 GCA_964036315.1 Acanthosepion esculentum
GATACAAAAGGATCTTAGGTAGATCCGTTACGTTAATCAAAAAGAGTATTCGTCCAAGAAGTGACCCCTGAGGGACGTCTGCTTTGATCGCAAGGGCCTAAGGAGGAATGACCGTTTATAAATACCTTTCGTAGATCTACCTGTTAGGAAATATTTTATAATAGAAAAATACTCTTCCAGTGATTCCACAGCTGGTTTGTGTAGCACACCTTTGTGCGACACCTTATCGAAGGCCTCCGAGATATCTAATGCTATGATCCTCGCTGTATGTTTTATCCTGGGACTCACTAATTTTGTGTTTAATAATAGTTATGATGCCGAGATTTGATCGGTCTGATCGAAACCCATTCTGCTCGAAACACAAAAGTTTGTAGCTATCCAGGTGCTTGACGACCTTCTTGTTGATTAAGACCTCAAAAAGCTTACTGATACTACTGTGGCGAGTAATGGGTCTATTCTGCTAGGGAGAGTATCGGTTTCATCCGTTCTTGAAGACCGGGCAATCGCTTATCACCCTCCGCATACTTGAGAAAGATATTTCCCTTCAAGTAACGGTTTAAATAACTTTGCTAGAATCGGGGATAATTCTGGTTTGTTATTCTTAAGGACGACCACCGGAATTTTTTCTGGGCCAGTGGCTTTTTTGGAGTCAAAATTTTTCGAGATTTCCTTCTTGAAATGAGTATATTACTTAGATTGTGCTCAGTGAGACGTGGTAATTTGGGGAGTGGATTGCTTTTCTCAGCTAACTTTTAGTTTGAGGCAAAGATCGAGGCGAAGGGTTTTGCCTTGTCTATCGAAGAGGATATGACCTCGGGGCCATTTATAATACTGGACACAGCCGGTTTGCCTCTGCTCAAAATTTGGTTGGTGATCTTCCAAAATTCGCGAGATCTAGTTTGTTTATTTTACACCTTGGCGTGAACAGATTTCGCATAGTTGTAATTTGGGCTTTCCAGGATTCTCTTACTTCGATTACGTGATGTTCAAAAAGTAGTAAGGGGCAGACTACACCGCTGCTTGCGATAGATTTTGGAGTAGTGGTTCCTGTAAGCTATGGGTACAGCGAATTCAAAGGTAAAACAGGTTGACTGGTATTTGTTTGAATTTCTTGGGGGTTGGAGTATAAATCACTCTATTCCAGACAGTAAACAATCGGAGATTAGCGCAGCACTTTTGTGGGGCAGCATGTTTGAAGGAAGTTGGGAAGGGAGCTTCGGTCATATGAGACCGAAAGCTGTCCGAGTCTGTCTCAGCATAGCAAAAAACCGTTCTATGGAACGGTAAATCAGGCGATGTCATTGATTTGGAGTCAATCTGGACACTGACTAGGGCATTATTTGATGTGCCAATAGGGACTCGAAATTTTGCTGAGAGTCTGTCGTGAAAGGATGTTAGAAAAATGTCGAGCAGATTTGCCTGCTGACCCGTCATATGCCAGACGCGGATGGCTTCTTCTATGATCTGAGTTAGTTCTCATGCGATGGAGAAGTCTCTGTAATATCTGCCTTCCTCATCGGTTTTGTTAGACCATTATATCAAATTCGAATCATTCGTTGCAGTGTACATGGAAGTCACCGCATATGTGAATGTTAGCAGAGGGATATTCGTTGAGGATATTGTGCATGCTCTGTCATATTCGATCGAAGATTACCGATCATTTATCCTGAGGGCGATACTAGGCAAAGACGAATGTGGTACTATGGATAAGTTCCACGCGAAAACTATTATACGAGAAATCAGGGTCCTCATTTTTTTGTGTCCCAGCCACAGGGAAACACGTCCTTGGCGTCGGCACCGTTCCTGCGACCTCGGCAGTTTAGCTGGTCGTATTTTGTTACAATGGATGAGTAGGCCGGGATTGTGAACGCCTGCAATGGTATTGAGGCATTCACACCCCTTTCAGACAGGAAGATGAGCCCAGGTTGAGAGTGAAGACGATGGAGTTCCATTTCTTGAATGCTGAACGTACACTCCTTACACTGGCGCAAGAGGTGGTAAAACTACTTTTTAGGTCTTGTTTACTATTTACCTATTTACTATAGGAGACACAGTAAAGTAATGGATAGCGGCCCAGATTGTGGAATCGGCGAGTTCGAATTCCAGTTTAATCCAGTACATTCAATTACCTGCTAATATCTTTGGGAAAGGTATGAATCTTATCCCCCAGCTATGGGTAAATATCAGGACGGACTGGGTCCTTGGATGGCAACGAGACTAACACAGAAAGAAATGACAACCTACTACAGGGAAAAAATCTGACTCATCAGTCATGTATCGAAAGATATATGATCGTTTAAGCGTGTATCACGCATGGCACATAACTGACTGATATTCACTTACGTGCTAATACCCTTGGGAAAGGTATGAATCCTCGTCTTCTCCCCCTGCTATGGGTGAATAGCATGACGGACCGAGTTCTATAGCTTTGGATGGCAACGAGTCTAGCGCAGAAAGAAATGGCCATCTACTGCAGAAAAAAATCTGCCTAGTCAGTCATGTATCAAAAGATACATGATCGTCTAAGCGTGTATCACTGATATACTAACTGACTTACTAGCTTTGTTCGTTTTCAATTTGATTTCTTTCATGTTTTTTTTTGGGGGGGTGATGATTAGTAGATGATTATGAGGCAATGAAAAGAGACACCTGTTGGAGATGCACGCATCAATAACCTGGGTTGATTCGCCAGGAGATACTGCCGTAACCGTACCCATTATTATAGCATCGAGAGGCTCCACCTCAGACGACTGTACTATCCAGAAATCAGCCACAAAATGGCAGTACAATTGACCCGCTATTATGCACCTGCTGACAGGATAGTCTCCTTCGAAAATACTCAAAGATTTGGAAACCTGACTATCAGGTGGATAACGCCAAAATCCCAAAACGTTCAACTCCATCACTCTTAATGTGGGGAGAGATTCAGGTACGATACTCCGAGTGTATGCGTCTTATCCGCCCAGAGTTCAGAGCAACAGAACCCCACCTTAGGTTAGAAACGTCGTACCAATCAGAAAACAAGTAAATCTCGCTCATATAGATGAGGACTAAAAGACCCATTGGGAGAAGGATTGGGTGACAATGTCTGCTCAGGGGTGCATGTGCATCCTTTACCCCCATTTGAGTTAGTATCCGGAGCATAGTCGTTTGGCTGACGGCATACAGAGTGGGGATAATTATTCTATTTGCGAGAGTGCGAAAGAAAAAAAAGTTTAAGAATAAAATATAATTACTCTTGTCACAGACACAGGGCAGGAGTTGACAGTTGTTCAGAAAGTGCATTGGAATCGAGTAACCAATGGGGCGGGGGAACGTTTAAGTTTGGGCGTGATAACTATAAGGTTTTAACTTGAGATAAGTACCAAGATTGCCTCCTTGGAAAGCGTATATGAATGCTCTGCTGACAAGTTCGTATATCAGCAGGGGAGATAGGAAAGCAGAAAATAGAATAAAAATCAAAAGACCAAAACCAAAAATACACGTTGCCAATCAAATATTGAGATTAATTGTAATCAAAATGATAAAGCATATAAACTTGAAATTTAAGCTCAGATTTAGACACTCAAATACCACAGAGAACATAAATTAGCAAGAAAAAGAAGAAAACAAAAACTCAAATAACCAAATTAAAAATGGCAGAGAACTACTGTTAAAAGAATTTAGAAACAAATAATAAACTCCTGTGTTTGACTTCCAGTTAAGATATTCCTTAAGACGTAACTGCAGGATTATTCACAAAGTAGGTATTTACATTGCTATTGTTAATACACAAATTGCATATAATGGCGGAAGTTTTAGGATTATCTTCCATGTGAAACAATTGTGGTAAGGTTATAGATAATCCCAATAACTATACACTGTATTTATAATGCAAATAAGAACTCCCTAATCTTTGGATTCGCTTATGTTCAAACATCGATTATTGAACAGGGTCAGCAAATGACCCAAGAAAGCTATAGTTTCTTGATTCTTATCAGGTTTTTCAGCAGAATTTCAGTTCGCAACGTTCTTCTATTATTTTCTGCGGACACTTATATTAGTGTTCAGAAATAAATGACTTTTCAATGACTAAAATGTTCAAGGTGATTAAAAAATATTAAAATCCTTGGAAATTTAAATATATGAGTAGCTTCTTAGTCTAGGCAAATGCAACTATACGGGCTTATTTTTGTTCAAGATAATACTTATTCTTCAAAATCTGAAATGATAAATTCAAAGGTATGTGGATTTCATGAATGATTCCATTAGTTTTCAATACGCGTACCACGTGTGGCATAGTACACGTCAGTTCAATATTCCCGCTCCGGCTAAACATGCTACAACGTGGCTTAGCTTGACAGTGATTCTCTGCTTGAATTCTTATAGGCACGTCCTCATCGGGGTTCTCTTGCATATTGACCCCAGAATTGCTTACGCTTTTGCTTGACACCGATCTTTAAGGACTGAACTAAATGCAGTATGTATGGTGACATTCCCAAGCGATTTCTTGCGGTACACTAAACTGCCGCTGGAGAAATCCGGGTTTCCAGATATTCTCGAAACATCTCTTCCGATGCTGATGTTCGTTCAGATTCTGTTGTCCTGCTCATACAGCCTTCCCTTTTTGAACTTTTCGTGCCATGTCCAAATTTGCATTGCAGTTGGTGCCTTTTTGTGAATTTTCTCAAAAATGTACGCTGCACAGTCTTAGTCGATTGTGTTCGAGCAAATTATCGCACAGAAAACGGCTTCTCTTTCAGTGTTTAATATTTCTGCATCTGTAAACAGAAATACGTAAAAAAAAATAAAAGGTAGAAATTCGACTTGTTTCTAAGCATACTGTTAAAATTTGAGATTATGTGAACGAGAATTGGTCAGGTTATTACATTAAAATTATATCATTTTTTTAAATTTCATTGTCAAGGACAGCAGCTCAACGTGAAAGCAAATATTCGATTTCAGGTTGAAAGAATAAAAACGGAGACATTGTATTTATAACTATCTTTAAATCCGCAATCAGTGTGGACTTTTAACATAACTTGCATTTATTCCAATTCTTCCAAAAAGCCATCATTAACTCACATTTTTTACTCAAATATGTTTTCTATGCAAAATCAAAATTTTTCTCATTCTCCACGACATTTCTAGGAGAGTTACTCATTGCGCTTTCTCGGGAAACGTCTTCCGCTGATATGAACTGGAAAGTTTATATTGAATCAATTGTTGGTTCACTATTTCATGCGAGACAATTTTCTCGCCAGAATCTATTCTGAGTCTACCATTCTTTCAGAATCTATTCTAAGTCTACCATTCATCCATGTATTAAATACTGCTGACATGTCGGTCTGCTGCTCCTGATATATATTTAGAGATACTTGATAAAATCCAAATAAGAATCTACAATATTATAGGTCCTGACCTGGCATGACGAGTTCAGTAACATTAACACCGACATAACGTTGCTTTACTGTGCCTTTTCTCTAAATACGTTCATGGTAATTGTTCTGATGAATTTTGCTCTATGGTATCTAGTTCCGCATTAATTTTGTCTATTTAACACATTTGTCTGCCACGATTAAGAATTGTGAGAGGTTTTGTTTTTTATTACTAACACTATTTTGTTTTGTTCTTGGTATATAAAAATGTAATCATTGAAAATATTCATCGGAGTTTCATTTTTAAAAATAGTTATTTTTATTTCTCACCACCACAAACAAATTCTACATCTGGGAGTTAGGACTTCATAGAGACTTTAGGTATTATGGTGACTGTAGTAAGAATGGTATGTAAGAATATATTATTTGGTATAAGGAATTAATCTGATATATTTGAGTCAGTGGCTAGCTAAGTTAAAGATAAGACAGATAGAAGATCAATATTACCCCATCCGATTTTGGGCCGTGTGACATATTTTTGCATTTGCAAAATAAATATTACTCTCTTCTGTGGTCATTTCCAGTAGGATTACTATTTACATTATTCGGACTATTGTCCTCATCTTTGTCGCCATATTTATTACAACGTTTTGACCGTTGTACGCTCCGACCTACTTCAAGTGTCCCCAAGGACACCTGGCACAGTGGATAAAGGCGTTAGTTAGATCCAGTGACAGGACCCAAAGAGTGTGAGTTCAATACCTGGTTAAGGCGGTGGATAACTTTGGGGAATTAACAGGAGATAGCTGATAACAGACATCCATTAGACATGGCACGTGGAACTAAAATAGTCTACCGCAGTGAGCGATATGAAGAAGGCCGGAGCGTACAACGGCCGGAACTTTGTAATAAATATGGCGAAAAAATGAAGACAATTGTCCGAATAATGTAAATAATGTACATAATACCTCATCTCCGACATACAGACAGATCTGTTCATTTTTTTTTTTACAGATTTGTTGAAATCTCGCCACGCGATGGACGTGTTTTTTGTCACTCTACTACTTGCAACTACATTTGTATATAAAATAAATATTACTTTATTCTATTGTATCTAGACTTGATAGATTTAAGCGCAGTACTAGATTGGCAGCAAGGTCTCATTATCTTACCGGTGAAATGGCTACATATAACCGTAAGTTCTAAGCTAAGGATTTATTTCTCTCGCACGTCTCGCTTGACGAAATCTTTTCCGTCTTCTTGCTTCCAGGTCGACTTTGATCTTCAAAAATTTAAATACAATTTCAATCTTTCTTTTTTTACCTTGGCCATATTTATTCCTGATCTTTTATCGTTCGCTCCTTAATAATGTTTTATATTTTCTCATATTCCCTCACACTCAGTAACCTCTTGCATCTTAGTGTCTTTATTGCCTTACTTGGGCTGAAATGGCGAAAACAATTATAATATTAATGTTATCTTAATATCTGATTTAGAATTTTGAGTGAAATCAATTTTTCTTCATTGATCGTTATCACCTGCCCGATTTCACAGACGACATAAAATGAACCTATCAGATATCTTTTGATTTGATATTTATATTTTTAGGGACACCACATTCAAAAACTAAATTATCAATTTGTTATTACATAAAGATCCCCTTATGGCAACAAATATATATTCGTTGAAAGTATTGTGCATGCTCTGTTATATTCGATCGAAGATTACCGATCATTTATCCTGAGGGCGATACTAGGCAAAGAAGAACGAGGTAATATAGATAATTTCCACGCGAAAACTATTATACGAGAAATCAGGGTCCTCATTTTTTTGTGTCCGTGCCACAGGGAAACACATCCTTGGCATCGGCACCGATCCTGTGACGTCGGCAGTTTAGGTGGTCGTATTTTGTTACAATGAATGAGTAGGCCGGGATTGTGAACCTCTGCAATGGTATTGAGGCATTGACACCCCTTTCAGACAGGAAGATGTGCCCAGGTTGAGAGTGAAGACGATGGAGTTCAATTTCTTGAATGCTGAACGTACACTCCTTACATTGGCGCAAGAGGTGGTAAAACTACTTTTTAGGTCTAGTTTACTATTTACCTATTTACATTGACAGTTCTTTAATATTTGTCTATATTTCCGAAACGAGGTATTGTAATAAATTACATTATCTAGGCCACAAAAATCTCCGAAAACGGCCAGCATAGACATGTATACAGTATGGGAATCAGTAATACAGCTAGAGAAAAACAAAAATAACAGAAATTGTAATACGAGCTCTGGTAAAAAAAATCTGAGACATTAGGTTTATACGCCCCCGCAAATTCACTTACTGATATCCCCAATGACACGAATAAAAAGCGCTCGTCGAGAAACCCCAAAAATGACTTGACGCAAAGAGTTGTGTGTTCAATACCTGGCCACAGCAGACGGGACACAAACTTAGAGAGTTGAGTATCTAAAGGGAATTAACTGAATCTTATATGCCCCCCCCCACATACACCAAAAAAGGCACGCCACATGAAATTAGAATAATCAACCTCCGGAATTAGAACAATCTTAATATAGAATTATATATGGAGAACAAACAGTGTTAATAACGACGTCTATATAGGTACACAGTGAGGATCGAAACATCTCCTCTGCCACAAACTAGCGGTTTTTGTGAAGCTGTTTAAATGAAACTTCCTGGTTATTACCGGATTGTGAAGTGAATTAGATTTATTCGTCTTAGTTTTTCTTGACATACCGAATCTTAGCTGTGACGATCGAAACTAAGAAATGTTAGTCATCAGAACATTTGACATAAAAATAGCGATAGGTTTTCTATAAATCAAAAAGACAATTTTAAAGTTTTGGTTCATTTAACATGTGTGGAAATTTCCTTGGATAATTAGCTATACTAATCTTACTTCTGAAAAGAAAGAAAATATACGATTGACTGATCCGTTTTCTACGGCTTATCAACCTTTTCAGTTATTTAAAGCCGGAAAATATTTTAGATTGAAAGAATTTACTTTTTTTCTGAGATAAGGATTTAGTACTACTAACTGTCCGATAGTTACAGGGAGAAGAGGGGGATTCATACCTAATCAAAATTTGATAAACAAACAATAAATTATAATGTGGATATAAAATGGGGGATCATTTCTGTATTACAATCAATATGTAAAATTATCCCTCACTTTGTGGTCACAATAGTTTCTATACATATATATTCCAGAGAATGTAAACGAAGCTAAAAGACATGCCTGTGTAGCCATATTTTAAGAATTTGTTGGGTGGGTATAATAATGGTCTTAGTGATACAAGTCTTATTAATTAACCCATATTTGGGGAGGAAGAGCTGGATTCATACCTTTTCCCAAGAGTATTTGCGTAAGTGAATATAACGGATCCGACAGGAATTGGAAGTCGTCTATCTGATTAACCCTAGAACACTAACCATCAATTAATGTTACACCACTATTAACCATCGGTATAACATACCTTTCGAAAATATCAAAAAAAAAAATTAAATATGAATCTCTATTTGAAATATTTTACAAGCAGGCACTTCGAACTTTGTACTTTTTGAGTTAACATTAATACAAACTGAAAAACATATTATTTACGTAAGAAAATCAGGTACTGAAAATTGTAATTAAAAATAGGAAAATTTGCGCTGGTTACTATATACCCATGGTTAGTGTTCTATGGTTAACATACCCGAGCCATTATCCATTACATGGAAGATTACAGCAGCTAGTATTCCTAAATGACCTCCCATCAAAATACTGGCCAGGCTCGACGTTGCTTTACTTCCGTGATAGTACGGGAAATGGTGTTTCAACTTGAACTGGCCTTAAGCCAGAAAATTATGAAAAGCTGTTATATTTGCGTTATTGAATATAACGAACACAACTGGTATTGGAACACGGCACCCTGATTAACAAATCAGGGCCATTGTCCATTACACCCCCCGCACATCCAAGCTTGCAGAAGCTTTATTTCTAAGCGGTCACTCATCTAGGTACTGACAAGCTTCAACTTAACTTCGATCATCGCACGGGTAGTAGTGTTTGAACGTGAATTTGCCGTAAGCAAGAAATGTGTGAATAACTGACATGTTATGTGAAATTTCTGACGCCATTTATATGAAGATAAGGATTTCGGGTAGACAAGTGTATTTTAAATTTGTTTGAATTTTTTTCGTTCGATTCTTCATTGCCTTTTTTGATTTTAAATTTCTTTAATTTCATTTTAATTCATTTTTCCTTCTTAGCATTTTCTTTCAGTTTCATTTCACAGATCTCAGCAGATTAATTTTCTTCTGTTGTGGTCAATTTCGCGCTAAATACCAAAAGATAAACGATAGCCCCTGCCACTCCCATTATCATCTTCCCTTATCCGCATTAAATCGGTTTTCGCAAAAGTTGACATCACAAATTTGACTGTCATTCGATAATTGAAAAAAAAAAAAAAAAAAAAAAAAGCTTGGAGGCCATTTAATTTGTATGGACGTTATCTTTTAACGCTGATACACGGATATAATTAATTCCTGGTCTCAGTGCCCCGACAGTCATGATGCCCGCTCCGCGACCGGATGCTGCAGACATAGAGATGAACTAATTATAAGGGAATAAAAAAAAAAGACCACGTTCTCCTCAAACTACTCCGAAATTCTATCACATATCATCCCTACACAAATCGAAGCGTAATTACTGGCCTTAATTTGCGTGTCATGTATCCTCTTGATTGAATCACACTGATCTCATTATTTCACTGAACTGCTATGTAATACCTAATCTCCTATATAACAAGAAACATTAGAAAATTTCCTCACAGATAAAGAATTGATTTGAAGCCACGGAGAGGTGGTTCTACGAACGGAAGAAGGGAACAAAAGGGATAATATGTAAACAGGAATGAGTTAAGAAAAAAAAAAAACAGTAACAACAAAGATTATATTTACAATCAGAAAGACAAAGTTGAAATCTGATGGAGAAACAGAGAAACATGGTTTCTAGAAACGAATTAAAATATAAAGAGAAAGCAAATTTTGTTAGAAACAGAGCATTTTCCGAACTGCTATTTAATAACTAATCCCTTATTTGGCAAAGAAAATTGGACAATTTCCTCGAAGTGATTTTTCTTTTTATGTGCCATGTCCTTTCAGGACGTAAGTGATCATGGCTCTCCCTCTCTCTATCCCTTGCAGCTCGCAACAAGTTCCTTCCTTCTACTTCAACCCCCAGATCACGTTCTATCATCCACTTGCTTAAATCCCTCACATATGCCACGCGTTGTTTTCCCTTCGACACGTGAATATCAGATTCTCCAGGCTCTCTTTCCTCATTATGTGTCCCAGAAACTTCAGCTGCCTCTTCCTGATATTAAGTATAAGCCTCCTCCTACTTTGAAACCTCTCTAAGATCCCATCGTTGCTCACACGCTCGGTCCATGATCTCCTTAGCATCCTTCTGTAGAACCACATCTCTGTCGCCTCAAGTCTCTTCTTCATCTTTTAGGAAATCGTCCTAACATTCGCTGCTCTAAAGCAGGACAGATGTTCAGTATTCTTTTCTTTGTTACAAAATATATCCTCCTCGCTCGCACTATTCTGCCCAGCTTTTGGAATGTGTCCTTGGCCATTCCAATACGCCTACGGAGCTCTGTGTCGCAGTTACTGTCCTCTGTCAAGACGCTTCCCAGGTATTCAAAACTCTGCGCCTGCTTGATTCTAGTGTTCCCGACATTCAGATCGCATTTCGGGCTCATCCTCTTACTGACGACCATCCATCCGTCTTCTTGTAGTTTATGCTTAGTCATTTCTTCTCACTCTCCGTCGCTACCTTCTGTAGGAGATTTTGCAATTTCAGTGCCTGCTGTCACTACAATGTCATCTGTGTATTTTATGTTATTAAGATTGTGGCCGGCAATGCGAAACCACGGTAGGGTTTCCAATTCTCACAGGATTTGCCTTGCTGTATAAGTTGAACAGGTCGGGTAAGAAGACGCATCCCTGCCTTACGCCCCTTTCTATTTTTGTATATTCACTGAACTCGTTCCCTATCCGCATGCATGCTGTTTGCTGTCAGTATAGGTTCTTGATTATTCTGATATCTTTCCCGAATATATCGAGGTTGCTGAGCAGTTCCATCAGATTCTTGTGGCGTACTTTGTCGAAGGCCTTTGCTTAGTCTATGAAACATAGGTCCACTAAAATGTACGAATATGTGAGAAACGAGAAAGTCTTAATGTAGGAAGGGAAAGGAAAGATAGACCTACCATCAGAAAGAAACATCTTTAAAGTGAGCAGGATGGGAAACAGAGAAAGATGTCTTCCAGATACTAAACGAAGTATTAAGAGATATGAAAATGTGTAAGAACAATTAAAAAGATGCTGAGCCACTATGTAATACAGAGTGTCCATAAGGCTCGTGTGCACTTAAAAATATTTATAACTTTATTTGTATTTGCGATAGAAATAATTTGTAAAAAGGATAAGAAAGAAGTAAATCTATATTTTTAAAGGTTTTATTGAAATTTTATTTAAGTTTACACATGTCCTCCATTATTAGCAATACAAAGGGTAATACGATTTTGCAGTTCACGGAAAACATTTGCTAACTGATTTACAGTAATGCTTGGAATCACATTAGTTATTTTAGCTATATATATATATATATATATATATATATATATATATATATATATATATATATATATATATATATATTCAGTTGTATGGATATGAGTCTCTGACCTTGGGTTTCACACTTTGCGATCGTCAGACAAACAGGTTTGCGAACATCGGACAAACATATTTGGTGTCTGTCTGATGTTCGCAAAAGCGTGAAACCAAGGGTCACCAAGCCATATCCATACAACTGAATATGTTAGTTCTATCACTGTTATTGAGCACTTTCCAATAAGTTCCTCGTATATATGCAGGGTGTCCATAAAGTTCGTGTGCACTTTACAAAATTTATAACTTTATTTGTATTTGCGATAGAAATAATCTGTAAAAAATGTTATAAAGTTTAATGTACCTAGTTTTAAGTATATCTAAAATAACTAATGTGATTTCAGGCATTAGTGTAAATCAGTTGGCAAATGTTTTCCGTGAACTACAAAATCTTATAACCCTTTATATTGCTTATGATGGAGGATATGTGGAAACTTACATAAAATTTCAATAAAACCTTTAAAATATAGATTTACTTCTTTCTAATCCTTCTTCAAACCATTTTTATCGCAAATACAAATTTAAGTTATAAATTTTGTAAAGTGTTCACGGACTTTATGTACACCCTGTATATAATAGCGTTCATGGCTTCATATACTTGACAATGTCCACACAGATGAAGTCAGACGAAGAGATGTCGAAAATAAAAACCACTAAAAGATATGAATGATGAGACGTCTTACCGAGCATAACAACGACAAGAAAACTTAAGCGCTTACTACCAGAAAGCGATCTGAAATTCTGTGGATACCTAAGGGGGAAAGAGACCTTTGTGAATTTGACATTCACAGGACATAACGAAAGCAAGCGAAGTTAAGAGAAAACTGTGTTTAAAGTACATAGCCATTAGTTAGATGAAAGTTGCCTCTTTGGATTTTGTCTACCCATTGGTAGGTTTATTTGACATCTGACACGAATGCTCGCCACCCTGCCTGCACTAACTGAAGTGAGGAGGATAATATGATTATAAGTACCAGGGATAAAAGCTCAGTTGAAACGATCTAGATTCAGATTAAAGCTTTTTTAACTCCCGCCCTGCTTGACCATACTGTTTTCTTTAACCCATAGTTGAAGGGGTTTGAATACAGAGTTGTCCTTCTCTTCTACAGGCTTCCAACCAAGGCCATAGGTCTCAGTCTGATGGAAAAACAGATGAATTCATAAGGGTATTTGCGAAAGTAACTAATTTAAGTGGAATTTGAACTTGACTGAGAGTTTTCTCAGATTCTTCTTTTTATATATATATATATATATATATATATATATATATATATATATATATATATATATATATATAGATGAGAGGATATAGATTTATGACTTTCCCGATGAGATTTGCGCGTAATTGAATATAATGAACCCGGCTGGATTTAGAACTCGACTCTCCGACTTCCAAATCCGAGCCGTTATCCATTACACCACACGCACATCCAACATTGTGTGCCTGTTTATTTCACCATAGTATTTTTTACTATTTTCTAAGAATTGTGTATTGCGCTCGAAGTCGTAGATAAACTGCCCGAAATTCGTGATAAATAGATAGATATATAGATAGATCTGAACTCATTCAGATATATGACAGAATGAGCCAGATAGTGTGAGATATGAACAGATTGAAATATATGAAAATAGTACGAGAGATATGAAAAAACTGTTATAGATAGATAGATAGATAGATAGATCTGAACTAATTGAGATACATGAACAGAATGAGTCAAATAATGTGTGATATGAACAGTTTGAAATATATGAAAATAGTACGAGAGATATGAACAAACTGTTATAAACAGATGGAGATAGATAGCTAGATAGCTAGATAGATAGATGGATAGATGGATAGATCTGAACTCAATGAGATACATGACAGAATGAGCCAGATAGTGTGAGATATGAACAGATTGAAATATATCAAATTAGTACGAGAGATATGAACAAACTATTATAGATAGATAGATAGATAGATAGATAGATAGATAGATAGATAGACAGACAGACAGACCAGCCCAACAATGATAAATTACCTGATAAATCTCATAATCATTCATTTCCACCGCAACTACAAAATATAATCAGGAGTAATTCTCGGATATACAAAGAGAATTTGTAGCCATCAATATTTTGATGATGAAGCGAACTACATTGAAAATACTTCAATCTCCAATATAAAAATTATTTCTTACATAATATTCTTTGTAAATTTTATCGCTTTCCAAAAATTAGAAAAATATAAAACATATGTAAGTAAATAGTCTTAATAAAGCCAGACGCATAATGTTAGCTAACTACTTACTAACAACTACAGTTGAATAGAATTTAAATTTAATGGAAAATTTGTCAAAGCTACTTCAAAAGCATCAAAATATTTAATCAACGCAAAACATTAATAGCAGCATTAAACATGAAGCGGGGATTTAAAATGTAGACAGTAAAAGACATACATAGTTAAAATAACTCTGAATTTCAATAAAAGATTATGTAAAAACGAGCAAAGCACGCAGTGCATTAGTCGTTCATTGTAATAGGACCGACAATAATTTCGACTTATATAACGATTCTTTAAGTAAAAGAGAATTTATTTTATTAAGGTGAACATATAGTGGAGATGCATTAATTTCTGTATATTTACCTTCTTTTTTCTTTTTTCTTTTTTTAAAGCTTATCACCCCAAGCAAGGCTGGAGGCCACTATCACGCAAGGGGTTATAGAAGGGTTCGAGGAAGAGCAGATAGGAGTGGATGTGGAGAAAGAGAAAGACAGTGGATCGATCAAGGCAAGGGGGTTACAGAAGATTTGGAGCGAGAGCAGATAGGAATGAAAGGTGAAAGGATATGGAGAAGGGAAGTGGATAGATCAAGGCAACTGGAGATGTCGATTGACGCTACACTTAAACCGTTGGAGATTGTATTTGTCAGGGAAACAGTAATAGGGAAGGGAGTTCCACCGGCGAGATGTGCGAGACATGAAGCTATTGGAGTAAAAGAGACGTCTACATCTAACAGTTTCAACGCTGAAGGGGTGGGAACGGGATGCCAGCCTCGTAGGACGTTTAAATTCATGAGGCCTAGGGACAAGCGAAAGCAGCTCCTCGGAGTAATTACCGTGAAAGTATTTGTAAAAAAGACAGAGCGAGGCAACATCGCGTCTGTGAGAGAGCAACTGCAGACGAGATGACAGATCAGGGTCAATCACATTGCATATCCGTCTCTGGATCTTATCAAGAACCCTGAGGCAAACAGTAGGGGCTCCAGAGCATATATGGCAGCAATACTCCATGCAAGGGCGAATGGTCGATTTATAGACTTGGAGGATCGATTCCGCTGAGAAAAATTTTCTGGCTCGGCACAGGGAACCAACTTTCCTTGAGGTGGCTGATGCAACTGACTCGATGTATTTGTTCCATCTCAGATCAGCGGACAGCGTGTGACCGAGCAGCCGCAGAGAGGAGCTCTCGAGAAGTTGGTCTGCAGACATTCTAATGGGATGCAGGGATGGATCCTTGTGGTGGTTAATAGAGAGCAGTTTTGTTTTAGAGGCGTTAAAGTTAACCATCCATTTCTCGCCCCAGTTCACAACCGATTGGTGGTCGTTTTCAATTTGAACTGCCAGGTTAACTTTGTCAGCATCACTAGATTTGTGTTTGAGGCAGGAGTAAATTGTGGTGTCGTCAGCATAAATGCCGACTTGGGAGTCTATGGCGTCAGGAAGGTCGTTTATAAATATAAGGAACAGAGTAGGTCCTAGGATGGAGCCTTGAGAAACGCCTGCGTTAGTAGGATAGGAGCTGGAGATGAAACCATTGAGAACGACCTTCAATTCCCGGTTTGACAGGAATGATTGTATTAGGTCAAACAATCGACCTGTGATACCATAACCCCGGAGCTTGCGAAGAAGGCCGGCATGCCAAACTCTATCAAACGCTTTGGAGATGTCTAGGGCCACGGCACGAGCTTCACCGTTATTATGAATAGCTTCAGTGATGGCCGTAAGCACATCGGCCGTAGATCGGGCAAAGTGGAAAACATACTGCTTGTCTGAGAGCAGATCATGGGATATCAGATGATTAATCACTTCGGTGTTGATAATGGTCTCGAAGACTTTGCCGAAGAGGGGTAGGAGACTGATAGGACGGTAATTGGAAGGGTCGAAGGGGTCACCAGAGTTCTTAAAGGCAGGAACAATTGTTGAGGACTTCCAGCAGTCAGGAAAACAAGACTCCTTGAGGCAGCGGTTGTATAATTTAGAGGGCACGCGCCAGTTCAGGCGCGCCTTTCTTCAGGACGATGGCTGGTATCCCGTCATCACCAGTAGTCTTGTGGTGATCTAAGTTAGAAATAATGCCCAATACCGACGACGGGGTTATGTGCAATCCGTGCAAGAGGGCCTCGGTTCTGGGAGGGAAATCGGGCAAGGGTACCCCGGAAGAGCCTAGCGTTGAATTGGAAGAAAACTTCCGAGCAAAGGCTAACGTTCTCAGCTGACATAAATTGGAAACACTATACTGAATCCATTGCTGTGTCAGCTGCTAAGAACGTCAGTTCCTCTCAGATTCAGTCACTTCACCCGCCGCCTCAAGGTTGCTTCTCTTCCTTTTTATAACTACTTTCATGATAATTGTTCGGATGTGCTCTTCGCTATGGTACCTAAACTTTTTGAATATATGCAATGAACTAGACAGATGTCTGGATGTCATCAGTTTACAGTTGAGCTGGCTAGTTGTAACCGTAAATTCTATGCTAACAGTTTCTTTTCTCGCAATTCTTGCTTGTGGAATCTCTTCCGGCTTCATTCGAAAGTAGAAACAGTATACTTAATTAATTGCTAAATCTGAAACCAGGAAATATTTGTACACTCTGTCTGTTTGGTTTAAATATTGCTTGTTTGTCATTCACTCGACAAAGTGAAATATTCATCCCACGTGCATTGGCTCTGTTGTGCATCCAGTTGCTTGATATATGGTTTCAGTATCACTTATGAATGAAGGTAAGATAGCTGTCCAGTATGTCATGATTATCTATAAGTCTACCATTCGTTCCTGCTTAGAATATCGCAGGCAAATATGGTCCCGTGACTTTTCTATTTTCTTTGAGCTCCTTTAATAAAATCCAAAGAAGAATAATCAATATTATTGGTCCTGATCTGGAGACTCGACTTTATTCACTTTCCACACTGCCGTAAAGTTGCCTCCCTGTGTCCTTTTCAAAATTACTTTTGTTATGTTCCAGTTTAGGACCAAGGAAGAACAACACGAACACAAGAGTAGAAATAACGAAGATATATTACACGGAATAATAATACAAGATGTGGAAGGCGTTAGTATGACCGTCAGTCTGGTTTGGAGTGAACTACTATCGGATCGACTCGATTCGTCTCTCTCTCTTGAGAGGCGTAGTATACATAGTGTTTGGATGTGCCTGTCGCTATCATACCTAGACTTTTTGAATTTATGCGCAGTACAAGACTGGCGTCGAGATGTCATCAAGTAACATTTAAGCTGGCTAGATGTAGGCGTAAGTCCTATGCTAACAGTTTAATTTCTCGCACTTC
The DNA here is from genome assembly GCA_964036315.1 of Acanthosepion esculentum. NCBI lineage: Eukaryota > Metazoa > Mollusca > Cephalopoda > Sepiida > Sepiidae > Acanthosepion > Acanthosepion esculentum. The sequence goes on from OZ038491.1 coordinate 46,494,203, forward strand.
TCGCTTGTGGAACATCGTTCTGGCTCCCTGCTTTCCAGCCAACATTAATCTTCAAAAATTCAAATGCAATATCAATCGCTATTCAGTGTCCTCCTGACAACCCTATTCTCTTTCCGCTTATTATTAAAGTATTTGTCCCAAATTCTTCCACACCCTGCAAATTTTTTTGTCTTAGTGGCTTTACTACCTTGCTTGGTGTGATAACGATTAAAGGAAAAAACAAACTACTATTAAAAATATGCGAGTTTTAAAATAAACAGCGATAAAAATATGAAAATTGCTGACTGAAAGCTAGTTTGTAACTTGAGATAATTCAGGGCTAGAAATTTAAAATGCGTTTCTTAATGTAAAATTGTAAATGGCGGTGTCGCTAATTCTTCCATTATTGTATAAAATAGACTCAGTTTTAAAATGATAATTAATCGAACGAGGGCTTTTTGAAAGAATGCACGCCTAACGCAGACGTGTTTTTTTTCTATTGTTTTAATTGCATTGAATTAACATTATATATATATATATATATATTGAGAGAGATAAAAAAATAGAGATATTTGAAAAATGTCTACAATAGAACAATAGTTAACAGGAGACTTTCTCAGGTTATTCCGAACTCAAGGACATCTTCCTTCCTCTAAAATTCTCAACGATAAATAAGTATTTCTATTAAATTTTACTTCACCCAATACATAGTCCACGGTTCACCCAAGATAAACGGATACTGAATGAGATTATTGTAAGAGAGGTTGCGGGGGAATTAATTATTATGACGAAATGTAGGATATATACATATATATATATATATATATATATATATATATATATATATATATATATATAGTTTACGAAAAACTAGGTAATCCGTATGGGTAGACCCAAGGAGGATAAAAATCCAGAGAGCTCAATGTAAATCAGAGCAAATAATTTAAATAAAATCAGGCCACTTTAAGGTTCCATATAATACATTATTTCACCACAAATCTGCTAGTATAACGATAAACTTACATCTACAAGCAAGAATAGCCGTAAAATGAAAGAGAGCGTAGAATATTTAGCATAATTATAGCATAATGTACAATTATTTTGTTTTGTCAGAGAAGATTAGCTGAACTTACTCCTTATATATACATACGTCATAAAGATCTTGAAGGTATTTGATTCCCCGTTCTGCACACTGATTTGTTCTAGAAATTTCCAGTCTCGCAGTTTCTGAATTCTTTTTCACGGTGTGCAATGCTTTTTTTGTGAGCCGGTAAGCTGCTACATTGAACAGAAAACGACCATCTTTTTTGGATTTTGAGTGTTATCGTGCTTTTGTTTTCCTATGATTGTTCTTTTGGTCGAATATGTTACTTGAAATCTTACGAGATTCTTCGTCATAATCTTTTGACATCTTTCAGCGGCAGAAGCTCTTTTTTTCTAAGGCATTATGGTTAACAATAAATACTTCGAAAGCTTTCAGCCAATCAATCAGACTTACTCAATCAGAAAGCTGATATACTCTGAAACAACAAAAAAGATATTTGGTCACAAACAAAATACACTTTTCCCATTCGTCTTAAGGCACCTTGAATTGGTGGCATGGTAAGCAAGCATGACCCTCTAGAATAGTTAGAACTGAGAAGTAAGTTCTATCCTCACTGGGTGCCCTCAACTTTTGGCCATATGCCTAATCTAATCTACGCTTAGAAAATCATGATAAATAATCTTTTCCCATTAGCCTTATCTAAATGACACATCATACATTTCCAGAAATATCTAGAAGGCTCCAGAAATTTCTAGAATGTTCCATAACATTCTAGAAGGTTCCATAAATTACAGATGGCTCCATAAATTTATACTTAAGGTGTTTCGTTAAGAGGGATTATATATAAGGGTGTTTCATTAAGACGGATGAAAGTTAGCAGTAAATAAATCAGTGTTATTGGTGAAAATATATTTATTTCTTTATTGGATCATGTTGTTTAAATCATGGCAATTATGTGTGAAAAACAATATCGCCCAAATGTCCACCAAATCTGAAAGAAAAAGAAAAGATCATTAGACGCTTAAACTTAATTCACATTTAAAATCCGTTATTGGAACACTCTTTACTTATATATGACTTTAGAAAGTTCGTGTTGGGGGTGACATTTTAAAGAATAATCTGGATTAAGCCCTTAGTCATCTAATTATGATACATCAAACCAATTATATTACAAAAACTCTTAGCCCCAATATATATATATATATATATATATATATATATATGTGTGTGTGTGTGTGTGTGTGTGTGTGTGTGTGATTATGTTTGTGTGTGTGTTATTAAAATGCGTATAAAATGTGTCTACATCTTTCTGATGTTATCAAGATCGGACTAGAAATAT
>OZ038491.1:46501565-46544065 GCA_964036315.1 Acanthosepion esculentum
CAGACTGTCGCCTCTAAGTGTTGACTTCTATGTTCACTTATATATATATATATATATATATATATATATATATATATATATATATATATATATATATATATATATATATATAAAGTTGTAGCTTTTGTCTGTGTGTTATCGAACTCCATAGCACCCCACAACCATATATATTCTGAAACTACATTAAATGAGTTCGTGGATTTTGATCAAAGGGATCGCTGTGGGACAGCCACCACTGAAAACCTTTTTCTCTTTGATTTAAAAGAAGTTTAAATTTGAACAAAGGAACGATTTCAAGGGTACTTGAATAATTATGTTTCATTTGGATCAAAATGAGTCCTCATGGCCACACATCCCCACTGCTTTTTGTCTTTGATTTAAATTAAATTTTAATTGTAAAAAGGAAAGACTTCTATGCAATATTTTGGAGAAAGCCAGAAGATGGAGATCACTTCGAGAAGATCAAAATGAGATTATATGGACGTCATGTTGGGCAAGAAATCGCCAATCAGTGGATATGTGCCTTACCATACAAATTGGTTGCGACAATTCAACTGTCATATCAATGTTGAAAACTGCTCATCAATTCATCGATCTCATCCTAGGATTTTGGAGATAGGACCCCATAACCATATACATTCTCTAACTATATTAGACGGTATTTGGATAAGTATATTTCATTTTGATCAAAGAAGGTTCCTCCCGGGGGAATGAGAATTGTGCTGAAAGTGCGCGAAATCCTTCTAATCACGCACAATACGCACCCCTTGTTTGCTAATCAAAACCTTTAAATTATACCTCTCCAATTTCATTACGGCCAGCGTTTCCTACTCTTATTTTTTTAAAAATGTGTTTAAACATAGCATAATGTTAATTTAATTTAGTTTTATGATAATTCTTATTTTATTTTATGGCAATTTTTTAAAGATTCGTTTTTGTAGCTGATGATGATTTTGCTTAGTTTTCTTAGAAAAAATACGTATTATACGTAGGAAATTACGGTAATTCTAATAGACTTAACATTATTTCCACTGTTATCTTTCATAAGTTGATTATTAAATGGTATGAATTTTCTTGGGATTGATAGTGGAGTTGTTTTTCGTTGCCTTCTCCACAGTGATTTTTTAAAACACTACCTATAGTTAGCTTGTCGCTGACTCGTCAAGATTTCTCCTGCCCTTTGATATGTATTACTTTTGATCCTACAGGGTTGCTAACAATCCATCTCCCTCGGAAGAAACTGGAGTGGGGGTTCGGTTTAATAGCCAACTATCTGACAATACGATACATACACTCACATACGAATATTTAAACATTAAAAAAAGAAACAACTCAATTCTAAAACGTTAAATAACAGTGTTCGCAATCACAATTACTTCTACTCTTAGAATAATTTGAAATATAACCTTTACCGCCGACACAATATCTATCAGGACAATAAAATCAAACAGCAATAACTCACCTTGCTACATATAACAGACTATTATAAAAGACGGTGTTGCCCTCAATAACCACTTAAATATACGATCTATCCCAGAATTGAAGCATATTTTCCCATAAATGTAACAAATTAAACTATATATTTATCATAGTATATATATATATATTTTAAAATATACCTCAAAACAATATTTATCATATATATATACTTTATCATACATATATATATACACACACACACACACACACACACACAGACACACACACACACACATATATATATATATATATATATATATATATATATATATATATATATATATATATATATATAGATAGATAGATAGATAGAGAGAGAGAGAGAGAGAGAGAGAGAGAGGAGGAGGAGGAGGCACGGTGGAGTAATGGATAACGGCTTGGATTGAGGAATCGTATAGCCGAGTTCGAATTCCAGTCGAATCCATTACACTCACTTACGTGCTAAAATACTCTTCTTCTCCCTCCAACTATGGGTAAATAACAGGACAGAATGGGTTCTATAGCCTTGGACGGCAACTGGTCTAGGAGAAGGAAAACTCTGAATTCAAAACCTGCGGAGGGTCGTTTGGGGACCTTGTGGTATTCGTTGCACCCGGTCCCTGTATTCGCCCCTCTACACAAAGCCTTCACCACTATAATCAAATCCTGTGTGGGTGTCCGGCTTTCAGTTTCTGGGAACTGATCTGTCTGACCTTTCATACGTCGAGTTCGACGGGAGAGTCCATCATATATATATATATATGTATACACACACATATATATGATAAAAATTTAGTTTTTAGTTATGCTGTATTTATGGGTATATCTAGTTAAGATTAGAGATATAAAGTATATTAAAGTAGTTACCGAGGTTAACACCGAGAAGCGACAGACTGTTATGAGTAGCAAGGTGGGTTACATTTATATATATATATATATATATATATATATATATATATATATATATATATATATATATATATATATATATATATATATATATATATATATATATATTTATATATATATATATATATATATTTATATATATATATATATATATATATATATATATATATATATATATATATATATATATATATATATATATAATTGTTTATTTAAAAATTATAACATAAATATGTTATAAAATCACTAGAAAAATAACCATTTTGTTTCGACACCTCCGGTGTCTTATCAAGTGATGATGTTGAATGTAGAATAAAGGTTTTTTTTTAAAGTTTCAAATTAATTAACGATCCTTCGTAAGGGGAAACGCTGTTACTTAAGCAGGAATGTCCAATCAAAATACAAGAACAGAGGAATTCCAAAACTTGACAACGAAGTAAGGTTATAATAGGTATTAAAAGCTTTATATATATATATATATATATATATATATATATATATATATATATATATATATATATATATATATATATATATATATATATATATATATATATATATATATGCAGTATTTTTTTATATTTCATTTGTGATTTGTTGTTTGTAGGTCTTGAAGATTGAGAGCTGCTTTTTTAGAGCCCTGGTGAAATAAAAATTTTAGTTTTTGATATTCTTTAATTAATAATAAGTTTGCTCTGTCTTTTGACATAGAGCTCTCCCTGGATGTATATCCTCATGGAAATTCCATACGGATTCCCATATTGTATCATTACAATATATATGTATGTGTGTGTGTGTATTTGAGTGTGTTTGTGTATACACAGGGTGCGATGTTGTCGTCTAAATTACGCAAAAAGTAATATAACACTGATATTTTAACAGATATATTTTCCGAAATTACACAAATGCATCTTGAAATGTATTCTTCAAAGTCGCCAATGGCTTCAGCCGTGGCCTGTGGAAAACTTCGGAATGTCCCGTAAATCTTTTGGAAGGTTGTGATGTCTATGTTGGTGAATGCTGCCATAATCCTTGATTTAAATTCATCTTTGATGTTACAAGAAGTTTTTCTGGGGCTCTCGCTCAACTGAGGCCCACAAATAATAATCAAGGGGGTTGCAGTCTGTAGTGTTAGGTGACCAAATAAAATGGTGATGTGGACGCAGAAATTTTCTAACAGCTATAACTGGGTTCACCTTCTTTGTGGTATGGTGCAGATTCATGTTGCCAGACGCAGGTTTTTCCAGAAGCCACCATATTGATCCAGGGTAACACTAACCCATCAAAGCCTATGATGCTGGCATCAGTTTAGAGTATGATGCCCTGTGGGATATATGAGTGAAGGGGTAACGTCGCCATCACTAATGATCACGCCAAACACCATGACGTTGACTGGATATTTGGTTTTCATCACTCTCGGTACATCATTTGAGGACACGGCATCCTCTGCACTGTTCTCAGATGGAAGCCCAGACACTATGAAATGCTCGTATTGGAGCTTCCGGCGCAAAAGCCAAGCTGTTCAAATTTAAGGTGGAGTGAATAGTGTATTTTTTGTCTTTTTCCACAGACGGTGCCCAATTGACCCTACGATAATGTGCAGTCGACAAAATAAAAAAAACAAACAAACAATACACTTGTGTGAAATTAAAAATATAATATGGCGACAATTTAACCATCTCACTCTCTCTGTTTATCTTTCTCTGTTTCTCTCTCTCTCTCTCTCTCTCTCTCTCTCTCTCTCTCTCTCTCTATATATATATATATATATATATATATATATATATATATTGTTATGGGCTAGGTTATGACCAAGGGAGAACAACACGAACACAAGAGTATAAATAACGAAGATATATTACACGGAATAATAATACAAGATGTGGAAGGTGTTAGTATGACTGTCAGTCTGGTTTGGAGTGAACTACTATCGGCTCGACTCGATTCGTCTCTCTCTCTCTTGAGAGGCGTAGTATACATAGTGTTAGGAAGAGTTCATTCTGTAGTCATAGGTAAGGACCCGTAACACCCCCTTCCCAAGCTTTTACCTCGCAGGGGTCTTTAATATTTTTTCGTCTTCCTGTGTGGCCCATGTGAAAACCCTTGAGGATTCGCCTTTGTAGCGTTTTCGGGGTTACTACTCTTTCATTATATAGCAGAACATTATCACATAACGAAAAACAGTCTGATATATGCTTATCTTTTCCTACAAGTTTTGTTATCGTTTCCTTTATAAATTCGTCATTCATTGCTTCATTTCTTATTTCCTGTAATTTGACGGGGAGGTCTCGAATTGTACTACATAAGGATGTTCTAATATCTTCCTCAAATCCTAGAGTTGCAATTACGGAATTTTCTAATGGCTCCGGTTTCTTTGGTATTAGTCTCGAAAGGACATCTGCATGCCCGATTTTGTTTGATGGAAGATACTCCAATTTAAAGTTATAGTTTAATAAAATCGTCCCCCATCTTAGCAACCTATTAGCAGTGTAGCCAGGTGGATCTTTCTTTGATCCAAATATTGTTAATAACGGCTTATGGTCCGTCTGTAAGGTGAAAAATCTACCGTAAATATATCTGTGGAATCTCGTAACCGCAAAAATAATCCCCAGCCCTTCTTTTTCTATTTGCGAGTATGATTGTTCGGTTGGTACCAACGTTCTTGACGCATGCACGATGGGTTTTAGTGTCCCATCCGGTATTGTATGAAGTATACATGCCCCAACACCATAGGCACTCGCGTCACTCGCGACGATTATTTCCAATTTTGGATTATAATGCGCTAAAATAAATCTGCTGTTAGAGTCTTAACGATTTTGTCGAAAGTTTTCTGACATTCATATAACCATTCCCAATCTTTTTCCTTCTTCAACAGTTCGTTTATGCGTGCGCGTAATTTATTCATGTTAGGAATAAATTCTTGATAATAATTTACTAAGCCCAAGAAGCTTTGTAATTCGGCTAAATTTTTGGGAGTCGGCATTTTTTTTTATTGTCGTGGCTTTTTCTGGGTCTCGATTCCATATGAAGCTTTTTTTTTTAAAAAAACATTAATTTTTCTATTCTATTTTAATTTAAAACCTTAGATTAATTTATATAATTCAAGGTGTTTCGTGAATGCGATATATTTGAAACATGTAACCAAAACTCTTATACCAGGAATCTCTCTGATCTGAATGAGAGGAAATTACTCGAGCAGCTTTTTGGTGATTAACGTTTCAAAATGATGATGGATTTTACGCATTTTACTCAACATTCAAAAAAGATTCCTTGCCGTTTAAACATTTCAATGAATAGCATTTCTTTGCTATTGCGGTTTGTTTTGTTAATAACCACCCATGTAGAATAATTTACGAGCATTCATTACTAAACTTGTATCACATTGCGTGTTCGTTTATCGAGTATCTTCTTTATTTTATGTTATTTTATCCTTTCGCATGTTTGCTTCCGCAATTCAGTTTCATTTTTTAGAATTGTTAATTAGCAACACATGCGTTTTATAATGTTAAAAACACATTAGAAAGAAACAAAAAAACCTATATTGTATTTCGCCACAAGCAAATGCTTTTTAAATTCATAAGTTCGTCCACCAGTAACAAATCTTATTTGCCGTAATATAAAAATGGCTTCTTGCTCAATTTTTTTGTTTGATATAAGTAACTTATAATGATAGAAGATTTTTATATGTTAAAGTACTTATCGCTCTCCTTTGCATATTCGAATGATCCTTCGATGTAAGATTTATTATTGATTAAAATATTTTTTAATTCATTTCTTTTTCTTTTGAAATCATGATGCGATATTATCTGTGATTTCATTTTAAATACAATGATAGATATTTGTTTTTAACATTTTTATTTTCAGTGTTTTTCTAATGTGAGTAAGTACAGCATATTCTAATACGGATAAATTGACTTGTATCAAAACCTAAGATTAACTACACATTTATCTCGCCTTAAAACATTTCTCACGACAGGGGATGATTATAAATTCGTTTTCACTAAATCATATTTTCATTTGAAATAATAGGAAGTGAAATCTAATAATAATAATAATAATAATAATAATAATAATAATAATAATAATAATAATGATAATAATAATAACAATAATAATAATAATGATAATAATGATAATAATAATGATGATAATAATGATAATAATGATAATAATAATAATAATAATAATAATAATAATAATAATAATAATAATAATAATGATGATGATGATGATGATGATGATAATAATAATAATAATAATAATAATAATAATAATAATAATAATAATCCCACACCTTACGAAAGATTTTATTTATGTAAAATATGTGGTTTTTGGTTGAATTTTTTAATTGGTCAGTGGAAAGTCTTATGATACCATTTTTAAGCTTATGTTTCTGGATAGGAAAGAAATGTATACAAACTACTGGATTTTCTGACAAGGACAGTCCACACTTTACGCAGAGTTTTATCTATGTTAAATATGTCTGGATTTTTGGCGTTTTTTTTTTTAAAAACTGCTTCATGGAAAATGTTATGATGCCCTTTCTGACCTTAGGTCTTTGGTCGAGACCCGCATAGAAATGAGTATACACAGTAAATAAATGCAAGAATTCTACTTAATAAAATTTCAGTTTTGTTTTCTATTTAACAAATATAATTTCCATGGTGTTATATGTTCATTCATGCATATCATTGAATTTGAGTGCTGCTCTTGTGAGGCGGACCCTATTCTTGGCGGTTGATAATGAACAATGAAAAAGAATAAGTCTCGACCAGTGTTCAAATTCCTTAAAACAATTTTTCATATCTACTCTTGTAGTTTTAGATCAATACCACATCCCAAAATATTCGGTATCGGATAGAAAATTTCAAACGTTTTTCTCGGCCTGAAGATGATTTACTTCCATCTGGTGAATTTATTTTTGCCATGAATTTTTCGAAAAGAAATGATCATTGTCATTATTAGAATTAATAATATGAGAAATTCTAAGAACATAATGAAAGAGTACGTCGGACAAAATAAAATAACAAGAAATATAATTAATGAAATTACGGACCAAGAAAATAAAAAGAAATAGAAAAGAAAATAATCCCTTAAACAAGAAAACTGAAATAATGGGTAAGTGTAAGCATGTAAATAAATACTTAATTTGCCATCTAAACACGACGTAAAAAAATTAATAAGTAACAAATATAATATAATATAAATTAAAGAAATAAAGATAGGAATATATATAAGTAAAATAAACATAAAATAGAATAAACAAAATAAAATAAAGGAACTCATATAATAAATATACACATATGTACGTGTATTTAGGTGTATTTTCTCATATATATATATATATATATATATATATATATATATATATATATATATATATATATATATATATATATATATATTAATCCTTTCACCCCAAGGAATGCTGGAAGCCACTAGTACGCAAGTGGTTACGGAGAGTTGGAGTTAGAGCAAGTAGGAGTAATAGAGAAAAAGATGAAGAGAAGGAGAGGAGATAGATCAGGGCATCTGGAGACGTTGATTGACATTACATTTGAATATTTGGAAATTGTAGATATCAGGGAAACAGGAAGAGGGGAGGGAGTTCCACAGGCGAGAGGTGTGAGACATGAAGCTATATATATACACGCACATTGAAATGTAAAACATCAATCTTGCACCATTGAAAAGTGCATATATAAAATAAAATGAAAAATAAATAGTCAAATGCTGATATTCCCTGGTGAGTTGAGGAGAGTCGGGTTGCTGAAGATAGCACAAATCAGTTATGTGACAAATTTTATATATATATATATATATATATATATATATATATATATATATATATATATATATATATATATATATATATATATATATATTCCTTAATTAGTAGTAGAAAAATATTGTAATAGCACCAACTAGTTAAAAACAAGTGATGTCCACAATTTTCAACGTTTGCATAATATTTGAACCAGTTTGAACTAAGTACATCTTTTCTTGTCGATAAATACAGCAGGATTTGTTGTAAATTTACGTCAGCTGTAGTCAGGTATTGAACGCACATCTGTTTGGGTTAAGTTACTAGATTCAACCATCGCTTTTATCCACTGAGCCATGCAATAAAGATTTCAGTTTGAAATTCCAGTCACCTGGCGAAAGCCGGAGTGTACAACGGCCGAAACGCGGTGAATATCACAACAAAGATGACAACAACATTCCGAAAAATGCAAATAGTGGTAATAAACCTCTCAGAAATATAGACAGTTATACATAAATCAATTGTTTAAAATGATTGAGCAAAACCCGATATATATCTTTGATCAAATTTGATTGAATAATTGTGTACAAAAACTGAAATCAATTTAGTTTTGAACTAAAATATGGAACTAGAAAGCCTACTCGATCGAGTTAACATATAGCTTGCATGAGAAGAGACAGATACATAGTTTTGACCAGTTTATTTGTGCAAACACTAATAATTACTACGCTATCCAATAAAAAAAATCATGTTTAAATATTAAAAAAACAAATTGCATACATCAGTAAGATAAAAGATACTCTCTTTATATCATGTTTTTTGTCATGTCGACATATTTCTTAGCGATATTATCCTTTCTCCGATTTCTTTAAAATATACCCTGTTTTGCCTCAACAGATACATTTGAAAATTGAATAAGAGAAGACCAACCTCCTAAACTAAGTCAATGAGTTTTTTCCTCCTTGAGCTAGTTTACAGAATAGATGAAAAGATACTTGTGCGGTTTCTCAGGTAATTATTTCTATGAGAAAAAATATACATAAAATTATACTATTTTTAGTATTTGCAAGCGTCTTTCGTAATACTCAGTAACCTTATTGGAATTTGGAATATTTTATTCCATCCTCGGAATGGATCGTTCTTTATCCGCTTTACATGTTTACAAGATATTTCATATTGTACCGGCCACTTTTATTCTCCAGGTTGTGTCGTTTAACCGTTTCTTCAACAGAATGGGCAAACACAGTCAAGCGATTGCACCAACTGTTCAAGAATTAGCATACATTTTACTACCTAAGTACAGGTAGTAACTAGTAAGTTTTTAGTTTCCAACATTAAATGACATGATTTTCAAAGAGACAACGTAAATAAAAATATATCTATTACCCTGACATCCGTGAGTTCATGGACAATGTTTTGGAAATCAGATGATCTAGTTATGACCGATGTCTGTTGATATGAAATATCCCCTAAGCATCAACAGAGAAGCATTTACTCCCGTACACTGAATAAAAATCTCGGTTGAAAATTTCAATAAACATAAAAAGTTGGAAAGACACCTGAAGAAGTCTCGGAAGTAAATGTTTGAAACGTTGTCCGTATAATAACCAATGGAAGGAGAAGAGTCGAATGAGGGGCGTATATAAATATATACAGGCTGGCCCAAAAGATACTGACCCTTTTAAATCTTTAATAACTTTTATAATTCTCAAGTTATACTTACAAAATTTCAGCAGTAGGTAAAATGATACTTCCGAGATTTTCGGCAAAATACATTGTAAGGAGGAACGCGAAACTCCCCTTTGTTGCGATCTTCTCCTGGTTGAAAAAGATGGATTTTCTTCCGGGCTTCGCATTGATTCTCAACAGTTCTTGCCGTACAAGGCCTTCCAGATCTTGGGAGATCACAAACTGCACCCTGCTCCTGAAAACGGCTAACTATTCCGCGAATCATATTTTTGCTCGGGGCTTCTCTGGTATTGGAATGTCAACGGTAAGAAAGCTGCGTTTCCGAAATTGCCTCATGGGACTCAAAGTACCACTGGACAATAAGGGTTCCTTCGTCGGTGCTATATCTGCTTATGGATACGTTGGAAGGGCAGTTCTAAATGCTCTGAAAAAATAAAAGAAAGAATATTCAGAATTAAAATAGTTATGAATTTTTTTCATGAGTCAGTAACTTTTGGGCCACCCTGTATGTATATACATATATATATATATATATATATATATATATATATATATATATATTTGATATGAGGTATTGTGTACATTGTTTACTTTATTCGGACTATTGTCCTCATCTTTGTCGCCATAGTGTGTACGCTCTCCCGTGCAGCTGCCGAAACGAAATATAAAGGTGAGGCAGGTCGCCTCCTTAAAGTGAGGCTTCAAGAACACCAGAAAGCTGTAAAACGAGAGGAAGTGCAAAAATCAAGCGTGGCTGACCGCATATGGAGAAAGAATGGAGATCACCGCCCTCTGTGGGATCACGTTGAGATCATAGACAAATAACACCATTGGAAAACTTGTAAACTTAAGGAATCAGCATATATGCTAGGCCACAAAAATCGCCTGAACCGACCAAGCATAGAAATGAATACAATATCGGAACCAGTAATAAGGAGTGCCAGAGAAAAGCGATAATAACAACAAAGTTGCAATATGAGCTCTGGTAAAAACTGTAGGATAACAGCAAAAATTGCAATATGAGCACTGATAAAAATGATGGCTGAATATATTAGGTTTATAATTCCCACGAATTCATACACAGATGTCCTCAAGAACACATGGCACAGTGGATAAAGGCGTTGGTTTGATCCAATGACAGGACCCAAAGTGTGTGAGTACAGTGGAGAACTTTCAGAGGGAAACATTAGCAAGAAATAACTGATAACTGACATCCGTTAAAACATGGCACGTGGAACTAGAACAGTCTGCCTCAGAGAGCGAAATAAAGTGTTCAGTTCGACATTCCAACCACCTGAAAAAGGCCGGAGCGTACAATGGCCGAAACGTTGTAATAAGTATGGCGACAAAGATGAGGACAATAGTCCGAATAATGTAAATAATATATATATATATATAAATAATATATATATATATATATATATATATATATATATATATATATATATATATATATATAATTATTTATTTGAATATTACAACATAAATATGTTATAAAATCACGACAAAAGTAGCCATTTTGTTTCAACACTTCTTGTGTCTTGTCAAGTGATAATACAGAATATAGAATAAATGGTTTTAAAAGTTTCAAATTAATCAACGATCCTTAGCTAAGAGTAAACGCTGTTACGTAAGCCAGTAATGTTGTAATATTCAAATAAATAATTATATCTGCTCTACTCTGTATTGAGCACTCTTTAAAGAATATTGATTGTTGGTTATTGGATTTCATTCCGTATATACCAATCCTAAACTTGGGTATATATATATATATATATATATATTTGACCTTTCAAATTCAACATGAAAACTCTTTATATTGTAATTCGATTAGCATGACCAATGTTAATATGCTGACAATTTCAATAATTTATATATATTTTTTTAATACAATTAAAGCCAAAATAAGCATTACACGATTGTTTTAAAAAAGTATTTTTATTACTGGTGTGGCCGTGGCACCTCTGTTTTTTACGTTAAAGAAACTTTTAAAAGATTAAAGTAAATATTTAATTCAAATGCAGCTTGGAATTATTTATGTTCTCTTCGCTTTTCGTTTTTTCCTTTTCACCTCAGTATTTTTTCATTGCCCTCGCAATCATTTCGAATTTTTAATCGTTTCACTATTCGACTTTCTTTTTGTTTTGTTCCTTTACGTATATTTGTAGTTTTATTCTAATGTCCCCCAATTCACGACCCACGATTCAGTCACAAGAGAGAGTTACTGTGTGGTGTTGTATGAGTTTCATAAAAAATAAAATAAAAACTGAAATCCATGCGGTTATGCATGAAAGATAACTATTAAATCTTAACTTGAAAGTGTCAAGTTTGTAGTGATTGGGAAAATATCCCGAGACTACTCTGTTCCCCAAATCTCTAGTTTGTTCCACAAGGCGGAAGTTCTTGGGAAGAAGTTGTCCGGATTGAACTTCCATCTTACTACTGGAATACGAAGGGAATGGGGATGATTTACCCTTGTGCACGTGACATGACGAATGAATGTAGTTTGTCAGAACACGTGCCATGGAAACTAGCGATAGAGAGGCGATAACCTAGCGATGTTTCGACTATAGGAAAATTGTTCTAGGGTGGTAAATAATTCATCACCCACAAGTCCGCGTAGGCGCTTTTGATAAAGACAAGTAAGTGAAGAGTGTTCAGCACCAAACATAATATGTCAGAAATACCCCATTTTCTGTCTGATCTATCTCATATAAATAAAAAGTACATCTGTGGGAGTCAGATACTTACTAGAGCGGTACAATGACCTGAACCAGAGATTTACCCAGAATCTTTGGCAATAGATTTTATATACGAGTCCTACTTGAGGTCTGACTCACAACTGACATTCAAGGCAAGCGCCTCCTTGAGGGAAGACCTGTCCATAATCAGTGAAAATTAACAGTCTGCTCCGTGGTGTTGTAGCGTTACTAATTACGATTTGGATGTGTTGAATTTTTCAAGTCAGTCCTTTTACTATTGAGCCATGTTGGCTTGGCCAGAAAAAGGAATGCTGCTATATTCTGCTCTTCCAGATTTTTGGACGATCACCCAGAAGCTGCTGTTTCATCCGCATAGATACTACCTAATGATTGAAGTATGCTTTGAGGCAGATCGTTAGTATAGGGTAAAAAGATGTTAGGGACGATGAGAGAACTCTCAGGAACGCTTCCACTGATCTGAAGGGATTCCGATGACCAGCCTTTAACAACGTCCTTCAGGGACATACCTGGTTGGAAGGACTTGATAATTCAGAGAGCCCCTCCTTTTACTTGTCCATCTTCTTTCTTTCTTTCTTTCTTTCTTTCTTTCTTTCTATCATTCTTTCTTTATTTTTTCTTTCTTTCATTCTTTCTTTCTTTCATTCTTTCTTTCTTTCTTTTTTCTTTCTTTCTATCCTTCTTTCTTTCTTTTTTCTTTCTTTCATTCTTTCTTTCTTTCTTCCTTTCTTTCATGATATCCACAGGTGTCTTTTCTTTATTATTTATAAATTGCCATGACTTCTTGGGAAATGATAGTATATTAGTTTACGTTGCTTTCTATACGGCATTGTAGACAGGATATTATCTCGCATAGACTGGCTAGAATAGAGAACCCAGTTTATCGTGCTATTTATCCCGTAGCTGGAGTGAGATAGAGAGAGAAGAGATGTATAAATGCATTTGTTCGAAGCTGTACGCCACAGACTATACAAGAATCTGAATTCGGTTCGCCAATTCCACTTTACGCGCCTATAACGCATTCGCAGCCGTACATCCGCTGATCGATACACGATATGAAAAAAGAAAAATGAATCTTTTTTATTTAAATTCTTATTTGCATCCATTCTACTAAAAATCAATTGCAAATATTTTATCAGCGAAATTGGTTTTATTGGATTTCGCCTTATACGAATTAATTTTACAATTTCGATCCCAGTTTTATGGTTATATTTGATTGTTTTTATTCGTTCGGAGTTATTACTAAAATGAATTCCATGGAGAAACGTTAACGACATTTCAAACTTTCGATAGAATTAATTATTTTTTCGGTTTTCGTATATGCTGCCATTTTTTCTTTATTTAATAATTAATTACCGGGTTTTTAGTGACCATAGGTTCACTATTTCAGAATATTATTACTGACTCAACTAAATAAAATTTAATTCTTTATAAAACACGCTATGAATCTAGGGAAAATATTGGTTTTCTGTCTTATTATAATTTACTGGCTTAATGATTTTGGCATTGATGCATATTTAATTTTTTCGATAAAATACAATTAAAATATCCATAAAATAACCGGTCATCAGCAACACACTTTATGTCGAAATATTTCAACAACTCCTCTTCAAAAGTAGAATTTTCATGATGCCTAAACATTTCCATTATGAAAATTGTATATTTATAGTATTTATAGATAGTATTACAGTTTTGTATTCAAGTATTTATAGATAGTATTACAGTTTTGTTGTATTAAAACTTATTGTAACGAATGGGATATTAAGGTTGTTTTTATGTGGAAAAATATGCGAAATTACCTGCGCTCGTAGCGCGCCCGTCGGACGTGGAAATTGAGTAGATGACGGATTCTTATTTATCAAAGCGAGGCTGCTACACGGTACTGATTTTGTAGTCTTTGTTACCGGAAGGGGTGTGATGCGCAGATATACTCTTTGTTATTTAAGGTCTGCCTTCTCTTCCTTTTCTGGTTCTTTATTTTTTAAGCAAACAGAAATTCTTCAAGTGATATTGTTTCTATTTGTGATTGTCTAGCGCCAGTCCACAAGGTTCGAACAAAGGTGGTTTTCATCAAGACTCGTAGGTTTCATGGGCTCAAAGACATTTTTAACTATTGATCTGAGAAAGCTTCTCTCATTTATTTGATCCTTGTTTAAAACTGGCTCGCGAGACTAGGCGTGTATCGCAACACTTACTGCTGGACCGTACTTGATTACTTTTAAGTCGAAGAAGTTTTGGACATTTAATAACGATAATATTTGGCCTTTCCTTATTAGAAAACATTCAGCATTCAGTGATAGAACAGCCAGTATGACGGTCGGTTGAAATGGATCAAATCTTTCTCATAAATCAAGATTGTCAAGAAAATAGTTTTCTCAAGCCCAGTCCTATCGATTGCGTTATCCTTTCTAACATTTTATTTGAATTAGTGTGGAATATTAACATGTTGCTTATTTTTTTACTTACTCTTTCAGTTACATGTGCTATCAATTTCTGATGTTGAAATTCCTCAAGTGATATTATTTCTATTTGTGATTGTGTAGCGACAGTCAAGAAGTGTGGTCTTCACCAAGACACGTAAGTTTCATGCACTCAAAAACATTTTTACCCTGAGAAGGCTTCTGTATATAGATGACAGATTACATGTTTCCGAACGAATTTGCCAACATGCATGGCATCTATATGAAAGTCTCGATCTGACGAGGCTATTCAAGAAATTGCTTACAGTTTTTTATTTATTTTGGTTTTATAGCAATTTGCTGTATTCTGTTTTGTTAGGTTATTTTGTGTACATGGTGTTTACTAGTGAGCCAACCAAAATGAGCTGACTCATTATATAGTTTACCAAGAGAAGGTTAACTAATCAGAGGACTTGAAATATTCAATCCTATGTGTATAAAGGCGGCCATTTTGTTTTCTCCGAATATCCACTGCTAACCTGCCAGATGAAAGACTTGAAGAACTACGCTTTCCTACTCTCTCCGAATATCCACTGCCAACCTCTGATATGGAAGACATTAAGAATTCCTGAATAGCTGCTACTAGATATTGGAGTTGTTTCATTGAACAAATTACTACTACGTTGGATTTCTGCATGAAGACTACGTTAAACATGTTCCTATAATAGCATTCTTATAACTGATAATTTAGATATTTCTGAACGAAGTAGGGTTCCGTAGTCAGAAGACATGATATTTCGTTATATGTGCACGACACCCTGACACTTGTAGTCGGATGACTTTCCTGAGAATAAATTAAGTTTCATAAGTGCTCGATTTAAGTCTTATCGGCAGATCATATTGGCCACATTATCTGATACGTTGGAATTTTCTGGAATACTTGAATAACCAATTCTTTCTGATTGGGTCCCGATGACGAAATGGATCAGTCTGCCAGACTGATTGATTAAGTGATTTTGTTAAAGTTTATCAAACCAGAAAAGGTCCACTCACTGAGATATTTGAAGTATAACGAAATTTAATATCTGTAAATATTCGCAGTTATTATTTTACATCCCCTATACGCAAGCCACCAATCTGCCAGTGGTTGCGATGCCACTAGCATTTACCTCTGTCGGGCCCCGGACGTATTCCCCATCGGCAATGTTACCACTGGTGGACTGCTAGATCCACCGGTGGCCCAACGGTAATTGCTACCAGAGGACCGCTGGCATTAGCATCGACGGCCATCCAGCAGGCCACTAGCGGCTTGTGTGTATGGAATTGTTATAATATTTGAATCCCTACAAACTAAAATCTGTGTACGTTATAATTAGATTTCCTACCAGGATTCATTATTGGGGGACACAGTATTAACAATTAATTCCTAGCCAAGTAAAACAGGAAGAACAGTATACCTGGCTATTATAAAAACACAGTTAACATGTGAGGAATCCAAATATATGAGCACAAAATGTAGATGACAACATCAATCAAGTTCAGAAATGTAATTCTCTGGGAATTATTTTAACAATCCATGGAAGATTTAATGCCGAAATTAAAAGGAATCGCGAAAGATGTATTTCAAGAAACTTAATAAAGCATTAATATACGGGAAAAGTCGTTAGAAGCAAAGAACATTACTGGATTGATAAGCGATATTTGTTCTCCAAAAAAGCTGTGAATGCTGGAGAATTTCCTCACAGATGAAGGGGTGGTATCGATTCCGAACGTAGTCAAAAGACATTTTTGGAGATGGGGAGCCACGAAACCTCTCTCAAGACTCTGACACTTCTAGGAGCATGTTGTTGTTTTTTTTCCTGAGAATAAATTAAGCCTCATAAGTGCTTGATTGAAATCATATCGGCGTACCGTATTGGTCAAGATATCTGACACGTCGGTTTTTTCCAGAATGCTTGCAGAACGAATTCTTGGTGACTTGGACCCGATTTTTGCAAAGGATCATTCTGCCAGACTGATTGATCTATTGATTTTTTTACGGATTATCAAGCCAGAGAATATGTTTTAGAGATAATAAGGATTTCCTGGTGCATGTACTATTAATTAACCCATAGATGGGTGTGAAGAGGTGCACTTATATGTTTCCAAATGTTACTTGTGCGCCATTGTATATAACGAACGGCACTGGAATTGTAATTCAGCTCACTGAAGTTCAATTACAACCCATTATTCATTATCCCAGCACCTGATATCCCCAAGCGGTCAGCTATCTAGTTACTGACCAGACACGATGTTGTTTAATTTCGGGTATCATACAAGAAGAGGTGTTTCTACATATGCCCGTTGGCGGTTATTATGACAGAATAATCAATCATCGTTTGGGTGTATTGATTTCATGAATGGGTTAGATTTCAAGGGTTGCACATGATTATATAACCGAAATCAGCATTTTCGATGCCTATATTTCGAATGCATTGCAGACCATTTCACAAAAGAAATTTACTGAAAATGACGAAAAATCTGATGGTCGGAAGCCAGTAATTTCACTCAAAATGGAAAGTCAGCGATAATTAATTTACTATTAAAAAACTGAGACGAAAAGGCCGTTGACACGTATTTATGTAATAAACTCCACTAGAAAAATCGATAATCGATAGTTAACTTGAGAATTTCCTGAAAAAAAAAAAAAATATATTTTTATCAATTTCAACTGACAGTAACGCTAACCCTTCAGTCAATGAATACCTAAAGATTCCTGTATAGAAATGAAGAATCTCACAGTTATCATTTAATAGGTTTGAAGCAATTTACTTGGCATAACAGAGCTATAATATGAATAAATGCAATGGTAATTATTTTTTGTATAGGAATATATTCAATTATAAAGGGTGTCCCTAAAGTTCGTGTACACTTTAAAAATATTATAACTTTATTTGTATTTGCAATAGAAATAATTTGTAAAAAGGATTAGAAAGAAGTAAATCTACCTGTTAACCCTCACTTGGTGACTGTATATTAGCAACCCCCCCCACACACACGGGTCGAATGTGGCACAAGACCGGTTTAATGTGGGCTTACCGAGCCCGTAGGCTCGGACAAAAATATGCCCATTAGAACCCGTATACACGGGTTCAGGGACTGTCTACTTCCCCAGACGGCACTTTGGCCTGCGGCAAAGCCCCGTCCGAGTCCCCCGCCCCGCCGAGACGGAGAGTTCGACAGCAAAGAACAGTTTATACAACTGTTCCAGTCACGGGGTGACTGGATATTTAGCAACCCCCCCACACGGGTCGAATGTGGCACAAGGCCGGTTTAATGTGGGCTTACCGAGCCCGTAGGCTCGGCCACAAATATGCCCATTAGAACCCGTATAAACGGGTTCAGGGACTCTCTACCTCCCCGGACGTCACTTTGCCCTGCGGCAAAGCCCCGTCCGAGTCCCTCCCCGCCGAGACGGGGAGTTCGACAGCAAAGAACAGTTTATACAACTGTTCCAGTCACGGGGTGACTTTATATTTAGCAACCCCCCCACAAGGGTCGAATGTGGCACAAGGCCGGTTTAATGTGGGTGTCTGCCCTACTCAGAATTGGTAGCCATATTATATTGGTTTGGAAGAGTCCATTTGTAGGTAGGTCTCCACAATACTTTCTTTGTTTTTTTTTATCTATGTAAAAAACTTTGAAAGTCGTTGAACATTTTGGGAAAGTTTGTAAGTTCATCTTTAGCATGTTTGTTCTTTAATTTTGTGTCCTTCTTTCCGTGTTTTGTTCTTAAACCTGACTTCTCCATCCGCAATTTCCCACCGCAAACGATATACCAACTCGATCGTTTCGGTCATAACAGACGCCATTTTGTATCCGGTTGTAATGAGTGTAAATGTCTCCGGAATTAGGCAAAATCGCAATTTGCTGATATAATGAGACAATGTTTAGCACTTGCAAGTTTGGTTCTTGCGGATATGTGATAGTCTGTTGAACAAGAATAAAGCTGAAATCATACAAATCTTTTAACCATTTTAAGGGATTATCATCTGATGTTAACAAAGCAGAGGGATTTTCTCGGAAATTCTCTTCCAACTCTATTATTCAGGCGTATATTTAGAGGATTTCTTTCCCCAGGGCAGAGTCTCTAGTAAGTATAATGAATATAAATGAGTGTACACCAGAAATAACAGGAAATGATAATAATAATAATAATAATGCTGCTGCTGCTGATGATGATGATGATAATAATAATAATAATAATAATAAAAAAATAAAAAAAAATTTTTTTGCCTTAACTCTATCGTTTTTAAATGATTTTTTATAGCTTTTCCGCCAAACTGCAGTGGGGGTATATTCTACCCTATAAAACTTGATAACTGTAACTCTTTGGCATCCGAAAGTTGCGCATTGTTGAAATAACACCATGTGCCGTCCTCTCAGCATTTAAAAATTCGTAAATGTTATACCAATTTAATTATTTTTGCTTTTTTTATTTCATTCTAAGCCTTTTTGACTTTATTTAACTTTAATTCTTTAATTTTAATTTTCTCCTTTCCACTCCCGTTATTTGTCTAAATTGTCTGTTATCCTTTTGGTTTTGTTTTTATTTTCATTACCTATATTTTTTTTACATATGGCTGCAGGCGTACTAATTTTAACTTACTTCTCTTTGAATGAAAATCTAAAATTTATCATTTAGTGGCTAGCTGGTTGAGAAATGACACGGAATGTATTTTTTTTCTTTATCTCTCTTCTTTTGTTTAATGAATTTTTTGATAGCTTTTCCCCCAAGCTATAGTGGGGGGGGGGGTAGTTTACCATATAAAACTTGATAACTGTAACTCTCTTTGGCATCGGAAAGTTGAACATTGGTGGAACGTCACTTGTGCCGTCCTATATACATGTAAGAAATCGTAAATCTCTATCTATAAAAGGCAGTGTGTGTGTGTGTGTGTGTGTGTGTGTGTGTGTGTGTGTGTGTGTGTGTGTGTGTAACGAATGCACGGACGCAATTTTCAACGGATTTTCACCAAAATTCACATGCACATGATGCTCCAAGTTAGCGAGAATGCGAAGACTGACTTTGCATTTCCCAACTCCCATGGATAGTGGAAATAATCGATTTTGTCATGCTTCTACGGCAGTTTCATGTAGTTTGCGGCCATGTTCTACTGGCCAGAGTGAGAGCCTATAGCTGGCTGCCATGAATAGACAGGAAGATTCTATTGGCCAGCGTGAGAGCCAACGGCTGGCTGACACGAATTTTAACTAGCATGGTAGCATGCAAAAAAAAAATCGATAGCTGCATTCGTCACAAGTGGGAAAAATTTAAATCTGCATGGCACCTTACTCCAATTGGTCCATTCGCTTGCTTAAAGTCAACATTGATTCTGATTCCGCAGAACTGGGTTGGGTGTGAAAAAGTATTTGTTGTTAACATTCTTTTTTCATTCGGTTTTTCCAGTTACGAGTCCTTTTTTAAAGCTGATCGTTTTGTGTTCATTTTGTTTACTTCTTTTTTCGTAACAGATTTAATGTTTAGTATAGAGCTTAGAAAAAATCGCAGTGTGAGATAGGCAAGAAGTAAGGCATGTAGCAACATCAGCACGGCAAAGGGCAATCCTTTAAATGCAAGGAAGGGCAAAAATATTTTAAGTCAAGTGATAGCGATTGCTGTATGAGTCGTACGATTTTTGAATCAAGCACGGGCAACGTTTTTTCACTTGAAGTCTCTTTCATTTTATTTAACTTTAATCCTTTCGATTTATTTTTTTTCTCTTTCATTTCCCTTCTGTTTTTTTTTCTGTGGAATATCCCTCAATATTAAAGTCTGATACTCCACCTGGTCGTGGTAACTCCGACTTATACTAAGTTAAAACTTAGTATATTCAGTGCCGTGTCTATACACATATGCTAACCACATAATACAATACTCAGTTATGAACACTTTAACCGTGGATATATGAATATAATCCCCATCCGTACTGGACAAGCTCTCAGGATTGTCATCCTACAGCTGGTAACTTGAAGAAAATTACCCCTTGGTGGCCAAGGTTAAAAGGCAAAATTCAAGAAGTTCAATGATTACTATTAATTTTTCTTATCGGATCGGGCGTCATCCGGGTTAACATGGGCCGCGTACCTCAGAGAGGAAGCAATTTGAGGCCTAAAAATCTGTCCATCGAAAAAGCTCTTCGGAAAACGAAGAGAACTAGGTCACCAAACCGGGATTTTTCCCAACCTTGGACCAAGTGACTCAACGCCGAATCAAATAATAAAAAGAAAACGATCGAAATGGTTTTGCGAAAAGTATCAAAAGTTCTTGACATCATTCTTCACTGCACTCGAAAATCCAGCAACGAACACCACGATTTAGACATACCAAATATGGAGAAGTATGGTAGGGTGTGACATAAGACAGCACCTCAACCCAAACATGTCTGCCGATGCCTACAGAGATATTGTGCGAAACAAAAGACTCTCAAATTCAGAAATAGATAAGAGAATATTAGATATAATACTATAACCCCTCAATCAAACTGTAAAGCGACGAAAGAAGAAATAAGTAATATGATGAGAGGATGAGGTAAAAAGTAAAACAAATGAGATACGAAATAACCTCTCAGTAAATACAATCGAAGCATTTACCTGTGACATAACCTGCAGTTATCCAGACGATATCACTGAAGATTACTCCAACGATATTAATGTAGAAGTCCTTGACAACCGCAGAGATGAAATCAGCGAAGCGAAGAACCACGTAATCCAAGAACTCATATCAGTAA
Organism: Acanthosepion esculentum; assembly: GCA_964036315.1. Lineage (NCBI taxonomy): Eukaryota > Metazoa > Mollusca > Cephalopoda > Sepiida > Sepiidae > Acanthosepion > Acanthosepion esculentum. The sequence continues at coordinate 46,523,275 of OZ038491.1, forward strand.
CTCACACACAATTGTCAGACAGAGACCAGCTCCCAAAAATTCACATGAGAAAATCCAGTAAGCACATTGCGCAAATATACAACGCTGCTGTTAACGGATAAACCACTGGGAAATATCAGAGACGTTAAGAACGTCATATACGCCACAGATTTAGCAGCTACTAGAAAGCTTGTGGTCAAGAAATGAAAACATTAAGAAACATAGAGAATAAGTTCGGATGGCATAAATAGCGCAGAGAATAAAGGGAATTAGATGTGAGCTTTCTGTGTTAGATGAGCTCACTAGAAATCCAAATATCTCAACACGCAAGAAGATAAAGCAGAAATATAAAATTAAATCCCTAATCGAGATTCCATCAATGAAGGAAATACTGTAACAGAAACTTAGGTTAAAGGCACATTGAACAAGACGATATGAAAACCTATCGACAAAAGAAAATATTGCAAACAAACCTTAAGGAGTTTTAAAGGGAAAAAGTACCTATACATGTTGTAAACCCACCATCTATTGACTATGGGAAGATATTTTGTGATAATATTTGAAGCAGCCCAAAGGAACATGACCCAAATGCAGAATGGTGAAGAAAACGAAGAAAAATCAAATCGGGAAATCAAATCGAATGCTGGATCCCCCTATGCAAGAGTAGTAAAATATAACCAAAGATGATGTTAGGCAAGCTCCAACGAAATCCCTAGGAAATGATAAGGTGGCCTATTTCTGGCTCTAAAATCTTTCATCAATCCATAAAACCCTTGCAAAAAATCTGTCAAAACTTGCAAATAATCCCAGTGAGATCCCGGAATGGATCATTGATGGTACTGCACATCTCATGAAAAAAACGAGTGAAACAGATGATCCGAAAAATTATAGATCAATTCCATGTCTCTCCACCACGTATAAGTTGATCACGTCTGTCCTGACGAACCGTATTTACAATAGCAAACAGCATTCTTCCACTGTAACAGAAGAGATACAGGAGAGGTTCATATGGTTGCAAAGATCAACTACTTATAAACAAAATGATACAGGAAAATTGCTGGAGACGATGTAAAAATAGCCTTTGATATTGCGCCGCCATCTTGGATACTTAAGAATTTTGAAATGTACAAATTCTCCCCTATGATAGTAAAGTTCCTTAAGCACAGCATGGGAATATGGAACACCACACTATACCTAAATCACAACAGAGGCACTGCCATCTTTAACCGTCTGAATATCCGACGTGGAAATTTTCAAGGAGACTCCCTGTCACCCCTTCCGTTTTGTTTGTCCTTAATCCCCCTTACGCATGAACTAAACAGCAGTAGCTATGGTTATAAACTAAACAAAAAAGTATTCGGTCACCTACTCTACATGGATGATCTCAAAATCTTTAAAAGTAAAATGACAATAAGTTGAAGGGCCTCCTCAATTTTGTAAAAATGTTTCAGTGACGACATAGGTATGGATTTCGTAGTAGATAACTGTGCAAAAGTAACAATAATGAAAGGGAGAATTACCGAAACACCCTCCATAGATTTAGACTTTGTCACAAAGATTAGGGAACTGGAACAAGATAAAGCCGATAAGTAGCTGGGAATTAACGAAGGAGATGGTATACAGCATACACAGATGAAGGAGAATGTAAGAAGGGTGTACTACAGACGTGTCCCGTCTGGTAGGGATTACCGACCTGAATTTAAAATAAAAAAGAATATCAGCCATAAACACCATCCCTGTGGTATAATACAGTTTGAACAGCCTTAAATGGACCATAGCTGGCATTAAGCTAATGGGCGCCAAAAACGAGAATCGTCTTAATTACTACCGCATGCATCACCCCAAAGCTGATGTTGATCGTCTGTATGTGTCCATATTCGAAGGAGGCAGAGGATTTGTTCATCTAAAACTGACCTAAAAATCTACACCTATTGGCTTTGAATGATACCTGGAAAGTATGGAAGACTGGATGATGATCTATGTCAAATAAAATGAAAGTATTAAGCGTCGTTAATCCGTAATAAAGGAAGTCAACAAATATAAAGTGGAGTTTCAAATGCGTTTTGAAATAACAAGTAAAGCACAATACACCGACTGAAGCTGCAAAGTATGGAAGGAAGGCAGAAGGAAATGCAGCCGACTAGACACAGAAACGACGGCAAGATTAATCGCTTCACGGTCAATACTCTGCCCGTACCAAACAAGCTAATATAAACGAAGTACATCCCACACCTCACGAAGGGTTTTTATCTATATAAATTATGTTTTTTAATTGTCCAGTGTAAAATGCCATGATGCCATTTCTGACCTTAGGTCTCTGGGCGGGACCCGGAAAGAAATGTGGACACACCAGAAATCAAAGGAAATAATAATAATAATAATAATAATAATAATAATAATAATAATAATAATAATTTCATTTAGACATTCGGTGTATATATGTAGCTAGAATGCTTTTACTATCTAGCCCTTGCTAAAGAAAAAATAACTTGACTCTTACTTGCTCGCAGCAATCAGTATTCGCCCCACTCTCATGAAAGCAGTTCACCAGACGATTCGCCTCCAGGTTTGCATTCAGATCACAAATCCTCGCGAAAGTAACCTTTCATCGCAGAATTTATAATTATTCCATTGGGTATGCAAATCCGATTTGCATAATTTTCAAGCGTCTAAAATTATTTTCTCTTAGAAGTTAGAAAATCCGATTAAATCTCAAAGTATACAGTAAACATCGTTAAGTATTTGAAACCGATAGACGCTTCTTCGCCGGTTAACTTTATCACATAAAATGTGCATAGAATACAATCTAGGATTATTTTCAAATCGAGGTGAAGCCAATAGAGAAACGTCCCTGTCCCCCATCAGCATGGTTGATGTTCGTATCCGTGAGAGCCGTTCAATGTGTTTTCTTGGCCTCACGTTTTCAATTGACATGTATTGGAACAGTTACATTGAATCAAAAGCTGCATCTATTCCAATGAAAGTTGGTTTACTGTTTCGTGCCAGAAGGTATTTCTTGTTAGATTATTTTTGTACTTTGGTACTAGTGAGCCAACCCCAATGACTAGACTCACTTTATAGTTCCCCAAAACAAAGTTAACCAATCAGGAGACGTGAAATATTCAATCCGCCGTGTATAAAGGCGGCCATTTTGATTATTCTCTCCAGTATATCCAGTGCCAACCTGTCAGTCGAAAGAACATAAGGAAGAACTAAGCTCTGCTACTTTATCGGGATATCCACTGCTAACCTGAACTACACTTCCCTACTGTCTTCGAAATATTCACTGCCAACCTCAGGATTCTATACTCAAAGACTACCGTCATCATGAACAACATTTCTCGTCACAGACCGTCTCGCACATCTAGATATCTGCCATCCATCCTTGCATTGAATACTGTGGCCATATTTTGTCTGGTACCCCTCCCGTTCATCTCAAGGTTCACGGCAAAATTCATAGAAGCATCTGTAATGTAATCGGTCTTTAATTGGATTCTCGACTTCAGACCTCTTTCTCACTAACTTAATGTGGCTTTCCTCTGTCCTTACTTACAAATATTTACATGGCTACTGCTGTGACATGCTTTTTTACCTGGTGCCACGACTGCATGAGTTTAAGGGTGCTACTAGATTTGAATCTAGGTCCCACCCATTTGCCGTTGAAATAGTTAAATGTAACAGCCACTTCTACTCCAACATTTTATTTCCTCGTACTTCCCGACATTGGAACTCCCTTCCTCTCACAACGCCAATCTCCAAAAAATTAAATGTAACGTCAATCGCCATCTTCTTTTCCCTTGATTCCTTCTTTTTTTCCTTTCCTCAATACCCCCTACTCACACTTTTTTCATTCACTTTCACTCTCCGTAACCCGCTGCGAGCTAGTGGTACTCCAGTCTTGCTTGGAGTTAAATGCTGAAAAAATGTTACTAATTTACTTTATATTCGTTAATTAAATTATATTATTTATTTATTCTGAAGATTTCGAAGATTCATTCCCGAGCTACTTATTTCATGGGAATATGTTATGTCCGAGGTACGATACACTTTATTGCATATTTCTAACTGCGGCAAATACTAAAGGAAAACACGGGTATGAACAGATTATTCTTTATATGAAGGCCATACAAATATATTTGCTTAAAAGAATATAAAAGAACGGCAGTTCATCTCTAACTATAAATGCAGTGTCAATCGCCATTTTCAGTTTTACTGAACCCTGTTGTTTTATTGACATTTCCTCACTTCTCCGTAAAGTCTTCTTGTTCTCTTTCACGGTCTGTATGTCCCTGCTTCCTAATAGCATTATAGCCCTGCTTAAGATGAAATGATTTTTTTAAAAAAAAAGAATCAAACTGCCACCTCTGTAAAAAAGACAAACCCAAAAGGTCTATTGTAAACTAGATGCTTGTCACATTACAAATGCATCTCCATTGACCCGCTTATAGATTTTGATTTAGAAACGACAGGGGTTTATCTGTTAGCATTAGTACTCACAACAGAAGATTACCAACCATCCGTCCATTATTTTGTATTTCATACTTGAAACTAATAATTCTCAATAAAATTTAATTATTTCGAACTAAACTTCTATAGATATTATCAAAGCGATAACCTTTTAACAAAGCTAAACATGTTACTGCCACCTAGGTGACGTGATTTCAATCCCGAGATCATGTAGTGAAACAATGATTCAGCGGGAATCATTATAATATGCATCATATAGACAAAATAACACAGATATCTCATACCGGTAAAAATGTACACGTGACGATGGCATGTGTTTGCATAGCTGAAACACTATTTATAAACAGGGAGGATTGAAAAGTAAGTCACTCTTTTTACGTGTAATGGACTCTCCTATCTTATAAAAGTTATAGTTAACCGGGAGAGTCCATCATACATAAAATAGGTAGATACTTTTCAGTCAACCTGTATATCTATAGTAACATCGCTAAAGTAGCGAGATGCGAACAATAGGTTTAAATAATTAGTGTAATTACAAAATGATATTTGTTTCAAATATGAGTCATGGCATTTGAGAAGACACTTCCTGAGCTAACTTTCAGAATTTAACATTTACGAGTACAGAAGGACACACACATAAACACATACATGAATCATTCAATAAATAAGGTGAATTTTTCGGTATAAGGACTTCTAATATAGATAGAAGCTTACTATTTTTTCAACGTAGTCTCCCAGTACTGTCACACACTTTTCCCATCTGTGCACAAGCTTCCGTATTCCCTCGGCGTAAAATCTTTGGACTGATGTCTCAGCCAGTCGGTCACAACACTTTTGACTTCATCGTCACTTTTAAACTTCGTGCCTCTCGTGAACGCTGTCAAGGGACCAAACAGGTGAAAGTCTGAAGGGGCAAGGTCTGGGCTGTAAGGGGGATGAGGGGGCAGTTCCCAGCACAGCTCGTTGATGGTCTGCACCGTTTGGGCTGCTGTGTGAGGCCTTGGGTTGTCATGATGCAAGATGACTCCTTCTGACTGATGACCCCTGCGTGTGTTCTTTATGTCTTTCTTGACCTGCCTCAGCAATTCACAGATAGTTAGTACTGTTCACAGTGCTTCCTTTCTCAAGGAATGAAATGGTGATTGGGCCTTGCATATCCCAAAAAACGGTGAGCATCACCTTCCTCATGGACCGCTGGGACTTGAACATCTTCTTCACTGGATAGCCTACGTGCTTCCACTCCATGGACTGCCGTTTAGACTCAGTCTCATAGTGCCAAAGCCATGTCTCGTCACATGTGACCACCTTCTTCAGAAATTCATCACCATCCTTCTCATAGCGGGAGAGACACTGCTGGGACACCTCGACCCTCGTCTGGAATAAGCATCTTTGGCACCCACCGGAAGCTGACCTTCGAGTAGCCAAGGTGATCATGGACAATTTTGTATGCTGTCTCAACAGATAAGCTCAAAGTCCTTGCAATGTCATCCACTGTCACCCTTCTGTCAGACTGCATGAGATTATTGACTGATTCGATCACCCCAGGAGACCTCACTTCTGTAGGCCTCCCATGCCTGTCTTCATCCTCAACACTGATCCGTCCTTCTTTAAACAATTTAGCCCACTTGTAGACATTTTGTTGGCTGAAACATGTGGAACCATACACAGTTGACATGCTCCTATGAATTTCAACTGGTTTGCACCCTTCAGCAACCAAAAACCTGATACCTGGCCGCTGTTCAATCCTGGAGCATGCTTCTTGGTCGGCCATTTTTGTTAATCGCCAAAATTTTCACAGTTTTTTTTTAATCTGCAAAAGAAATTAAATCCATGTGAAAAAGAAGTAAAACAAAAAATATAAAAAAAAGAGTAAGCTTCTATCTGTATTAGAAATCTTTATAGCGAAAAATTCAACTTATTTATTGAATGACCCTCGTATGTATATATATATATATATATATATATATATATTCCTGGTAGAACCATACTTGACGCTGAGGTCGAAAAGGAAGTCCCAGAGTAAGCGCGAACAACCACAAAGATCCCAATGTCTGAACAAGCGGGGGATGATTACAACAGATCTCTACGGCTGAAACAGTAGATATAGCAGGCTACGCATGATGGACATGCTACAGAAGGCGCCATTCGAAATTATAACAGAGTCAACGGGAGTCCTTACAGCATCATAAGTGGACTCTGCATGTTTACATTCATATGTACCACCGAGGAAGCTCATGATATCAAGTGCGGCCCCGCTTACACAAATTCATGCTATCCCCACTTTCTTCTACTTTGATTTTCGGTCACTTTCGCCCAAGTCTTGCTAAGCAAAACGGCGATATGAGACGGATGATGGGGGCATGCATCTGCACGTTGGCAGTGAATGTAGTTATCAAAGCCATCATCATAAAGGAAGCGATCGACAATGCAGTAATTAAATTACTGGATACGAGATAAAGCCGACGACGACGAATCATAAATATATTATTTTTCCTCGCTTGTGTCACAACTCTGTGTTCCAGGCACAACGCAATTTTCTGTTTAAACTTAATAACATTTTATTAACACCAGCACTGAATGTGCGATGTTACACACACACACACACACACACACACACACACACACACACACACACACACACACACACACATATATATATATATATATATATATATATATATATATATATATGATGTACTCTCCCGTCGAACTCGACGTATGAGGGTCAGGCAGATCAGTTCCCAGAAACTGAAAGCCCGACACCGACACATGAGATTTGATTATAGTGGTGAAGGCTTTGTGCAGGGCCATCCACACTTTTTGCAGGGACGAATACAGCGACTTGGTGCACCGAATGCCACAAGGTCCCCAAACGACCCTCCGCAGGTTTTGAATTCAGAGTTGTCCTTCTCCTAGACCAGTTGCCATCCAAGTCTGTCCATATATATATATATATATATATATATATATATATATATATATATATATATATATATATATATCTTGATATGCGTGTCCGAGTGGTTAGAAATTTCGTTTTCTGAACATGAGACCTGTGTTCGAATCTCACTTGGTTAATTTGTTCGAGAGGAAGTTTCTTGCAGTTATCGGTCTGGAAAAAAACTATCCTAGCATACGGCACATTTGAAAATATAGCATGTGTTGGCCCAAACCTTGTGAGTGAAATGGGGTAGACGGAACACTTGGGGGCTGTCAATAGCTGTTCATAAATCATCGGAACCTAGGGTTTGAGCGTGCTGGTGTTGTTCCGATTGCTGATCATGCTAAATAACTCTCCCAGAAACTGTAGCTAACGTTTGCTCAGTATAGTTGCAGTATAAACCACGGTTTGTTGAACAAACACAAATGTGTCTGAGCGAAGGTCTGCAATTGGGGGTTGGCTAGCCGTCCTAGTAGACGGTTATCCTCGAATACGAGTGGCCAATCATATATATATATATATATATATATATATATATATATATATGATGATTGAAAAGTAACACCCAATTTTAAAATACTTATAATTTATTTATTAACTCTAATGTTTACAAGAAATCGATATGAGACGAAAGCGTTTAACATAAGGTTTTATTTAAAATTCGATATGAAAACCAGTTTTCGCTACCAGCTTCTCAAGCCACCCAGGATTCGGGTCACCTGATTTCACCGGGAACTTTTGTGGCGTGGAAGACAAAACCTCTTGTATTCGCCCTTCAAGTTCTTCCAATGCCACTGTTTTGTATAGTAGACTTGCTCCATTAACCAACACCAGAGAAAAAGTCACATCTGTTGAGACAGGACTCATGATTGGCTACTCATACATAAAATAGGGAGTTACTATTAAATCACTATATATATATATATATATATATATATATATATATATGTAAGCAAATGTGTGGATGTAGATCATGTGTGGATATATTTTAAGATCTTCACAGAGTCGAAATCAAAATTGTGATCAGTAATCTAATCGGTAATCTAAGTAGCGCTTTGGTTGTACACATACCCAAATCTGATCACAATTTTGATTTCGACTCTGTGAAGAGCTTAAAATATATCCAGAATAAAAACCTTAGGCAGATTTACGAGGCTGGCATGATAGCCACCTCACACACAATAAACACCCGACAAGATTTCTTTAATATATCAAGTTTTCTAGCAAGATTCATGCTTGACAAACGTACCAGTAAGCTATAGCTTAGGATAAAATCTCTTCCCTGGGAGCAGGTTTTCGTAGCGCCGCCCACGTGACGCCAGCGTATCCGACTCCAAGAAAAATACTCTGACTTTAGAATTTCAATTTTTCTGTCTCTGACCAGTCCTGTATATATCGTCTCTTCATCTGACTTAAATCTAATATAAATATATCTCCATTAACCATGTCCTGAAGAGAGTCTATGTGACCGAAATGTCTGACGTCGACAGAATAACAAAAACAAAATTAAAAAAATAAACTCACATATTCGGTTTTTGCTTTGTCTTTTCCACATTTTCATCATATATATATATATATATATATATATATATATATATATATATATATATATATATATATATATATATATATATATCAGTGAGTGTTTGTGTTTCGTACCGTCTGGAGTACGCTGGAAAAAGTTACAACTTCCATAGGTTTGTAATGGAAATCTGAAAGTAAATTAGTAATCACTACAGCAGAGAAACATCTTGATCCTTCCTTTTGATCGACTTGTTTTGTTAATATCTTTTCCAAGACTTCTTGCTGCTTTAAAATTTGCTTTTTTAAGTTTAACTTTTGTTCCTGCCGTTCCTGCAGTTGTATCTGTTTTGTTGTTGATACTGGAATTGTTTTACTTACAATAATTTGATTTGTTTTTGAATACATTTTTTTTGTTCTTCCCGATGTGTCTGTTGCTGCTGCATAGCAGAACACATGGTTTTCGAAAATTCCAAGAAACTCTTCCATATTACATTTTAAGGCACAACAAAAAAAACTCACTGTACCTTTAGTAGATAAACTAGTCCAACGTATTATTCGACGTTTGACTGGGTCGACGCTGTTATCTTGGGGGGGGGGGCTTTTTTTACTCCTCGTTCGATACTGTTAAATTACCTTGTGAGTTTATTTTCAATTTACGTTCGACGCTGTTATATCGTCTTGTGAGTTGTTTTCGAATCCTCGTAGTCACTGTTATGTTGTGTCGTGAGTTCCTTTCGAATCCTCGTCGCCACTGTTATATCGTGGATTATACGATATAAACAACAAAGTAATCCCGAGTGGAAAGATTACAATAACACAAGAAATAAGGTAACAAATAACAATGGTTTATTGTACGTAAAGTACAAATGAGCAAGAGTTCGTAATACTAAGGAAAACAGGAGATAAGTCACGGAGATTCGAAAGGGTCGCCTTCGCTCTGTCTGTCTCACTTTCCTTCTTCTTCAATAGCTCGTCAGTCTTTTATAGACTGACCAATCCATGTCGGGAGTGTGCCAGGTTGTTCCACTATAACAGTTTATAAGAAATCACTGAGCTTTGCAGTCATGCTGAAGAATATCATCTTTCCAGCTTACCAAATATAGAGAGATTATGTATAAAGCTTCGTCTCCATGATAACGTTAATGTCAATAAATGTTCCTCCATGGTCCAGATGCTTGTAATGGACAACATATTTTATGTTCCACTTGTTACATAACAGTTATTCCCATGGACTTTGCATTCTCGTTTTGTGGTAACCACCATCTTTTTCGTTTTCTGTTTATATGTGTTGAGTCTTGACTCAATGTTGAATCTCGCCTATTGCATGGAATAATAATGCAACACAAAATGTACTTAGAAAAAGAATGTATTATAACAAGAAAGTGTACACAATAAGTACATATAGTATTTCTGTATATTTCTGGGAAGACGTTCCTGGAGAATGTGTTGACTAGTCGCAGTCGATCAGAGTCTCTAGTTGGATCTCGTGATTCCTTCGTCTTCCGTCTTCCGGTACCAACCACTATTTATATAGTTGGTAGTCACCTATGCAGATTAGGTGGATCCCACCACAACACCCCCCTCCCAAGCCTTGGAATCCTTTTGGATTTCAAACTGGCTTCTATATGGGATGATGATTATGGTTATTTCTTTGTAGATCCCCTTTGCATAGTTCATATGTATATCTGTTTTTTTTTTGTTTTTTTTTTCAATATCTTTTCCGTTTTGGATTCACGTCCAATGGGTCCGTGATCTTTCGTTTCCTACCGGATCTTCTCGGTTCAGGAGCACTCTGCGGAGGTTCTACTTGAAAAGTATCATACATTACATCAATGCGATCTTCCTCCTCATCCGGTATACTCTCTTCATGCTCTAGCACGTAGCATTTTTTGAGTTGGTTCTGGTGCCTTTTATGAGTATTCTTCGGCCCTTTTATTATGTAAATCAGGTCACCGATTCTCTTGTCCACTATGCCTCGCTCCCAGAACTCAATGTTGTTTCTATAGCACTTGAAAAAGACCTTCTCTCCGGGGGTGTATCTTTTTCTAGCTGTATACATAGTGTTCTTTATTCTATTTCTTCCTGGCAAAAGCTTGTCAAACACTGACTTAACTTTCCTAGCGAACATTAGTTCAGCTGGTGCCATGTTTGATGGTGTTCTCTGGTTAGGCGTGATTCTGTATACTTGTAGGAATTGCTGAAGCGCCTTTTCCGTTGGAACTCCTGAGGCTTTCTTCAGAGCGCGCTTTAACGTATCTACAAATCTTTCTGCGAGTCCTTCATCTTTATTCGGTACGAGTCTTGATAAGGTATCCGCATGAATTATATTTTTGGATGATAGGTGTTTTATGTGGAAATCATAATTGAGAAGAATGGTTCCCCATCTTAACAGTCGATTTGCCGTGTAAACGGGTAACCCTTTCTTTGACCCAAAAATAGTGATCAGAGGTTTATGGTCCGTTTCTAACCTGAAATGTCTGCCGTAGATGTACCTATGAAATTTTGTTATGGCAAAAATGATACTCAGCGCCTCCTTTTCTATCTGTGAATAACTTCGCTCTCCTGGGAGTAATGCCCTCGAAGCATGCGCAATCGGTTTTCTAGAACCATCTGGCATTATGTGTTGAATACATGCTCCTACCCCGTATGAACTAGCATCACTTGCCACTACAATATCCAGTTTAGGATTGTAATGGGTTAAAAAGAGGTCGGACGTAAGCATTTTCTTAATTTCATCAAAGGCTTTTTGACATTCTACCGTCCATTCCCATGCCTTGTCTTTTTTCAGTAGTTCATTCAACGGAGCTCTTACATTGTACATTCCTTTAATGAATGCTTGATAATAGTTCGCGAGCCCCAGAAAACTCTGTAGTGTCGCCATGTTAGTGGGCGTCGGCATGTTTCTAATCGCAATGGACCTTTCCGGATCTGGAAATCTGCCATTTTTGTTGATTATGTGACCTAAATATTTAATTTCCTCCAAACCAAATTCACACTTTGATTCTTTGACTTTAAATCCAAAGTCCTGAATCTTTTTAAATACTTGATTGAGGTGCTCTCGATGTTCGTCGACATTTGCACTCCTTACTATAATATCATCTAAGTAGGCACACGCAAAGTCTAAGTCATTCAACATGACGTCCATGGCTTGTTGAAAAATAGCTGGTGCCACTTTAATACCAAAAGGAAGCCTGTTGTACTTGAATAAACCCCTATGCGTGTTTATCCCTAGTAACTTCGAACATTCTTCTTCGACGGGAATTTGGAGATAGGCATCTGATAAGTCGATTTTTGAAAAAATCACTCCGCCATTTAGCTTGTTAAAAATCTCCTCAGGACTCGGTAACGGGTAATGGTAGTCCTTAATTACAGAGTTCAACCCAGTCGAAAAATCAACGCAGACTCTGATTTGGTTTGATTTCTATTTTATGCACACAATCGGCGCAGCCCATGAATTAGATTCTACTTTTGAAATAATTCCCATTTTTTCCAACCTATCCAGTTCTTCGTCAACTTTCTCTATACTTGCGAAAGGCACGTTACGTTTCTTTTTAAATATAGGCATAGTATTTTCCTTTAATTCAAATTTAGCTTCAAACTTGTTACATCTTCCAAGACCAGGTGTAAAGGTTTCCGGAAACTTTTTCTTTAATTCCTCTTTAATGTCCTGTCTTGATTGCGTATTACTTTCTACTTTTCTGCAGAATGAGTTTAACGGTTTATCCCACAATTCGAATGTTTCAATAAAATCTGTACCCAACAAGATTTCTCCATTTTTCAGAATGAAAACTTTTATTTTTTTAACGATCCCATTCAATTTCATTGGAAGTACAACCTCGCCTTCGAAGTTAATTTGCTTTCCAGTTACCGTTCGAGCGAGTTTCGTTGACTTCATTATTGTAGGCCTTTTTAAAATTTTCCATGTTTTATCGTTCATTATTGTTAAATCTGACCCCGAATCGAGTTGAAATTTGATATTCTTTTTGAATATTTCAGTCGTCACATATTTCCTCAAATCTCTATCTGATTTGATATTCGAATTTGTTTGTCTAATTCGGCTCTTGAATTTTTTCGTTTTACAACACGATCCTTTGTGACCATTCTTTTGGCACACGAAACATTTCTTATTTCTATATGGGCAATTTACCTCCCAATGTCTTTCGTTACAACGTCTGCAATTATATAGTGGGACTTTTGTATTTTCGTTCTTTTTATTTTCTTGTCTATTATTACAATACGCTGAATTTTTTCTCCAATCTTTCTCTAATGGGTACTTTGACTGCTTTTTTATTTTTTTAATATAAGCAATACCAGCTTTTTCGATTTTTTGCGACTCTTTCTTTAAACTTACGGACCGTTGACACTCCTCTGCTAACTTGTAAGGCCTTGTTCAGATTCGAGTTTAGACAAAACTCTACGTCTTATTTCGGCACTCTTACTGGATACCAGTCCTTTAGCAAAAATTAAACACTTGAATTCTTCAACCGTAATCTCTGCTAATCTGAAATTGTCAGAATGTCTATTCACTATAGATGCATATGTTAAGTAATCCTGATCGTCGGATTTAGAGACATTCATGCATAACCATCGCTTATGCCAAAGCGACATATTTGCTCCAAACAGCTCTTTTAGCAATTTCACTGTTTCCGAGAATTCCAATTCAGTTGTTTTTCTCGGTAGAATAAAATCTACAAATTTGCTATGTTCTGCTGTACCTAGCTTTCTTAGTAATAGACTGACTTTTCTTGAATTCGACCAGTTTTCACAGTCTGTGTAGAAAATATCTTCATATCGTTTAAAGTACGCTTCAAACGTTTTTTCTTCGTCTGGCACATAGTTGAAAGTTTCCAGCGAATTAAATATGGTGTTATTAGAATCGAAGAATTTCCCTCATTTGCCTGATAGTTGTTTAATTTCTCCAGTGTTAACTTTTGAATTTCTAAAAGTCTTTCATCTTGTTTTTCTTGATATTTTTGTGGTCTTTCATCTTGACGTTCTTGATATTTTTGCATTGCTATCAGTTGTTCTTGCTGTGCTATCTGTTGGGATTTGAGTAATTCGGATATGACTTTGGATAGTTCATCCATCTTTAGCTGATAGTGTTCATGCAACAAAGGAATATACTTTTAATTTGTGTATCCACGAATATCATATAAGCTGACCAAAAAAATCGAAACAACGTACGACTTTTAATTTTTTTGTCTTGCTTTTACATTCACGCCCGTGCTAATCAACTTTGGTATTTTTTTTTTTTCGTGAACAGAGAGCGTCGGACTTTTTTTTTTTTCGTTTCCGACTTCTGTTCGCGTATTTCAATGACAACGTCTGATTTTCTTATCAGAGGTAATTCGTCACTATATTGTTGAACAAATAATTTAAAAAAAATAATTTTTTAAAGTTTGTTACCTTTCAAAGTCGACACGGTGTATTTGTGCTCCTTTTAATCCATGCATGTTTTTGTAGTCGGCCAATTTTTCTTTTTAGCGGGTGTCTCGTTGTAGATAATATTTTAATTTAAAATTACCATTATTCGTTTACGACACCTTTCAATTTTTCTGAGTGAACGTTCCTTTATGCTTAGTCGTCTTTTAACGAGTTCTACATATCCAGAAGTTCAGAATCCTTCGTTGTTACGTTAACGTTGGACTTTGAATTAATAGTTGTTTTTTTTTCAGACTGGGTTCTTCAATGACTTGTCCCAATTGTTGAAAACTCTCACTATTAATTCTTTCTTCTTTCCGTATGGTTCGTTCTACTTCTTTGCCATTGTTGAAACTTGGCGTATGGTTCGTTCTACTTCGTGGCCATTGTTGAAACTTGACGTATGGTTGGTTCTACTTCGTCGCCATTGTTGAAACTTGACGTATGGTTCGTTCTACTTCGTCGCCATTGTTGAGTCTTGACTCAATGTTGAATCTCGCCTATTGCATGGAATAATAATGCAACACAAAATGTACTTAGAACAAGAATGTATTATAACAAGAAAGTGTACACAATAAGTACATATAGTATTTCTGTATATTTCTGGGAAGACGTTCCTGGAGAATGCGTTGATTAGTCGCAGTTGATCAGAGTCTCTAGTTGGATCTCGTGATTCCTTCTTCTTCCGTCTTCCGGTACCAACCACTATTTATATAGTTGGTAGTCACCTATGCAGATTAGGTGGATCCCACCACAACAATATGCAAAAAACATTTTTCATCTTCTGTAGCAATGAGATGAAAAGTAAGTGATCGACAATCGACCGTGTTCAGCAAAGAGCCGAACCGCAACCTGACATTGATTCGCAAGAAATCGGCATCATCTCTGGATAGATTTAGGGCGATACCGTCTCGATAGTTATCTGCAGTTCCCTGAAAATAACTAAAATTTGAAATGGATTTTCGATGTCAGATATGTCATAAGAGTTTGAATTACGGAAAATAGTTTAGAAAATCTTGAAGACATTTAATCATGAAATATTTTCATTTTTTACGAGTAAAATTAATGTACGCTTTCGTGCCATTTTTTGAACAGCCTCGTCAGAACAAGTCTTTCATATGGCTGACATTCCTGGCACCAAATCCGTTCACAAATATCCAAAGAGTCAGCTGTATAGAATCGATTTCTAAGATCGATTTAAAAAAATGGTTTTGAGCGAGTGAAGGTCATGGCAAACACCACCCTCCATAGAACATTGTGAACTGGCATTAAAGTATCACAAAAAAAATTACCAGCTATCAGAAAGCAGACCACTTGAGGACTAACAGCAGCAGCAGGAACAAATATTTACCTTGAGCTACTTGATAAAATCCAAAAAAGAATCTGCATTATTACTGGTCCTGATCTGGCGGTTCAGCTCCAGTCACTCCCTCACCGTCGAAAGGTTCCCTCTCTATAATTTCATGATAATTGTTCGAATGTGCCATTCGCTATGTTACCTTTTGTGATATGAACGAACACTCGTTGCCACTTTTGTATGTCAATGAATACTCGTTGTCACTTTCCTAATGCTCATTGTAAAATAGACTTTTGGGCTCCTCGAGGTGGTGTAATGGTTGACAAGTTTGTCTCGCTAGAACAATTACGAATGAGTAGTGAGTTCGATCCTCGCCGGGTGCCCATACTTTCGGTCTTGTGCCACATCTAAGCTACGCTTGGAAAAAAGGCACCTCGGCGTGGTGTAATGGTTAACAAGCTTGTCTTGCTACAACAATTACGATTGATTAGTGAGTTTCATCCACACAGGGTGCCCCATACTTTCGGTCTTGTGCCAAATCTAAGCTGCGCTTAGAAAATCATTGTAGTAGAGACATTGTAATCGCAGATACAACTATAGTAACGCCGTTGAACAATGCTGGTGTCAGACGCCTTCGAATATCACTCGAACTAATAGTACTTGCTAGATAATACTCGCTCGAAAAGCAACCACTGAATAGTGATCCGAATAGAGAAATCGTATAGTGAATAGAGTAGAGAATAGCGATCCGAATAGTACTAGAGTATAGAATAGAATGGTGATCCGTATAGTAATATGTGATAGAATAGAAAAGGCTATTAGTTAGACGTTACGTAACTACCTAATTATGCGTTTCCTCTATGGTCACGTGATGTACTTAATTCAATAATGAGATCGCATGTGTTTGCTCAGTGGCAATATATGTTCAAACTCAAGTGTCAGCAGCGACACTCTATTTCTATATAACAGTATCTAGAAGTTTTTTTTTATTTTAAGCGCAGCAGTAGACTAGCGTCGAGATTTCATCAATTTACAGTTGAGCTGGCTAGATGTAGCCGTAAGTTCTATGCTAACAGTTTCTTCTCTCACATTCTCTTTCTGCTCCATGATTTCCAGATTTAATTGGCAAGAATGTAAATGGAGTGTCTATCGTTAACCGCCGTCTACCCCTTCTCTTTCAGCTCATCATTAATGTTTCGGTTCCTAATTCTTCCACACCCTGTGAACCTTTGTGTTTTAGGGGTGGTGATTCCGATTAATAAAAATAAAAATAAATATAATGACAATTTTGACTTTCTACACCACTTCAAATAACAGCTACTGGAGTTGAGAGACCTAATTTATTGATAAACTTTTTAAGAGATATATTTTATAAATTTCAACGAAACGTAGCACTGGCTGTTTGATCAAAGAATGACAAAAGTTTCTTTATATTGAAAAAGTTAATATTATTATTACCATAAAAGTTCATTTCGGAAATGTAATTTTCTTTAGGACACAGTATGAAAGACTAGAATGATTGGTCTGTCGTGATTTTTACACCTCAAGCAAGGAAACAAATCACTAACATGAAAGGAAAAAAGAAGAAAGACATAATTATGAAGTGAAAACAGTTAAAGAACAGGAATTAAGGAGACAAAATATGTTTACAATTACGTTTGAATTTTCTGATGCTCAAAGTTGACCGGAATGCAAGAAACCGTAAGCGAGTTCCACAAGTGAGAAGTGCGAGAGAAGAAACTGTTAGCGCAACGCTTACAGTTACATATCGCCTTTTCAACGTTTTAATGGTGAGACCTAGCTGCCAAACTCATCGATTAGTTTAAACCGTAAAAGCAAGGTAGCCAAGAAGAAATCTCACCGGAACATGAATATATTTATAGAAAAGAGAGAAACTAAGTTATGGTGGTAGGAACATTACTGAAGTTGTGATGCCAGGTCAGGAACAGTAACATTGCAGAACCTTCTTTGTACTTTATCAAGAACTTCTAAACAAAACACCAGAAGAGAGGCAACATCAAAATTCACTCCAGGGATGAATGGTAGACTTATAAATGAATGAGATCAATTCTGGCGAGGCAAATTGTTCAACATGACACAGTAAGCCCACTTTCCTAGCAGAAGTCCTAGCAGTTGATTCAATATAATTTTCCACTTCATGTCTGCGTTCAACGTTATCCCGTGAAATCGCAATACGTTAGCATCTTCCATGCCGAAGGAAGGTATAAAAGGTTCTTTACAACGATAAAAAGAGAGTAGTTTCGTTTTGGAGGCATTCGAGTTTACTATCCATTTCTTGCCCCAGCAAACAACAGATTTTAGGTCATCAAACTGATCAGACTTACCATTTACAATGTTTGTCTATGTATAGTCAGTCTGTGGTTGAGTGTACATTTTGTAAGCATAAGCGGGGTCTTTTTTCTATGTAACGTGTCCCTTCAGAATGTGGCGAATGATTGTTCCCCACAACTTCTATCCATAGCCTTAACAGAGTATTTACCTTGTCAAGTTTCTTCCATCTGGTTACACAATTTATTCACGCAAGCTTCTTAGGTAGGCGGCCCGCTACCTTCATGTAGAGGACCAGTAGGCTTCCGATATTCAGGGCAGTTGATAATTTCGGAAATCTTCTGTGCTGTTATTGTTATATGACAAAGTTTGTGTTTATTGTGAAGAGGAAAGTCAGGTAGGGGATGGCAGTTATCATCTAACGTGGATTTAGAGACAACGTTCATTGCAAATTGCCTAGCCTTATCTTAAGAAAGTGAAATAACTGGAACTTATTGTTTGGTTTTATTTTGAATCTACTTTCAGATTTTCTGCAAATCACAAGAATCACGTCTTTTGTTTACAACATTGGTTTGAATCCTCACCGCATAACTGACTTGTTTTTCAAGAAATCTCTTGCAATACCTGCGAACACATGTATGCAGCAAGTTTCCTACCCGTGATACATGTTTTAGCATCGGTTACACTGAGCAATACCTACAGCATAGTCACGCATGAACATGGCTAACTATTCATCCTTATATCGATAGTGTTTGTATGAGATAAACGTTTCCGTACTGGTGGAGTAATGGATAACGGCTTGGATTGAGGAATCGGAGAGCCGAGTTCGAATTCCAGTCGATTCCATTACATTCACTTACGTGCTAATACCCTTGGGAAAGGTGTGAATCTTCTTCTTTTTCCTCCAACTATGGGTAAATAGCAGGACAGACTTGATTCTATAGCCTTGGATGGCAACTGGTCTAGGAGAAGGACAACTCTGAATTCAAAACCTGCGGAGGGTCGTTTGGGGACCTTGTGGCATCCGTTGCACCAGGTCCCTGTATTCGTCCCTCCAAAAAGTGTGGATGGCCCTGCACAAAGCCTTCACCACTATAATCAAATCCTGTGTGGCTGTCGGGCTTTCAGTTTCTGGGAACTGATCTGTCTGACCCTCATACGTCGAGTTCGACGGGAGAGCGATAGACTGGGGAAAAACATTCGTAGACGAGGGAAGTTGTTGGCATATAATACTTGTTTTCTCTTGAGAGTTTATTTTTATCGGCAAATAGAAATGTCATTTATTTTTTTTCTATTTATTCTCAATTCATTGACCAAAGTTGGAAATTGATTAAAAAATCATGTCGTCTGATGTTACATGCCATGTTTATTATATTAACACAAAATATACTTGCATGAAAGAGAAAAGATTACATCGGCATTTAATATATATATATATATATATATATATATATATATATATATATATATATATATATATATATATATATATATATATATATAACTTTATTATGAAAACATGACCAAAACTCATATTTTCTACCGAATGAATTCACATGCTTTTGATAAACGAATTGATGTATTAAAATTGTTTGTCAAGAGAAAGAATAAAAGCAGAGATTAAACAAAAAACTGACATTAATATCAAAATCCTTCTAAAACTTCTTTTATGTGCTGTGTCTCTTCATGACGTAGGGGATCATGGCTCTCCACTTCGTCCCATCACTTCTAACTCTCTTTTTGCTACTTCTCCCAAACCCTGTTCCATCATACACTTGTTTAAGCCCTCTAGGTATGTCACCCGTTGTTTTCCCTTGTTTCTCTTCATCTCTATCCGCTCTGGGGGTATCAGATTCTCCAAGACCTCCTTTCACATTACCTGTCCTAGAAGTTTCAGCTATCTCTTCCAGATGTTAAGTATAAGCTTCTGCCTTGTTTGCATCCTCTCCAAAACGTCATCGCTGGTCACGTGTTATGTCCATGGTTTCCTTAGCATACTTCTGTAGAAACATACCTCCGTTGCCCCGAGTCTCTTCTTCATGTTTGGGGAGACCGTCCAGCATTCTCTGCAGTAAAGAAGGATATATCACGTAGAAGTTCAGTACTTTTTTTTTTCTTTTTCCCCAACGAAATCCTCCTGTCTCGTAATACTCTGCCTTGATTTTTGGAATGCGTCTTTCGACATGGCAATTCGGATTTCAGCGTCGCACTTACGGTCTTCTGTCAGAAAACTTCCCAGATATTCCTTTGTGTCATGCTATATAAAAACAAATATTTTCAAGTGAAACAAAACATAAAAAAAATAGAATGTGTCTAATGCATAGAAGCAGAAAGATCTTCGAAATCTGAGAATGGACATTTCGGGACTGCAGCAAAAACATTACATAGTTCGGTATTAGATTATACAGAAAAATGCTTCAGATATCTACATTTTATATATGCTAATATTTCAACACTTTGTATGTTTTGGAGGCATAACTAAATGTTCCTCAGGCAATTTCAGTTTCCCCAAATGGAAGACAACTATGTGTTTTCTGTAGGGAGTTTGCTATTGTGAAATCATTGAATAGTAAATATTTTGATATTTTCTTTAAAAAAATGGTGGTCTGTAACTGGTATGACATTATGATAAACATATAATTGATATAAACATATAAGCATTAGAGAGGATTAAAAAATATTTACGTTGTGTAAACATATATACAGATATATTTCAAAAGAACAGATTTCCAAAATTATATATATATATATATATATATATATATATATATATATATATGAAATGGCCAAAGTCCGACAATTATTTTGAGACATTTTTATGTTTATATATGATTTTGTATCTATAAAGAATGTATAAAGATAAAAATGTCTTT
>OZ038491.1:46551565-46564065 GCA_964036315.1 Acanthosepion esculentum
GTTTAAAATAATTAGATATAAATTGTACCTAGAATTACCATTTTCTGTTGTTAAAATCCAGATATTTCATCGTCCTGGCTATGACGATAAACTACATTAGCGTCCTGGGTGTGACGATAAATTACGTCCAACAGCAAGGCATCTGATCCTGAGCTTTTGAGGAGCGTGAAACCACCTCTTAATTGCTGGTGTTCCCAGGTGGTACCACCTTTTAGTGTCCAAGCTATGGGCAAATACTTAACCCCGAAACTGAGGTAAAAAGCATTATGAAAGTGAAAAATAGGTTTTAATACCAGAAATATTTTGTAAAAAAGTTATTACCAGAAATAAATTTTTGAAGCAAAAAAACTATTACCAGCAAAACATTTTTTTAAAGAAATATTACTGGCAATACATTTTTTCAAATAATATTACCAGCTATACATTTTTGAGGAAAAAAATATTACCAGATATAGATTTTTGACTATACAAAAATTTTACCTGGAAAAAAAGTTGTCGGCATTAAATAACCCATTGAGTTTGATATGCCGTAAAACAAAACAAACCAAAGCAGATATTTCATAAACGTGGATATAAAAGCGTTATTCTTCTACAAGTGTATTTCTAAATAGTATTGAAAAATATTTAAACACATTAGAAACGATTGAACTAAAATTCATATTACGAATCATTTTTCTTCAAAAAATAATCACGTATGAAACTTATACGTGAATTATTTTTTGAAGAAAAATGAATTGTAATATGAATTTTAGTTCAATTGTTTCTAATGTGTTTAAATATATTTTTTAGCTAAATGGTTAAATTCCAGAAGTGAAATGGCGCCCATTGAAAATCGAAACTAATTACACTATACATGGCTCAAGAACTGCAGACGACAATGTTAATGGTAAATTCAAGAGAAATTTGAAAGAATGCCTACGCAAGATAAAGAAAAAGAAAAGCAAGAAGAAAATAATAACTATTAACACAAGACAG
The DNA here is from genome assembly GCA_964036315.1 of Acanthosepion esculentum. Classification (NCBI taxonomy): domain Eukaryota; kingdom Metazoa; phylum Mollusca; class Cephalopoda; order Sepiida; family Sepiidae; genus Acanthosepion; species Acanthosepion esculentum. The sequence goes on from OZ038491.1 coordinate 46,552,541, forward strand.
AATTAATAGAAGTGTAAGAAAAGATTACGGAAAGTGTAGCTAAGAATTCCGATGGCGCAATGAGACATAATATAATTACGGTTTATCTACTGAGCATGGGATTATACGATAAGAATGAAAGAAAATTAAATACGTATTACGAGATAGAAATATTCTCATCAGAAACACAGAAAATAGTGATTAATTACTTTTTACTATGTAATCTCTTCTGCGTTAGTGAATGTTAGACAATCTCGCAGAAGGAAAAAGCAGGCTTGAATGTATGGATTGATGTGTATTTTTTCCGGCTTACCAATCTTTTGCAGGTTATTTAAAGTCAGATAATATTCTTAATTTGACACAATTTTCTTTTCTAAAAAATACTGATTTACGAATACAAGTCCTACGAATTAACACATAGCCGGGGGTGGAAGAAGAGTTATATTCAGACGTTTTCCAATATTATTTACAAGTAAGTGAATATAAGGAACCCGATTGAAATATGAACTCGGCTCTCCAATTTTCAATTATGAGCTGTTATCTATATCAGCTTATAGGACATGGTATTCCCAAGCCGTCAGTGAAACATGTATTGACCAAGATCGACGTTGCTTAATTTCAGAGATCGTACGGGAACCTATGTTTAAGCGCGATATGTCCGTAAACAAAGATTTGAAGTAACGGAAATGTAGATTTTTTTTTTGTCAATTCACTTCAAGTGAGGCGATAACGCCACTAAGATACAAGGGAAGGGAAAAAGAAGGAAACTACTTTAGAATAAAGCGTAAACCCAATCTTAAACTGGAAACAAGGGATAAATATCTACTCCTGTTCAGAAAACTGGGGAGGAGATTGGACCGGAAGATAGGCGGACGTATTTACTCCTGTTATAGTTCTATTGCCAAATTTCTTGAGCAGATTATGTAAACAATAATGAAATTTTAATGATAAAATGACCATCAGGGAAACTTATATTACAATCAGAACGACACATAATAATAGCCCTTAAACATTTGAGCCCTGCGTTCTGCCTGAGCTCCTGAGTCAAAATTCGCAAATAATTGGTATGTAATGTTTCACGGTAGATATAAAAGTAGTTACAAATGTTTTTTCCACCGGCTAACCGGTGTCTGGGCATTAAGTCATTTTCCTCTACCACTGTTCAACCGGTGGCTAGGCATTAAGTCATGTTTCACTACCACCGGTCACGCGCTGGTCAGGTCTTAAAGGTTTAATGAATCATAACGTTTAATGAGGAAAGATGACCTGGAGAATCACACACAGGATATATTGAAGTGACGAAAAGCAAGAAACAAGCAGCATGTAATATTACTTAAGCAAACATATCTAGAAGCCAAAAGCGCACAAGAAATTATACAAACTATTTAAGAAATTAATCATGTAAATATAATGGGTAAGACGATAAAATACGTCCAACAGCAAGGCATCTGATCATGAGGTTTTGAGGATCGTGAAACCACCTCTTAATTGCTGGTGTTCCCAGGTCCACCCTGACCAGGGGTGGAAGTACCTGTTAGGGGTCCAAGCTATAGGCAAATAGTTAACCCTGAAACTGAGGTAAAAAGCATTATGAAAGTGACAAATAGGTGCTACCGTTTATTATGCAAAAAAGCAGACATCTGATAACAAAACTATGACTATTACACTTCTGCTGTCTGTTGTGTCCCATAAGATGTTGATGACCAAGCCTTTCTACTTCTTCCAGCATTTTGTCACAATTAGCCACGTTACTATTTTCTTTTTGACCAAAGCACACAGTCCTCGTTCTGCCATTCACATAATTTACATAAGATCGTTACGTATGTTAATCGCTGATTCAGCCTGTCCCTTCGATATGCCCAGGGAGAGTCATATTCTCTAAGCGCATTTCCACTATATATGTCATGAGATTTCAGTTGTCTCTATCAGATTCTAATTTTAAGTGTTTTTCTTGTTTCCATTTTCATTAAAACTTCATCATTAACAACATGATCAGTCAAGGATATTCTTAGTATCTTTTTGTAGAACCCCATCTCTCTTATCTCAAGTGACTATTCCATCGTCATTTGAGGTTGTCAAGGCTTCATTGCTATAAAACAGGACGTAGCTTTTCTACTTCAAAATAATGATGATTATCTAATTACAACTATAATTATAATATATATATAGTGATTTTCCAAGCGTAGCTTAGATGTGGCACAAGGCCGAAAGTAGGGGGCACCCGGTGAGGATCGAACTCACTACTCAGTCGTAATCGTTCTGCGAGACAAGCTTGCTAACCATTACAGCGACCCTAGATGCCCATTTTATAATATATATATATATATATATATATATATGTATATATATATATATATATATATATATATATATATATATATATGTATATGTATATATATATATATATATATATATATATATATATATATATATATGTATATATATATATATATATATATATATATATATATATATATATATATATATATATATAAAATAATAGAGAGCATCACTGGAAAATACGAAAACTCAAGGAATCACCACATATGTTTGGCCAGAAAAATTTCCTGAGCCGACCAAGCATAGAAATGCATAAAATATGGGAACCAGCAATAAGGGGTGCTAGAGAAAAGCGCTGAATAGCAAAAAACATTGTTTGCTAAGACATTACATTTATATATATGTGCATATGGCCCAGTGAATAAAGACGATGGTTAGGAGAGATAGGGTAACCTCAATATCTCGTTTCAAAACGGGAACGGTATTCCATCGCGATAATTGGTCTTGAATGTCACCATGGACCATTATTGCAACAGTGGTAGCTTTCCCAGTGGATAATGACATTGGTTAGATCCAGTGACTAGACCCAAAGACTTGTAAGTTCAATACCACGTCATAGCAGTGGTGAACCAAAACTTGGAGGATTGGGTTAAAGGGATATAACAGAGATCCGGAAAAGGCATGGCACGTGGAACAATCTACCCCAGTGGACAAAATAAAGGATCCGGTTCGAAATTCCAGTCACCTGAAAAGGGCTGACTCAGAAAAGGATGAATGTGAAGATAACAGTCCGAATGTAAATAAATATACGGTAAGGACATAGGAGGGTTATTCAATAAATAAGGTGAATTTTTCGGTATAAGGACTTCTAATACAGATAGAAGCTTACTCTTTTATTATTTTGTTTTGGATTTACTTCTTTTTTACATGTATTTAAATTCTTTTGCAGATTAAAAAAAAAACTTTCAGAGTTTTGGCGATTAACAAAGATGGCCGACCAAGAAGCATGCTCCAGGATTGAACAGCGGTCGGTTATCAAGTTTTTGGTTGCTGAAGGGTGCAAACCACTTGAAATTCATAGGAGAATGTCGACTGTGTATGGTGCCACATGTTTCAGCCAAAAAACATGTCGACAAGTGGGCTAAATTGTTTAAAGAAGGACGTAGCAGTGTTGAGGATGAAGACAGGCATGGGAGGCCTACAGAAGTGAGGGCTCCTGAGGTAGTCGAATCAGTCACTGACCTCATTGAGTCTGAAAGAAGGGTGACAGTGGATGACATTGCAAGGACTTTGAGCTTATCTGTTTGGACAAACGTAGGTGTCATCAGTCAGAAGGAGTCATCTTGCATCATGACAACGCAAGGCCTCACACAGCAGCCCAAACGGTGCAGACCATCAACGAGCTGGGCTGGGAACTGCTCCCTCATCCCCCTTACAGCCCAGGCATTGCCCCTTCAGACTTTCACCTGTTTGGTCCCTTGAAAGCGTTCACGAGAGACACAGATTAAAAGTGACGATGAAGTCAAAAGTGTTGTGAGCGACTAGCTGAGACATCAATCCAAAGATTTTTACGCTGAGGAAATACGGAAGCTTGTGCACAGATGGGAAATGTGTGTGACAGTGCTGGGAGACTGCGTTGAAAAAAGAAAAGCAAAAGTAAGCTTCTATCTGTATTAGAAGTCCTTATACCGAAAAATCCACCTTATTTATTGAATAACCCTCGTAGAAAATATTCTCAAATTGCAATTAAGTAAATTTCTCTGAGATGCTCAATTTGGCATTCGCAGAAGACTATGCTAAAGTTTCAATCACATTTTGGTGCCGTATACTTTGTAGTGGCCAATTTCAATAATAGCTTCTCTTTCATGAATCAAATGCCGCCACTAATAATAGGTGCTTGTCTTGAAAAAGAAGTCTATTGAGCCGAATTCTGGAACAAGTTATTTCCTCATCGACGAATCCATGACTGAGGGAAATTCTTCACCGACCTGTTTCAGCATGATGTAGCGACGCGCTATATTACTGTAAAAATTCCATTGTTATTTTGAAGTTGCAATGTTGGTATGAGTATTTTGTAAGAGTTCTATTAAAAATGCTAGGTTTTTACATGTAAAAACCATGTCTGATCTTAATTTAATTTCGATTTGACTATTCTTTCATCTTCTGCTTTCAGTCCAATATTTGTGATCGCATTAATAGCCTCTGAAAGATTAAAATTTGATCTAAAAATAACGTCAGTACAAATTTCAATCTGTTTTCCTACTATGCAATTAGGGATTGATAAAAGGCAAATAAGACTCTTCAATATCATCGGGCATGTGGGTTCCCTCTACCTTTTCTATAAATAATTTCATGATGAACTTTTCTCTGTGGGGTTTTGTCGATACATCTTCTAGACGAACTGGACGTTGACCGCTGGACAACTCAAAGAAGATTGCGTAAATACGTTCTCTGCGCATATCATACATCCGCTTAAACCAAAACAAAATGAAGAATATATATATAAATGGTTCGAGAAGCCGTAAGTTCTCTGCTAGCAGTTTCTTCTATTACACTTCTCGCTTGTAAACGCCTTTCCGGTTTCTTGCTTCAACTTTGATCTTCAATAATTTAAAAATGCAAAGTCAATTGTCATCGTGTGTCTTCTTTATTCGCGTTCTTTTATTGTTCTCTCGCCGTAATAGTATTTTTTGTCATACTCTGTAACATTCAGTAACCCATTGCGTCCTAGTGGCTTTGTTCACTTTCTTGGGGGTGAAATTATTTAAAAAAAATGATACACTATTTACATTATTCTGACTATTGTCCTTATCTTTGTCGCCATATTTATTACAAAGTTTCGTCCGTTGTACGCTCCGGCCTTCTTGAGGTGGTTGGAATGTCGAACTGAACCCTTTATTTCGCTCACTGGGGTAAACGATTCTAATTCCACGTGCCATGTTTAATGGATGTCAGTTATCAGTTATCTCTTGTTAATTTCCCTCTGAACGTTCTCCACTGCCTTAACCGGGTATTGAACTCACGCTCTTTGGGTCCTGTTACTGGAGCTAACTAACGCCTTTATCCACTGTGCCATGTGTCAACGTGGAGCTAGAAGTGTCTACACCAATGAGCGAAATAAATTGTTCAGTTCGACATTCCAACCACCTGAAGAAGGTCGGAGCGTACAACGTCTGAAACGTTGTAATAAATATGGCGACAAAATAGTGTACATAATACCTCATCTCAGAAATATAGACATATACTAAAAAATATGATGTTAAACAAAATCCCGGTCATTTGTAAAAATCAATCAATATGCCTGGCTGTCAAGTTACGAAATATTAACCTACACTTGCCAAATGCTGCAAAAATCTCTATAAGAACGGTAGGAAATAATAATATCTGTATTTCAAGGAATATTTCATTGCTTATTAATAATTGGATCTTGTGCAGCAAATGTTAGAGCTGTAAGTGAAAACATGAATATTTGCCAGGATAAAAGTAATGGCCATCTTTGGGTAACCGACTGAACTGATCTAGACTCAGAGAAACGTAGAGTTTTTTTTTTTTAATAATGGACGTGTTGATCATAAACTCGGTCATTTTATGTGTTTTCCAGGCTACGTAATATTACATTTAGTATAACACTCAATACGCAGTCAGCAAAATTTTATGACACTGATATCGGTTGATTGTATTGGTGTTTATTAATGAATATCAAGAGAGATAGGCAGATGATATTTAATCTAGGGAAATTGAACATCAGCATCGCTCGCGCATTTTTGATCTTCACGGTCGTAAATTTAAATCATTCATGAAGTAAAGATGCTTTGGGAATATTGCATATGATTCTAAATTCTTCCTGTGTGCTTTCAGATATTGGGATGGGAGAACTAGGCTCTCCACAACATTCTTTTCTTTATAGCACTTAGTAACTTATGCCTCTTCCACATCTGCCCCATATATATATATATATATATATATATATATATATATATATATATATATATATATATATATATATATGTATATATATATGTATATATATATATGTATATATATATGTATATATATATATATATATGTGTATATATGTATATATATATGTATATATATATATATATATGTGTATATATATATATATATATATATATATATATATATATATATATATATATATATATATTAAGACATGTCTCATAAAAAATAACTTTCAGATTAACACAACAATTACGGTAATTTTCTCTCTTCCAGTAATACAGATACTAAGAAGCTTGTCCGTGAATATGAGACAATAGTATTGAAAATAAATTGACAAAACCTGTCTAAATTATTTAATGAGACATGTTTTAATATATATATATATATATATATATATATATATATATATATATATATATATATATATATATATATATATATATATATATATATTATATATATGAAGAAATATAGTTTTAAGGTGTGCTATATTTATGGAATAAAGAGCTCAATGTCTGTGATAGAGCGTATGTAAATATATATATGAAAGTGAACATTGAAGTCAACACCCAGAGGCGACAGGGTGTTTCATCCTAGACGCAATCGTCAGGCTGCCTGAGGATTGCGCATGGCATGAAACAGCCTATCGCCTCTGGGTGGTGACTTCAATGTTCACTTTCATATATATATATATATATATATATATATATATATATATATTCATATACTGCAAACAATTTTCATTAAGTTTAACATATCTTTGTCTTGTTGATAAGCTAATATTTTTTAATTATGTGTATACCGGATGGTATAAAATGCCTTTGAAAAATCGAATGAAATTGTTCTATTTTAAGATTTTCTTAAACTTAATAAAATCTGTAGATATTTTTGCAATCTCAAAATGTCTATTGAGTGGCTAATGGTAAAAATGATATATAATATTTCACTAACAAGATATTCATAATTTATCAAAGTGTCTAATGGACTGATGAATCCAAATTTGAGATTGTTGATAATACGTGGAGCCTAAATAAAGACTGATAAATATATATATAACTATTGTTACAGAAATGTTTATTTTTATTTTTTTCAAAAATGCAAAACCATCTCATTTGAACGTGTTTTGTAAAGCAATGCAGAGTGGACAAAAACTTTCTGCCGTTAGAGTACATTTGTTTAGCATATGTTCTTCGTCTATGTTTATTTTATATTTAACAAGAGTAAACAGTTTGTTCCACTATAATCTGTCATTTTTAAGGTAACTTTATGAGTTTTGCCGAGTAAAACTTTCATTTTTTAAACAAGAAACAGTTCGCATTGTCTTCTACTATTTCCAAAAAACAGAAAATTATTATAATAATTTCTCTTTGAATACATTACTGTTCTTTGTTTTTACTTTTTGAGAGGTAGTATTTGCTCAAATAAATTATGTTATTTTAGTCTGGGATGTGTTTATATATGTTAATTCTTAGCGAATAAGTAACATTACAATCTATATACGAAGATAGGCTATTCGTTCATCTTAATATAGTTCAATGTTTTGAAAATTGGGTATTTTTAATTAAAACGTTTTTTAACTAAAGGGTTGTAATTCCCACATGCAAGAAAATAGCAACTTTTATATAACCCCTGAAGAGTGGACGTAGGAATTCCCGGAACGTGCCGTCTACGAAACTCTGGAGTCGGGATGCCGAAAGTAACATCAGCCTGCCAAGTAACAAATCTTTTACTTTTATTAATTATAAATATATATATATATATATATATATATATATATATATATATATATATATATATATATATATATATATAATGCTTCTCCCGTCGAACTCGAAGCATTATATATATATATATATATATATATATATATATAATGCTTCTCCCGTCGAACTCGACCTATGAGGGCCAGACAGATCAATTCCCAGAAACTGAAAGCCGGACAGCCACACAAAAATTGATTGGTGAAGGCTTTGTGCAGGGCCCTCCACACTTTTTGGAGGGACGAATACAGGGACCTGGTGCAACGAATGCCACAAGGTCCCCAAACAACCCTCCGCAGGTTTTTGAATTCAGAGTTGTCCTTCTCCTAGACCAGTTGCCGTCCAAGGCTATAGAACCCAGTCTGTCCTGCTATTTACCCATAGTTGGAGGGAGAAGAAGAGGATTCACACCTTTCCCAAGCGTGTTAGCACGTAAGTGAATGAAATGGATTCGACTGGAATATATATATATATATATATATATATATATATATATATATATATATATATATATATATATATATATATATAATTAATAAATATATATATAATAATAATATTATATATATATATATATATATATATATATATATATATATATAATAATAATATTGGCTCCTGAAAAATTAATTTCGGTTGAGCTCTTTGGTTTGAGGTGTGAGTTTGTAAACAGTGACTATTTAAGCTAACATTGCATGACTCTTCGGCAGAATTGAGTCACTGTCAGTCACTGTGTGTTTATCTAAATCTAAAAACAAACAAGCTAAAATTCACCCTCATCCCTGCCGTGATCCGACGGCTTACTGGTAGAACTTCCGACTGACGCCAATTCAGTCGGGTTTCGATCCTAGCTAGAGACAACCGGACGTCTATCCACACTGATGAGCTGTGAAACAGCGAAACAGTCATTCTGTCTGTAGATGACAAATATATATATATATATATATATATATATATATGTGTGTGTGTGTGTGTGTGTGTGTGCGCGCGCAAATCCGTAAATCCGGTTGATCTCTCTAGGGAAATAGAAAACGAGGCTGCCAACCTTGCCGTAGCTGCCGCGTTATAGCAATCAAGGTGCACTGTAGCGTTCGTCTCCGGAACATTGTCAAAATCAGAACGCAGACATTCATCTGACCAAAAGTAGGCGCTAAAAATCGGCGATATTTCTTATCTGGTCACTGCTTTAAATTAATCACTGACCAAAAGTTTCAATGTTTAATCGCAAGACGTCAAGTAAAAATATGAAAAAATGAAAAGATAGTAAGATGGGGGGTAGATCTTGACTCTTTTTCGTTTGGCACTTCCTGCCGGTTGGGAAAGGAAAATGCCACGGTGCACGCGCTGTCAAGAGTGTGTGGATTAATAAACCGTACAAAGGATCTACAAAACGAACATAAGGATCTCTGTCCTCCAAGCATCATGAAAATGATGCATGTGGCCCGAAGCCAGAATTTGCCTTTTCCAGTTGAGGATGTGAAACGAATAACAAACGGTCGTCAGATTTGCACTCGAATAAAAGCAATGGTTTCACAAACTCGACCCGGGAATCCTAGCAAATCTACACAGCCATTTGAGAGACTAAACATGGAGTTCCGTCTTCCATATACATCACTAAGCAAATATCTGCTAACTGTCGTTACGTGTTCTCGCGAATTATTTTTGTCTTCTCCTGTACAGATGTAAGTGTAACAATGTCCAAACGTCTTTTCTCAGTTCTCAATATTCAGGCACCAGCTTATATTCATACCGATTGCGAGACAACGTTTATGACCCACCATCTATTGGTACAGGGAGTGGCCGTAAGCCGGACTACCCCATAGAATCCTTAAAGGAATGGACAGTGCGAGAGACACAATGGCATATCTTTTCAGCTATACGATCGAACTCTCTATATTCGGGCAGAGAGTAACCTGGATGAGTTTATGCCGAAGGGCTGAATCTCGTTCGGGGTGGTAGACCGACCCGATCAAGTTTATGCGGGTTCTCCGGGGAAATTTTGGCCGAGCCTAAGGGCTCAGATTTCCCACGTTAAACTCGGCGTTGTGCCACATCTACCCTTGGGGTGGTGGGGCTAGTAAATACGGACACAATGGCATAACATGGATGACTGTCGGAGGATGCAAACTTTATATGAAAATTTCTCGGACATTCAGTCCGGTAAATTTTGTTAATACTGTTTATTATAAATAGAGCATTTACTAAATATTTGTATATATAAAAAGAACGTATAAACATAAAATGTCTTAAAAATAATTGTCGGATTTCGACCATTTCGAATATACAGTGAGGTGAAACAAGTATTTGGACAGTAAAAATGGATTTAGAATCATATATTGAAAGAAAAGCGTTGTCTAAAGCTCACAATATATTTGTAAAACAATTATAAATGCAAATAAATAGCAAAAATAAATTATTTGACACATATATATATTTTATATACAAATTATTAAAACAGGTAGTGAAAAAAGTATATGGTCAGAATATAAATTATGCTTTAAATGTGTTTAATATTTACTTGGTCCTCCTTCATTTGCAACCACAGCTCTCCGTCTGTTCCTGTAACTCTCTACAAGCGCCTGGCATGATTTGGTGGGAATTTTAGCCCACTCTTCCTCTGCAAAAACTTTCAATTCAGTGAGGTTTATTGGTCGCCTTTCACGACTCTGATTCTTCAGTGTTCTCCAAAGATTCTCTATTGGATTCATGTCCGGCGATTGTCAACACGTTGATTTTATTGTTTTGAAACAATGCACGTATTGTTTAGCTGTATGTTTCACAGCATTGTCCTGTTGAAAAACCCAATCTGGTCCAAGTTCTAATTTCTCAACTGATGACTGCAAGCTATCTTCTAAAATCAGAACATATTTAGCTGCATTCATTGTGATCTCAATAATTTTCAGTTGTCCCTTACCCTTATATGCAAAGCATTCCCAAACCATAATGCTACCGCCTCCGTGCTTCACAGTGGGGATGGTGTTCTTTTGATTGAAGGCTGTTCCATCCTTTCTCCAAACATGGGTAGCATCGTTGTGGCCATAAGGTTCAATCTTGTTTTCATCAGACCATAAAATTTCCTTATAATAGTCATCATGCTTTTGTAAATTAGTTTTGGCAAATTCAAGTCTGGATTTTAAATGACATTTTTTTAGCAATAGGGTTTTGCGAGGAGAGCGAGATTTTAATTGTTGTCGGTGAAGTTCAGAACTTATGGTCCTCTTGCATACGCGAGTTCCTGCATTGCTGAGATCTTTTTGAAGTTCTCTCCGAGTCACAAAAGGGTTATTTTTTGCTCGCCGTACTATTTTCCGTGAACATTTTTGTGATATTTTGCACGGTGCACCTGTTCTTGGCATATTTTCATGAGTACCGAAGGCTTTCCATTTCTTAATTATGTACCCAACAGTGCTCACAGGTATACATAGGTCTTTAGAAATCTTACATTAGCTTTTTTTTCTTTATGTGCAGAAATAATTCGATCTTTAAGATCTTTCAACAGCTCACTTTGCTTTGTCATCCTGCAGTACTGTTAGTGCAACGTCT
>OZ038491.1:46569065-46626565 GCA_964036315.1 Acanthosepion esculentum
AGGGGTAGTTTATAATGATAGAAGAGGAATATTTGGGTTAACCGTAAACTTGAACAGGTTAAGATTACAGTGATCTGGGGACCATCCCGTCGGGAGTCTCTTCCACAGAAAGAAACAGTTCAAGTAGAACTTACTTCTCATTGATAGAATAGGGAGAAAATATGGTTGACTTGCTACAATGTAAGTGGCATGGCGGTCCTAACCGTGAAGGTTATACCTGGGGGAACCAATGAATGTAGTTCGTCCGAATACTTTCCATGGAAATAGCGATAGAGCTGTGAAAGGCTCGCCACAACCTGGCAGTGAGAGAGAGGTTGGAAGGTGGAAAATAATTGTTCTTCAACAAGGACTCGGAGACGCTTTCAGAATCTATCAAGACTTGAAGTGAGGACTGGGAAGCCCTCGCCCAAATATGGCAACAGTACCTTATTTTCAACCTGATCTGGCTCTTATAAAGGTAGAGATTAACATGAAGAATCAGGTACTTAATTGAGGGAGCCGATCATTTTATCTGCATATTTAGAGATAGATCGCATGTAAGTGTAACATTTGAGGTCGGCTGTGTCTTTGAGCTCCAATATTCTCTCAAAGCACACTGCCTCCTCGCGAAGACATCCATTCGTTGTGATGCCGGCAGTTCAGGGTTCCATCGACGATGATATGTAACTAGTTTTCATTTTCGAGGCATTGAATGCAATCGGCCACTTTTTTCCCGCTGGGAACTTAGAGCTTGATCAGGAGAGTGGTCAGATGTCAATCTCTGATCGTCAAGAGTTTTCGAATTGCGTCCATATATCGTCGTATCCTCGGCATAGATGCATACAATTGATGTGAGTATATTCTTAGGTATATCATTTATGTAAATCAGAAAGTGGGTTAGTCCGAGAAGTAACCCCAGTGTGACGGTTGCTTTGACCACCAGAGCGTCGGACTCCGACCGTTAATAAATCCCACCAGGGATCCGCCTGTTAAGAATGATTTTATAATTAAGAAAAACCTCCCAGTGATTCCATAAATTATTTTGGTTTTATATCAACTTACGGTATTTGACAAAATTTGGTTACTTGAACCCTCTCCTGTGTTCAGTTTCTATAGACCTAAGTATTTTAAATATTTGTGATTTATTAATTTAAAAATACTTTTTAATTAAATGTTTCTGAATTATTGAGTAATGGACAACGGCTCGAACTAAGGAATCGGAGAGCCGAGTTCAAATTCCAGTCGGATCAATTACATTCACTTGGGAAAGGTATGAATCCTCTATTCCTCCCTCTAGCTATGGTTAAATAGCAGGACAGACTGGGTTCTATAGCCTGGATGGCAACAGGTCTACCGCATAAAGAAATGGCAACATACTGAGGGGGAAAAAATCTGCCTCGTCAGTCATGTATCGAAAGATACATGATCGCCTAAGTGTGCATCACGCATGGCACATGACTGACTGACTGATTTATTAGATACACATTCCGTATTTTTATTATAGATTCAGTATATGAGCCATCACTCTTTTCATTCCGATTACAGATCACAATTTCTGTTTTGAAAAGATTTATTGTAATTCTTGGAAGACTTAGTAAAAAACATGTGTGTAAACCCTTTTCTTGAGGAGTTTATAAGACATCTATTTATCATCTATCAGTTGAATTTGTGCCTTTGGGCAGAGTGTACTTAGGGGCGACTCCGTCAAAAGACAGAGTCGCAACTGAGAAAAAATTATACTGAAAGATTTCCAGCCCTGGGGAAGATCTGCCCGAGGCTGTGCCCTCTCATTGCACCGGTAAAGGAATCGGTGCTCCCACCAAGGCCAGCGCAACCGACGGTTGCGGGGGCTGCGGGCATTTTTTGTTCCTTAAACGAGGATACACGCTCGTGTCCCCCACCTTAAAAAAGACCTTGTGCCACAACTCGTCTTAGAGGGGAGACAGAGTAAATACCTAGTAAAAAACATTTATTTGTTTTGGTCATGATCACTCTTATACCAGCTCTAAATCCCTGAAGATCATATAACGCCATCTGTAGATTAATCTGTAGGTGAGATTCTATGTGCCAGTCGCTTAGTCCACGTGATAATCCTTGGTCGTAAATTCTCAAATATAGCATTGCTTTAATTTTTTGATTTTATCTTAAACTACCATTTTCTTAATATTTGAAAATCAAAGGATTACCAATTTTCAGTTATGTCGGCAAGACCGGATTAAGACCTATAAGGGCCCCAAGCACTTAAATGATTTTGATACCCCATACATCTGCGAGTAAAATATGCCGTCTTGGAGACATCAGCCGAGAAAGTAAATCAAAGATACCAGCTGGAAATAAATGTTAATGGAACAGACGGCACATATGACAACCGAGAAAGGCTAATCATCAGTTTCAACCCAGAAAAATGTCAAAGCCTTGAGGTTCACAGCCAGAAAGTATCAATCGCACCCCACTGTCAACAGAACTGTGACCAGAATTGGTCGTCTAACCAACAAACCAGCATGATTAAGAATCACATATGCATATGACCGGAATAATACCAAACAAACACCAGATTAGTCTACTCCTGTGAATGATCACAAAAATGAAATCCGTTTATTAGTATTACTATCTTATTCAAGAGGGCAGACGGGATACATTGAGTAAATAAAGATCACATTATCTCCCTTAGTCCATTCCTTTATTAAGCAATCGCAGTAAAGTTTCTCCGAGGGTCAGTTGTCTCCTCGTTCATAATGGCACCCGGCAGATTAAAATGTTAATCGTGTTCAACTTATTTCTTTCTATGTGTACGACAGCATCATAACAATTTCTGTAGTATTCCTTCCTTTGATGGCCTAAGCACGAGCTTATTTTGCTTAATGGTTAATCCAGCGTTGCATGTAGGCAAATGTTAAAGCTGATACGGTTTTACAAACAGAGAAATCATATAAAATTATTTCAAGAACTTTGGAAGTAGGGGTTAAAAGGTTTATGTTTTATAGATATAAATTGTGTTAATATCCACTGAAAATATTTATTGACTAAAATGATTAAAAATGAGTATAATCTTATTAATGTGTGCGTTTGCGTGCTTTTGTATGTATATATCCCAGTGAAGGGAAACAAATATAGTTACTTGCCACTTCAAGCTCAGAGCGTCGCCATTATCCATACCAGATCGAAACCGTTACTTTGTTTGATACCTTTTTTATGGTAGTGCATATATTGCTGGTGAACCGGAATTTATCCGTTATTGGACTATGAATTGTCAAAAGGAATCGCAGTGTATAAAAGAGGGAAGTTGTAGCTGACGAATGGCACACAAGTCGATACCCTTCAGTATCGGCTGTGTCACCGGAGAGAGGGAGGGCATGATGTTGAATGGCCCAAAACGCCTAATGGACCTCAGCTAAAAATATCACTGACGATGTATGCCAGAGCATCGAATAAAGTATTTCACGAAATTCATATATCTATTCATAAATCTACTTGTGTATGGATTTGGATTGGTTTGGTTTATTTCGTTTAACGGTATATCAACCTCAATGGGTTATTTAATGCCTACACCATTTGTAGTATAGATTGGTATGAATAGAATATGTATTCTTTGGTTTAGATTGGTTTGGTTTATTTTGTTTTACGGCATATCAACCTCAATGGGTTATTTAATGCCGACAACATTTTTAGGATAGATTCGTATGAATAGAATACGTATTCTTTGGTTTAGATTGGTTTGGTTTATTTTGTTTTACGGCATATCAACCTCAATGGGTTAGTTAATGCCGACAACATTTTTAGGATAGATTCGTATGAATAGAATACGTATTCTTTGGTTTAGATTGGTTTGGTTTATTTTGTTTTACGGCATATCAACCTCAATGGGTTATTTAATGCTAACAAGATTTTTAGGATAGATTCGTATGAATAGAATACGTATTCTTTGGTTTAGATTGGTTTGGTTTATTTTGTTTTACGGCATATCAACCTCAATGGGTTATTTAATGCCGACAACATTTTTAGGATAGATTCGTATGAATAGAATACGTATTCTTTGGTTTAGATTGGTTTGGTTTATTTTGTTTTACGGCATATCAACCTCAATGGGTTATTTAATGCTAACAAGATTTTTAGGATAGATTCGTATGAATAGAATACGTATTCTTTGGTTTAGATTGGTTTGGTTTATTTTGTTTTACGGCATATCAACCTCAATGGGTTATTTAATGCCGACAACATTTTTAGGATAGATTCGTATGAATAGAATACGTATTCTTTGGTTTAGATTGGTTTGGTTTATTTTGTTTTACGGCATATCAACCTCAATGGGTTAGTTAATGCCGACAACATTTTTAGGATAGATTCGTATGAATAGAATACGTATTCTTTGGTTTAGATTGGTTTGGTTTATTTTGTTTTACGGCATATCAACCTCAATGGGTTAGTTAATGCCGACAACATTTTTAGGATAGATTCGTATGAATAGAATATGTATGCATTGGTTTAGATTGGTTTGGTTTATTTTGTTTAACGGCATATCAAAGTCAATGGGTTATTTAATGCCAACAATTTTTTTTCTTGCTGGTAATATTTTGTTTTGTCTGGTAATATATTTCCTTCAAAATTGTATTGCTGGTAACAATTTAAAAAAAATATTATTGCTGGTAATAGTTAACTATTTGCTCATATCAAGGACCCTAACAGATACTACCAACCAGGGCCAGGATGGATTGGGAACACCAGCAATTAAGAGGTGCTTCCACGCTGCTCAAAACCCCCTGATCAGAAGCCTTGCTGCTGGACGTAGTTTAGCGTCTTACCCAGGACGTGGATGTAGTTTAACGTCTTACCCAGGACGAACTTCTGCATGGATATTATTATATTGATATTTCTATACAATCATTTCTTTGCGAGCATTTTAAAATAACATTCTTATAAATTTAACTAATAAACATCGGAGCTATGTTTAGTGCTTTGAAAAAGAAAAAGACTGTTTTTTTCAGTTGGAGATTGTTAACTCAGTTCAATAAAAAAAAAAGGAAGAAAGACATGTTAAACCTGCAAAGTAAAAAAATATATAATCAAATACAATTTCACTCTGCCAAAAAAGTATCCTAATTTCCAGCTAGCAGTGAGGGTACTGAGAGATAAACACCGCTCGTTGAAATTCCCCTTGTTGCCAAATGAATTATTTAAGATGTATTATGCTAATAACAAAATTTCCGCCTACGCGGTATTCGAAACTACTTAAAGAATTACTATGCGAATCCAAGAGGAAGCACCGTAAAAAGATCGCTTCACGCTCACGAATAAATTCAACGCTTATTTGCCTTCCTAATTTCGTCAGAGATCAAAATTACCGAGTCAATGTAAATTATCAAAGTCCATGTCTACGAGAACATTAACAATACAAGTGTATTCTTTTTGTCGCTGTTCTTGCCTCCTGGCAGATGCCGGAAAGTGTTAATAGTGTCGTTATTCATATATAAAGTCATTTCGAAACTTACCACGCAATTTTGGATGGCTAGAGAGCTATTTGCGCAAAACTTATGTAAATCATCAGTCATCCCCAAAATATTTTCCTGCGCATGCACAAATATAAACAATACATGACACTGCTTCCAATGTGATGTCATTGAATGTGCCCATTTTGATTGGCCTGTTGCATTTGTACTAACTCAAGGAATATGTTACCTTTTAGATCGTATGCAGAAATATCAGGAAAATATCGAACGTCAATATATATGGAAGCACTATGGAATGCAGCAGATTTGGTTCCCTGCGATTTCCCAAGAGTTAAATTGCTGATAGAACGCCGTGGAAGAGATTATGGAGAACGCAAAGTGACAGCTGATAACGATACCGAAAGAGATGTTTGTAAGGTGTTTTTAAAATAGATGTCCGAGTTAGAAGTGGTATACTTTTCCCTAGATAAGTATTAATTTACTGAATAATTTCTGAACTGAGCATGTAGATTGCGTATGTGATTTTGTTTTTGCATGACCTTTCAGCCAATATGATTTTATATCTTCTTAAGCACATCCTCTGAACATTGTTTTTTCTTTTTTGATTAATTTTGTTACAGATTAAATAATTTTATAACAAAATTATCATAGAATAGAATTTTGTAATAGACTTGTAATAAAATGTTGTAAAATAATTGTAATCGAATTTTGTAACATAATTAAGAAATTTTGTAAAAAAAATTGTAATAGAAATTTTGTAAACATGGAATTGAATTTTGTAACAAAATTATTTTTTTATTATCTTATTGTTTGCTTCATTTTTAAATACAGTAATTTTTATTTCACACCATATTTTAAATTATATCAGTAACTCATGAGCCATACGTGATACACGCTTAGGCAATCATGTATCTTTCGATACAAGACTGATGTGGTAGATTTTTTCCCCGCTGTAGGTTGTCATTTCTCTCTGCGATAGACCAATTGCCATCCAAGGCTATAGAACCAGGTCTGTCCTGCTATTTATCTATAACTGGATGGAGAAGAGGATCCATACATTTGCCAAGGGTAATAGCACGTAAGTGAATGTAATGAATTCGACTGGAATTTGAACTCGGTCTCTACTGAATCTAGTACTACAATTAAATTCATAAAATCTTGGTACGATACCCTTTTGAGCTTGAAACGAGTTCAATTGTCAACTCTTACATCCGATACTTCAAGACGTCTCCTCAGTTTCTTAGTTAATGTATTAAAAGCAAATTAAAAAAACTTGTCTGAAAATGAAACGTTTTCCCTAAAATAATTGACTGGGAAGAGGTTAATGAGAGTGGACAATAAAAGAACAAGTATTAAAAATATAGTAGATAACGGCTGACATTGCATGTACATTTTTGAAGATCAATGTTTGACTGAGAAGTAAGAATCAAGAAGAGGAATTTACAAGCAATGCGATCGAAGACATTTTAACATAAAACTTATAGTTACATCAAGCCATTTCAAATGTAAAATGATTAGAACTTTTCACGAATCTACTCAGTCAGTTATGTGCCATACGTGATACACACTTAGGTGATAATGTAACTTTTGATATATGACTGACGAGGCAGAGTTTTTTTTTTTCCCGCAGTAGCTTGCCATGACCTTCTTTAAGAAGAGGATTCATACCTTTCCTTATTAGCACGTAAATGAATATCAGTCAGTTATGTGCCATTCATGATGCACTCTTAGGTGATCACGTATATTTCGATACATGACTGACGAGGCAGATTTTTTCACGCAGTTTCATGCCATTTCTTTAAGCCGTAGACCATCCAAGGCTCTAGGACCCGGTCTGTCCTACTATTTTCCGATAGCTAGGTGGAGAAGATGAGTATTCGTACCTTTCCCAAGGATATTAGCACGTGAATGTAGTGGATTCGACTGGAATTCGAACTCGGCTCTCCGATTCTTCAATCCAAGCCGCTATCCATTACTCCACCGTGACTCATCAATTTATGTACAGTTCGAAATCAGCAGCAATTTAAGCAATTGACGATAATCGAAAATAATGAATGTCAGAAATTGAAGTATCGTGTTTTTATTGAATGTTTTTTATTTATTCTGAAACAGAGTCGCAGTGAATGTTGAATAATGATTTTCTAAGGGTAGCTTAGATGTGGCACAAATCCAACATTTTGGCGCACCCAGTGAGGATCTGACTCACTACAGGGAATCTTGATTAATAGACTTCCAAACACTTCTAATCATGTGTAGCGTTAAATGGTTTGCCATTGTCTGTTATAACACGCAGAGATCAAGTGAGTACAAACGCTTTGGAATTAAACCTTACCTAAACGAAAATAAAAATATATTATTTTTCCTGGTTTCATATGACTAAGGATTTGGGGCCGAAAACTGCTGTATGATACACAGAGAAGAATTAGTGCTTAATACATTTATTCAGCACCAGTATCAGGATCTAACGGATACATACAAAAAAAAAACAAAAAAATAACACGCACACAGAACAATAAGTTACAAACAATTAACAAGACAACTTACAAGGGATATAGGGGTTCAACTGTTGTATAGCCAAACGAAGTAAGATCAGTTCGAATATTAATCAGCTTAGTATCAACTTATTAATCAACTGTTGAAGTCCTTAATCATAGACTATGTAAGGCTGTAAAACGGGGCATTTGGTAGAGTGCTGAAGGGGTGCTAGCTACTCTACAACAAAAACGTATCGCAAAAATGACTATCTTTCTACATTTCTGAGATGAGGTATTATATGCACTATTTTCATTATTCGAACTATTGTCATCATCTTTTTTGCCATATTTATCACAACGTTTCGACCGTTGTACGCTCCGTTCTCCTTCAGGTGGTTGGAATATCAAACTGAAACCTTTATTTCGCTCGCTGGGGTAGACTGTTCTAATTCCACGTGCCATGTCTAATGGATGCCAGTTATCAGTTATCTCCTGTTAATACCACTCTCCAAGTTCTCCACTGCTAAACCATGTATTGAACTCACACTCTGGGTTTTGTCAATGGATTTAATTAACGCTTTTATCCACTGTGCCATGTGTCCTTGAGGATATCTGTGTCAGAATTTCTGGGTATTTTAAACCTAATGACTTCAGCAAACATTTTTACCAGTGCTCATATTGCAATCTTTGCTGTTATCATTGCATTTTTTTAGCAGAGCTCATATTGAAATTTTTGTTGTTATCGCTTTTCTCTGGCACTCCTTATAACTAGTTCTAATATTGTATTCATTTCTATACTTGGTTGACTCAGGAGATTTTTGTGGCCCAGCATAAGTTTACGAATTTTCCAATGGTGTTCTTTGTCTATGATCTCAACCTGATCCCACAGAGAGAAGTGATCTCCCTTTTCTCTCCATGTGTGGTTAGCCACACCTAATTTTTCCACTTCCACTCGTGTTACAGCTTTCTGATGTTCTTGAAGCCTTACCTTAAGGGGGCGGCCTCTTTCACCTTTATATTTCTTTCCGCATCTGCACGGGATGGCATACACACAGTCTTTCGTCATGCTCTCCTCTGTGGGGGGGTCTTAATCTGGAGAGGTATCTGCGAAGTGTCGTCCAGCTTTTGAAGGTTGTCCTGATGTTATATGGACCGCAGATCGTTTGTATTTTCTCTGATAACCCCTTTACATAATGCAGGCAAGCTGTTTTCTGAGTGTTGTTTTCATCCTCTTGTTGTAACCCCCTATCCCAGGTTATTGGGGCTGCTGCCATGTACCCAGGGTAGTTGTTACGTTGTAGGGTATATATTTTTCTGACGTTATAATCCGCTGTAGTGAGATCGCTTCAGGTTGAGTGCTAAGCATTTGTGGCCTCGTACCAGACTAAGAAAAATCTTTGTTCCATACAAATCAGGTTTTAAATATTTACTGGGCATTTAAAAATGCTTATCCTAGTGATTCACTCACAAGTAACAAATCGTTAGTAGTTGTTATAATCAATGCGTGCTCATGTCTGTAGCCTTGTACCAGAATAATCGCAGCTCATGCCTTTTACTAAGCCAAGATCTTAAAACAGCCACTGTAGTTTTGCTTTTTATAGTTATATTGCGTTGTGGATGTGCAGCCGGTGTAATCCTTAGATGCGCGGAATAATAACTCGAAGACTGGAGTTCGAAATACGGACGATATCGTCACATTAACTTTCGCATAAATGCACCCTGGAAATATATAAACACATCACATCTCGCCCCAACTATTGGTTAAGTAGCAAAACAGACTACTCTCTCAAGACGAGATTTGTAAACAGTAAAAGACAAATCCGTATGAATCCCAAGTGAATCACATACTTGAACATTGTAACTTGAAATAAAACTAATATTTCTAATGCCCGTTTGTAGGAGAGACTTTGTAAATCAAAGATGCAATAATAGTAACATCATCGAACAATACTCGGTCAGACGCTGCTTATTCCCATATATATATATTTTTCCTTTACCCGTAAAGGAAAATATACCTAATTATTTCAATATATCTAATTATTTCAATATGTGGTCGACTGTGCTTTCTCTCTGGCGATCTGTGTTCAAAACCAAATATCGGCAGTGATATTTTATTTCTATATGACACTAATGTTCGCTCGATATGGTTGCAGTATAAGGCATACGTTGGATCTGTGGGTGTTGAACAAACACAAATGGGCCCGAGCAAAGTAATGCTTGGAGCTGTGCAGCCATTTGGAAGGCGAGAAATCTCATTCAAGTCGAAACAGCTATGATGATAGCATTGGAGAAACGTTTATTTTGGACACATTGGTTATTTGCGTTTTAATGAAAACCAAAGCTAAATAAAGAAAAAAGAGAAAAAGAAAGTTAAATATGATGTAAAAAAAAAAAGCAGACTCTTGAAGAAGGAAAATCAGAAAATGCAGCAGAGATTGAGAACAAGAAATTAAAAAAAAAAGGCATTATGAAAAATTAATTTTAGAAAATCCGAAGCGAAAATTAAAATTAAAATTATAAACTTGTTCGGTTTTAGAGAAGATTCGGTCTCAATTCTATGCGGAAGATTGATAGCAGTTTTCATGTAAATTGCTTCTGAATAAGAAAAGTGTTGTTTCTCCCCCCCCCAAAAAAAACACACACACTATCATTTTCCTCTTTTATTGTCACTCATTCTTTATTCAGTACCGAGTAAAAGACCATTTCACTTCGAGGAAAGTGTGCTATCACAAAAATCTACAAAGCTAATTATTTCTTTCGATCGCAATCATCACGCATCTATCTTTTCTGCTTTCTTCCCATCAAGGCGGAAGTGGAAGCATTGAACACAATAAAACCTCGTCGTTATGACAGCAAAATGTTCACATGATATCTTCCGACATTCGTATCCTAGCGAAGATACCCGCCAACACACACACACGCAAATAAACCCGAACACGGACAACAAACACGCAGACGCACCAACACCACAAATGCATTTGGCAAAAAATTAATTCGAGTTTGACGTTGTAATTATAAACAGTTTTTAACTTCTGATACCTCACTTTTAAGAGACGTGTTTGTTTTTCTTGTCTAGCCATTTGTCTTTTTGTTGCTTGAATGAACGAGTAATTACTGCAGCATGAGCATGTATCTATTTGTCATTTGTCGTGAGTACGATTTTAACAAGAAACAATGATTGGAATTTTTTTGAATTAATATGTATATTTTCGTGTTCTCTTCCTTACGTTATATCGGCAGGTGTCTTCTGTATTATCTTTTGCTAGTCAACAGGCATCTACGTTATATGGGTTTCTTTTTGATTTTGCCAAGGTATATAGCAAATCTGGAAGGGCGTCTTAATACATAGCAATTCATCTTTTAACTTCAAAATTCCTCTATCATTATCAGAAAAGAAGTGGCTTTATTTGGTTACGCCATGTATATTTAGATTCTGTGGAGCAGCTTAGATAAAACACGTAAACATTGGACATCAATTTATGATTCAATGGAGTTCATCGGGTTTGATTAATTGATGATTTAAAGTTTAGACTTTATTTTCGACGATACGAACGTCCTTCATTCAAGACAGGATTCTGAATGACCTATTGGAGGGTTATATACTAGTTATATCAGTTATGAGGCCTTTGGCGATCATATATCTTTCGATACATGACTGATGAGGAAGATTTTTTTCCCGCAGTATGTTGTCTATTTACCATAGCTGAAAGGGAGAGGAGAGAATTCATACCTTTCCCAATGGTAGTAGCACGTAAGTAAATGTAATGGATTCGACTGGAATTCGAACTCGGTTCTCCGATTCCTCAATCTAAGCCGCTTTCCATTACTCCACCGTGTCTTCCACTGCTTATATGCATCTTGCTAAATATTACAAAAAAACAATTTAAATGACAACACTAAATGAATCTGCGAGAAGAAAGTTTAGGCATAACAATCAAAGAACACGTGCGTCCACCATTTATCTCTTGTTCATTCCTGATTTCTCTTAAGGGGAGCTAACTGCTGTATATACTTTGCCGGAGATTTTGCAAAGGTTAATTGCTTGTATGTTGATCTGTTCATAACAACTTGGGTTGAGATAGAGGATCCGGTATTTAATATTTAGAGCAATGTGGTAAATCATTGTTGAATTATTTTAAAAGGAAATTCGTCCTTGATAATTTATTTTAAAAAGCAATACTTTATTGATATTTTTGGAAACAAATACTTCCTTGATAAATTATTTCAGAAAGCAATACTTCTTTCATAAATTATTTTAGAAAGCAATACTTCTTTCACAAATTATTTTAGAAAGCAATACTTCTTTCACAAATTATTTTAGAAAGCAATACTTCTTTCACAAATTATTTTAGAAAGCAATGCTTCTTTCACAAATTATTTTAGAAAGCAATACTTCTTTCACAAATTATTTTAGAAAGCAATACTTCTTTCACAAATTATTTTAGAAAGCAATACTTCTGTCACAAATTATTTTAGAAAGCAATACTTCTTTCACAAATTATTTTAGAAAGCAATGCTTCTTTCACAAATTATTTTAGAAAGCAATACTTCTTTCATAAATTATTTTAGAAAGCAATACTTCTTTCATAAGTTATTTCATGAGGCATACTGCTTTCTGAGTTGTCATTCATTTATCCGTGAAATATACTAATACACATTCATTTATCCGTGAAATATACTAATACACATTCATTTATCCGTGAAATATACTAATACACATTCCAATCAATATCAATGTCTGTGCTCATCCTGAAGTTGGCTAAGATAGTTTTTCGAGCTCAACAGCAAAACTGGAAACTGAGTGTTAATTTTCAAGGTAAATACGATATCCTATCACGGCGTCATGGTGGTGTAATGTATATCGTCTCGGATTTAATAATCGGAGAGCCTAGTTCGAATTCCAGTACAATCAACTACATTACTGCTAATACCCTCGGGGATGTATAAATCCTATTCTTCTCTCTCCATCTTTGGGTAAATAGCAGCAAAGATTGCGTTCTGTTGGGTGGCAACCGGTCGAGGAGCATATAATCTCCGAATTCAAACCGTACTGGAGAGGATTGGTCTCTGTCAAGCAATCTTGCTGAAGAAACACTTGTTGCAGTAAATGCCACTACGACCCAATCGGTTCACTGGATTCGTGATCACGGCGTTAATTTCTGAATATGCTGAACGCATGATTAAACTCTGTTCTCTATGCAACACTTTTCATAGATCACCGCTAGAAAAGAGTTTGGAACGAATCAATCCTTCATATCTTACCGAAAGGACACCTCGATGTTGTGAAATGGTTATCAAGCTCTCTCACTGGAGCAATTACGACTGTGTAGTGAGTTCGATCCTCGCTGAGAGCCCCATACATTCGGATTTGTGCCATGTCTATTCTATGCTTAGAAAAATCACCATAGACCATATAAACTGGTGCTACAAGCGAACTGCTTTAGCAAACAGCACAAAACGCATCACTTCAACTCTTTCAATACCAGCAACAACAACAATTGCGGAGTAACTGCAAGAGAAAAGAATCATATAAGCAAGAGATTTTCAACTTTTCAAATCGCCAACAGTAAAAATGTCTGGAAAGAATTTCGCATCAAAAGAAAATAAAAGAAATATAACATTTACTGGATTTGAGCATTCTAAATTCCTGAAGGAGTACATTAATATAAAGATTTAATAACTTTACATCCACTGTTAACTGTGTGAATGTATGTTTCCTGTAGGACAACGAATAATTTAACCAGGTACATTAACTTTGCTATTACCAATACCATTTAGACGTATGAAGTAAAATGTTTTACATCTATTATTCCTCGCATATTTCCCTTGTGCCTTTAGGAAAGTAAATCAAAATAATCTAAACATTGCTGTTGAGATGATTTAACGTTTAGAGCTAATAAATATTAATCTTATTCCATTTTGATTCCTTGAACATTTATTCCACTGGTCCTTGTCATATGATATGCAAAAGAATTCGTATACCCATTTCGAAATATTTTCATATTCAAGCAAGTTTAATATTACATCCAAAAGGAAATCTTTCTTCCATCAGGCATACATACGAATTATGATTGTTATATAATACTTCATACGTAGTTTGGTTTCAATCACTGTTCATTTATATCTTCTGAATGATTCGACTGCAAATATCTTAATCTTCCTTTGAAAAAGTAAGGACGCTTATTCTGTTTCTCTATTTTGCTTAAGTATTTTTACTATTTTTTTCTTTCAGTGTATAGATAAGTAAAAGATAACTTGTCTGGCTTGTTTCTATCTTCGTCTTAAACTTCCCAATTTGCAGCATTGTAATATCATCAAGTTCTTATACTGACATATTCTCATCTTTATAACCGCCATCTCTCAAATTGATATTCCGTCGACGCCCCATGATGTTAACGATTTACAAACTTGACAGCAAAAATTAAACAAATTTTAACATCACCGACGCAGTCTTCATTACAAAAACAATCGGACCCTTCTTCACTGTTCGTCTCCCACGTGTCTTACAGGGAAATATGCAATTTTGATATGAGAATGTTTAACTTTTGGGATGCTTAGTTATCCTTATGTGATCTTCCCGCCAGGAAAATTTTGTAGGGATCAGATTGAGTGGTAATGCGCGACCAGTTGAATACAGTGTGTGTAATGGGTCATCCCAGCTAAGCTGTGCTGAAATATATCTGGTCTGCAAATGGAGATGCGGCTTGGCCTCTTCCTGATGGAGGTCGATAAGCTTCCAGCTAGTCAATTACGGACGCTTATCATCGATTGTAAAAATGAATCTGTCCCACAGGTTCAAGTTTCCTGAAGTCAACACCTAGTATTTTAAAACTTGTGATATAAATTTAATTCAGTTGATATAAATCAAATCTATATTGGTTAAAGTCGCTCAGTTCTTTTACGCCCCAAATTATTCACTTCCCATTGTTGCAAACAAACGCCTTTTCATCGCTTTATTTTCCAACAAACGGATTCCTTCTGTTGTGGTTAAGCAGAAAAACGTATGGAAACCCGGTCTGCTAAATTTTTCTTCCGCTAAATAACTTGAGGCGCGATACAACCATACAGGTTTTTACGATTACAATGCTCATATGAGGAGTATCTCAGCGATATACCGTGTTATACGACAAAAGATAATTACTTACAATGAGGATATTATCAACGACTGCAGGTCTACCGAAATGTTATCGGTTTTCCTAATCAAAATTTCCAACTATTAAACTAGTGAGTTACTATTCTTTACTATGGCAATATCGCCATAAGCAGAATCTGTGTTTTATTATGTTTATGACATGTTCTTAACTTTTTTGAAATAAAAGGAAACTCCGGGTCTGCGGGTGTCATTAAGGGCTCCCTTGGTTGAGACGGCGCGATTGTGTTGCAGGTGCGGCATTGAGATCTGGTCTGCATGCCGTTTAATCCTTGATGCGCGGCATGGAGCGATTCCAGTACCTCTGTTCGAAGTTGTTGAGGTATTAAAATTTTGTTGGCCTTTACTCCTTCCAAACAGTATAACTCCTCGCGCATGGGCCAAAAAACCCGAGCTATGGAGTGGGATGTCGTTGCGTGATTCAGGGAAACCATCCTGAATTACTTTTGCTATGGTCCGGCGTTCCTCACCAATGGCCGCCACGGCGACAATCCTCTCCCATGTGATAGCCTTTAGCTTGGGGGTCGCTATTGTACATCGATGAGAAGGCGGTCTTGACTGCGATGTCGATAGTTTGGGCTGGGCTTTCGCGTGGGGTAACTGTCGGATATCGGGAGGCGCAGTCAGTTGCCAAATTCCGTTTTCCAGGATTATGCCTTATCTGGAATGTATACATCATCGATCTCTCCTTGAAGTTCCACAGGCGGTTTTTTTTTTAATATTCTCCAGGGTTTAGTCCGATAATATCTTTACCAGCGGTAAGTGATCCACTGTTACCAGTAAGTTCTGGCATCCGAGTACAAACATCCGGCATGACTCTAGTCCGTAAACAAGGGCTAAAGCCTCTCCTTCCACTGGTGCGTAACTTGATTCAGCGTCATTGGTGAACCGGGAGCTGGCCAGAATGACCTTCCAGTGGTCATCTCCGCAATCCATATCCAACTCGCCGGGGCACTTACAGTGCTTCTGAAATAGGAAGTACGAGATTCCTGCTTTGCTATAATCAGTTGCCAGCCCCGTTGCTCTGTTCTTCTCGAATGTTCGAACGCCCTTTTCGATTTTCTCCACTATCACTCTTTCTGACTGTTGGAATAGGCGTTCAAGTGATTCATCCCAATAAAATCTTCTATTTTTTGTTTTTAACAGTTCCCGGAAGAGGGCCATAATATCCGCTTGGGAAAATGCCTACGACACCTGGTTCACGAGTCCAAACCAGGACCTGATGCCGGTAATATTCGTAGGTGTGGGAAAGTGGAGAACAGTTTCCGTCATTATTTTTGTGGGTTTGATCCCGTCGTCGGTGACCAAAAATCCCGCGAATTCCACCTCCATTTCAGCAAAATGGAATTTGTCAGGGTTGAATACAATTCCCTTGTCTGCGCAGTGGCTAATGTATTCGACCGTATGCCAGAACGAGGATTCTATTGAATTGTCCCGTGGGAGGCTGTCGTCTATGCACCTGGTTTTCCGGGTTATATCCACGGTGATGTCGTCGAACCGACGGGTGTATCCGTCCCCTGATCCGTGGAATCCTTGAGGGGCCCGGCAATATCTGTATCGGCGCCACTCGTTGATGAATGTGGTAGCGTTTCGTGCAGCTGGAAACAACGGTAGACTGTGGTATCCGTTCCACGCATCGAGGACCGTTTTTCTCCTGTGTGCGGGTATCCTGGATACCTGGTCAAATGGGGATGATGTGTGGTGTGTTTCCCTCCTGGTTGCATCGTTCAGCTTTTGTAAATCTACCGTGCGCCTTGGAGGTCCCTCCTTTTTCGGTGCAACCACCATCCTTGAACACCAGGTAGTTGGAGTTCCTACTGGCACTGGTTCTATTATGCCAAGGGCGACATCCCTGTCCAGCTCCTATTTCACTTTCTTCTTCCAATGGTGTGGGACTGGTTGTGGCGTATGAACTGCCGTCGGCTATGCGCCCGGGATTAAGTCGATGTCCAATGGTTTGCCATCCATTGCATGCGGTGGTTGATGTGGGCATGTTTTAAACGCGCTGGACTTGAAGTATTCCATTAGCCACTGTTGCAGCTTGTTTCTATTGGCTTCGATGGGTTCGAAGGGAATTCTTCTGGGCTTTGTTGGGACGGGAGCTCTGCGAGGGCGTCCACAAGGGGCCATTTCTTTCGCCATTGGTGATGAGTTGCTCTGTGACAATGATGTCGAGAAACTAGACGGTAGTAGGTCTAAGTCCTTTAACGCTGTTTGTGACAGGTAGAAACCGGCTGTGTTGTCTAACACGTACACAGCCTGCCGTGTTTCCTTCGTCCCCACCTTTATGCATAAAAATAATACACCTTTGACGCGTAGTCGGTCATTGGTAATGCCTCGTATCAGGTTGGTGGTTGATAATAGATATCCATCTGGATACCCGAGAAACTTCTGGATCTCAAGTCCAGCCGAACAGGTTTGTGCCCCGGTATCTGCAAAGGCGAGGATGGGGTGGGCGCGGGGTTATTGGTTCCCTTGGTATGTGCCCAAAGGTCGCGCGAGTCCCAGGCATCATGGTTATCTCTACCTCCACTAATGGAGGCGGCTCTGGAGAGCTCCTTTGAATCTTTTTTACATTCCACTCGAGGTGGGGTAAATTTACTACCCACATGCTGCCGTGCTTGTCGATCCGGCGAGTAAATTGACCTCTCGGAGTACCGCTGGTAAACATAAACT
Source organism: Acanthosepion esculentum (assembly GCA_964036315.1). NCBI lineage: Eukaryota > Metazoa > Mollusca > Cephalopoda > Sepiida > Sepiidae > Acanthosepion > Acanthosepion esculentum. The sequence continues at coordinate 46,586,789 of OZ038491.1, forward strand.
AGTTGTCGCTTTTTGACGTTCCATTCGTTGCCGCTGCTTTGGATTCCGCGAGCTTCCAGCATACTTTCTTCATATGCCCCCATTATCACACAAAACTGGCATTTTGACCGCCGGACAATCCCTCCAGGATGCGAAGTCTTTCCCCATCCGCTGCATGGTTTCTTGCGTCGTAGAGTCGAAGGGGTTTCCGTCTCCTGGTCAGACCTTTGCATGTTGAATGATGCAAGAGGGCGTGTGGTGTCGTGGAATTGGGGTGCAGACTTGTCTGTCGTCTCGAGGCAAACTAAACGATTGAACTTCTGGTCCAAAGTAACGAGCGAGGCTGCCTCTGCCAATATTCTATTTTGGTGGTCTAAATTGGCGAGCCCGGCTATCATCTGTCAACCATATCTTCTGAATAATCCACTTTTTACCCGCAAGTTTGCTTATTTGGGCATTGAACATTAAAATCGCCACATTTCGCTTGGCCTCGTAATCTAGATAGAAAGTGCGTTATGGACTCACCCTCGTTCTGCGTCATGGAGTGGAACTTCTGCCGGTGAACCTCTTTGTGTAATACTTTCACCGCGATAAGTCGTATCTGCTGTAATAGAAACTCCTCTGAACCAGAGTTGAGCCTTGTAGGACCTATCAGCTCAAATAATAGACGATTTGTTTCCGGTGTACACGTTGCCCGTAATTCCCCCAATCTGCACATATCCTTGTATCGGGTCCAGGTGTCCAAAAACAACGCCCATTCTTCTTCCGTTATGTCCAACCCTATCGAGGGTCGTTCTGGTTTCATAACCTACCGAATGTTGGTATGTCCACGAAGCATCTCTTTTCTGAGCTCGATATTTTCCTTCTGTAGCTGCACAAGTTGATTCATTAATTTCAAATATTCCTGTTCCACGGTGCTTGGCCGTGGGTAAGCCCAGTGTCTATTGTAGTTTGGTAAAAATCCACGTTTTGCAAAACAATCCTGTTCACAGCGCCATGTAAAGTGTGACGAGTGCGTTCGTCATGTCCGATACTGTATGTCAGTAAAATACAAATGGCCGCGTTCACCGGTTCGCTTTATAGACTATGCCAAAGCAGGTAACTCTGTTACCATCTACACAATTACGTTTCGTTTTTTAATGGTTTGTTCATGAAAAACGAAATAATATTTACACAGGAATTCCTAATCTAAACACGAAATGTTGTTCTCGATTTGAAATCAAAAGACGAAAATTATCTGAAGAAAGAGTTCTTATTTAAGTAATCCAATAATAAAAGTGAATATAATGTTTACTCATGCATGCTATTAGTAAGGGGAAATAAGAAACTAATTTTTTGCATAAGTGTCTACTACAGATAATATTAATATTAATATTACTACAAGTAAGAAAGAAATGCTGTTCCAGTTTTAATAAATAATGGTAAGACACAAGTTGTAACATTTTATAAACAATGGAAATGAAAAATTTTGCGTAGACATTAAGAAATAACGGAGCAGGTATATATATATATATATAATGCATCAGTGGTTGTGCTAGCGAGTTTTAAAATCAGAGCCAGCTGCAAAAAGGATATTCGACAGGAATTCGAAGCAAACTTAAAATGAATTTTGCCGAGGAAATGTATAGGTTAATAGCACATCTTGAGACGATTAACCATATAATTTCTAGCTCTCCAACGTTAAAACCGATTAAATAGAAAGAACAACCTGATAAAAGCAGACTGTTAATTCACCTAAAGATATGCCAGTATTCCAATGCAACATGGGCTGAAAATCAGTTAGGACAATCTTGGTAGATAATCATGGAATTCCCTGAGTTCTGGGGGGGGGGAATTATCATTAACTCTGACTGACATTAAAAAAAAAAACTAACAGACAACATATTGTGGTTAAATCCTATAAAGTGTAAAAACATAGATAAACCAATGCCTTCAGGTAAAATACGATAAAGCTTATTACAAAGTAAAAATAGAAGGATTTTGAAATTTAGATAATACTCTTTCTCAGTCCTTCTGAAAAAAACTATCTGTGGTGATATGCAAATTAGTATAATTTGCATATGAGCAGGTAGCTCATATATATAAACTGACACCAACTAGAACAGGTAGATCCTAGTACTATACACGACACAACAATGGCGTCGCCGATAGGATTCTCTTTGGTCCTTGAAGACCCAGAATACGTAGATACATGGATTCGCTGCTAATGCGAGATGTTGAAAGACATCAAAAATATAGGAGGGGAAAATGAAATCACCGACTTGTTCATGGCTACCGCTGGTTGTGAAGCGATTATGAAGGTTGCTACAATGGTGTACCCTCGAGAACTAGAAATGACTTTCGAAGAAATAAGTCAGGTTATCAAGGGAAACATGAGGCCAAAGAAAAGACCGGTGATTGCAGAAAGGACCAAGTTTATGGCAATGAAGCAGGAAGTGGATGAACCGATAGTAAAATATTTACACCGCTTAAGAAGTGCGAGTAAATACTGTGAATTCGAAAAACTAGGAACAGGAGAGCAGACAACAGAAGAATTAATCCAATTAAGATTAATTGAAGGTATGCATAATTCAGCACATAGATATAAGTTAATGGAACAGTTACAACTTACAAACATGCCCTTGAATATGTCTAGAATTTATACAACAGCAGGAATTAATACATACCTACAACCAAAATAAAAATAAATCCTACGAAGAAATAAGTGCCGAAACATATACGGTACAAACAAAAAGAAAAAATTGTGCGTACTGTGAAAAAATTCATGAAATGAAAAAAGAAAAATGCCCAGCCTATGGAAAAACATGTTCAAAGTGTTTAAAAAAAATCACTTCAAAGCAGTATGTAAAACGAAAAATGTGGAAAGAATAGAGGATAAAAATAGACAGATTTTTAATGTAAAAAATGATAATATACAAAATAATGGATCTAAGAACGGAGATACAAAAATGAAAATCAACGACTGTGTTGTTGAAATGCAAATCGACACAGGGAAGTCACGATAATACCCAGAAATTTGTGGGGAAAAAATGGGAAAACCATTTTAAAAAAAAAAAAAAGCAACCTACAATTGCGTCAGTTTGATGGCTCGATTATAGCAATTATGGGTTACTTTGAAGGTTCAATAGAACTAAAAGAAAAATATGAAATAGTACCCATTATAGTTACAAATTGCCGAAAAACGCATGGACTACTGGGGAATGACGTATTAAAAATAAATTCAACGAAGTTGATTAATGAGATGGAAATTGAAAAAACGGGAAAATTAAAAAATTATGAAGCTAGCCTGAAATTAAAAGAAAATGTTTCCCCCTCCTATGAAGCGAGAAAAATACCAGTGCATTTATTACCGTTGGTAATAGCTAAATTGCGAAAATTAATAAAGGAAGACTTACTAGAACCGGCCCCTCCAGGAGGAAGTAAATGGGCATCACCCATTGTCGTATTGAAAAAAAATGAAGACCTGAGAATTTGTGGAGATTATAAAATAGGGGTGAACCATAAAGTCTGCGCCGACTCGTACCCTATTCCGAATGTGGAAGTAGCTTTACATAAACTTGCTGGAATGAAAGTATTTTCGAAGATAGACCTAAAATCAGCTTACCACCAAATACCGATAAATGAAAATTTTAAAGAAGTGACAACCATAAACACACCTATAGGCCTGTTAAGGTGGAAAAGGATGCCGTATGGCATAAAAACGGCAAGTGCAATTTTTCAAAAAGCTATTGAAAAAGTAATAGGGAATGTTGAAAATACCATCTGTTATCAAGACGATATACGTGTTGGAGATTTAAATGAAGATGATTTAAAGAAAAAAAACTGAAAATATACTGAACCGGCTCAGAGACGCTGGTATGACAATAAATACAAAAAAGTATGTAACCAACAGTAATGAAATATCATTTTTGGGTTACTCAATATCAAAGGAAGGGATCTCTCTAGATAAAGTACTAATAGAGAAAATTTTAAAAGTGGCTACACCAAAAAATAAAAAAAATAAACCATTTTAGGTTTGGTAAATTTTTATAGGAAATACGTACCAAAATATAATGAGTTGACAGAACCATTTGCGAAGTTAAGAAAAACAAAAGTGGAATTCATTTGGTTAGAACGCCAACAGAAATCCTTTGAAAACTTAAAACAAATTCTGGCAAAAAAGCCAATAGTACAAATTTTTGACCCTAAGAAGGACATAACTCTAACTACTGACGCCAGTGAGCAGTCCATATCTGGTATCTTGTCACAAGAGGGGCATCCCATAATGTACTTATCAAGGAAATTAACAACGACTGAACACAATTATTCGAATATAGAAAGGGAGGCACTAGCCATAGTGTGGACAACGGATAGAGCAAGACAGTTTTTGATGGGAAAAAAATTCTTGCTGAAAAGTGATCACAGACCACTGGAATTTATTTTCAACCCAAGAAAAGAAATACCGAAAGTTACAACGTCCAGAATATTACGTTGGGCGATTAGACTGATGGCGTTCGACTTTGACATTGAATATGTTAAAGGGAATACGATACCGCACGTTGATGCCTTATGTAGATTGAGGTTTTATATAGAGAAGGACAAAAACGACGAGGAATTTGAAGACACATTCTTGCACCTTGTAGAAACCGATGTAATATCTGTAGATAAAATGGCTAATGAAACTACAAATGACCCAGTGTTAAATAGAATAATGTTGAGGATAAAACAGAATTGTTGGGGAAATTGTTCAATGGCTGAAAGACCATTCAAAGAAATCAGACATAAAATGACGATAGAAAACGGTAATATGTAATGGAGACTTTGTAATTCCCCCAGAAACACTGAGACAGGTTATAAAGTGTACACGATGACGTACATTGTGGAGTGGCAGCTACGCAAAGAAGATTAAAATTGGAAGCGTGGTGGCCGGGGTTCTCAAGTGACGTAGAAGACTACGTAAAAAGATGCAAAAAATGCACAGAACTCAGGAATTTCAAGCAAAAGAAAATATGTGTGGCCCCGAGAAGTGGAACCATGGAGCAGAGTACACATGGACCATGCCTATGTCAATGGGATAGGATTATTATTAATATTAGTAGACGCATATTCAGGTTGGCCTGAAGGGGTGAGAGTACCTGATAAAAAAAGTACCACCGTAAAACAAATATTAAGAGTAATATTTTCGAGAAATGGGATGCCGAGAACATTGGTGACCGATAACGTACCAGAATTTGCAGATATTGATTTGCATGAATGGCTAAGAAAAATAGGATGTAGACCTTACAAGACCCCTCCCTACCACCCTCAAAGTAATGGGACAGCGGAAAGGATGGTCCAGACGGTAAAAAAGGGCATAAAAGCATGCTTGCAACAGGAGGAAGTCGATGCTTTCCTACCAAGACTATTATTAAGTTACAGAACAATTCCGCATGCGGGCAGGCCAGAAAGTCCACCTGCCTTAATGGGCAGACAATTAAGATCCCCTTTGACTATGTCATATGCCACAAATCAAAAGATTTGGTACAAAAGAAATAGGAATATGCAACCCGAGTCAGCCGAATTTATTATGCAGAAAGGACATAATGCTGCTATATTAAATAAAGAAAATGGGAACAGTGTTCTAGTTCATGCTGACCAAATAAGATCCCAAGGAGAAGAATCGGATGAGGAAATGCCTTCAGAGATGCCCATTATTGATGTAACAGAAGAGTTAATGCAGAGTGAAACCGCGGAGGAAGAAGTAGAATGGGACGAGATAGAAGAAGACCAGAGCATGCAAGAGGAACAGTTTGATCATAGACGTGATAGATCTAGATCTCCAAGGGAAAGGAGAGAGATAGGGGAAGATGTTCAGGAGGGTACAAGGAGTACTCGCGGCATAAGGCCCCTCCGTTATAGGGAGATGTGGTGATATGCAAATTATACTAATTTGCATATGAGCAGGTAGCTCATATATATAAACTGACGCCAACTAGAACAGGTAGATCCTAGTACTTAGTACTATACACGACACAACACTATCTAATATGTTTAACAGAGTAGCCTTTTAGCTGAATTATGCGATGGACTTTTCTTCACAGAAAGACGATTTTGAAGATAGAATCTCCTTATGAATCAAGATTTCGAATATTAATGTTTGAATCAACCAATTTATCTTATTTTAGAAGCGTCGTTCTTCCAACCTCTCTTCCTCATATATTTGATTAACCAAACTTAATGTTTCCTTTACTAATTTTTTAACCCTAGAACACTAACCATCAATTACACTAATAACCATGGGTATATCATACCCATCTTGAAAATATTAAAAAACAAATTAAAAATAAATCTTTATTTGAAATATTTTACATGCAGGCACTCAGACTTCGTACTTTGAGTTAACATTAAGAGGAACTAAAAAAACATTTTTAGGTAAGATAATCAGGTACTGAAAATTGTAATTAAAAAAAAGGAAAATTTGAGCTGGGTACTATATATCCATTGTTAGAGTTCTAGGGTTAAATACACTATTTCTTCAGCACGTAACTTTCCAGAGATTATTTTCTATATTTAACATGGTAATATGTTCATGACTCCTTGGGTTAAGATAGAAGAGCCGGTATTTATCTGTCTATATTTCTGAGATGAGTTATTATGTTCATTATTTACGTATATCTTTGTCTGGTAAAAATGGTTGCTGAAGATATTAGTTTTATAATACCCAGAAATTCATACGCAGACACATGGCACAGTGAATAAAGGCGTTGGTTAGATCCAGTGACAGGACCCACAGTGTGTGAATTCAATACCCGGTTAAGTCAGTGGAGAACATTCAGAGGGAAAAAATAATCATCAGCATCATCATCATCATCACCTAATATCCAGGAAGTCGTGGAAGTCTGGTGTAAGATGTGAGAAAACTGCAAAATGCACAATGAAAGAGTTACATGGATCAAGCTGTTTGCACGAATAGGTTTAAGAGGTCATATTCTATTCCAGGCTCAAGACACACATACAGAGTGCCAAAAATGGACGGTATCAATATTAATGAAATAGCCGCTGCCATCTGCAAAACCAAAAAATGGAAGGCACCAGGAATCTGTGGAATAGCCAAGTTTGAGATAGAATAACCTATCACCCATCAAGACCTCGCACAGTCTTACAATGGTATAACCATAAACCTAGAAAAGTGCCCCAAATGGCTCACGTCTGAGTAACATACCTACCCCGCAAAAACAGAAGAGAAGCAGAACCCGAATTACTATAGGCCTGGTACCTCTCTACCAACAATATGCAAGACCCTCACTTCTATCATAACTGAGTGGACATAAAACACCCCTGAGAAATACAATTTACTCCCAGCAGAAGAGAAGGGATGCTAAAAAAGAAGTTGCTGATACAAGAATCAACTAATAAGCAATAAAACAATATTGGAAGATTTGAAAACAAAGAACAGAAATTTATCGACAGCATGGATCGACTACAGGAAGGCGTCCGAGAGTGTTCCACACTCATGGATAAAGAAAGCCTAAAAATATACAGAGTATGCCACACAACGGTCAAATTCATAACAGAGAGCATGAAAAACGGGAGGACCACACTAAATTTAAATAATACAAAGGCGTCATTACAAATCAATATCAAAACCGCCAACTTCCAAGAAGATTCATGAGTCAGGTTGTGACACAAGGTCAGTTTGTAAAGTGGGGACCCGAGTGTTTTCACTCGGGCCGCTGGTCTAAACTGGTCTTAGTTGGTCAAAACTTTTCCAAGCTGGTCAGAGCTTGTCTAAGCTAGTCATATCTGGTCTTGGCTTGTCATAGCTGGTCCAGGCTGGTCAGAGTCGGTCCAAGCTAGTCAAAATGAATTACTTATTTTATATCGATGAACTTAAAACGTTGGTCAAGGATGACAACCAACAGAAAAAAATACTCATTGTCAAAACCTTCAGTGAAGATAATAGCATGGATTTCGGAATCAAAGTGCCAAAGCCAGTTTCAAAGGTAAAATCAAACGAAAACTACGGACTTAGACCTTGATATCAACAAGAAGGTTAAGTAACGAGACCAAGATCGTACATACGAATATTTGGGAATTAATAAAGGAGACGGAATACAACATTCAATTATGAAGAAAAAGATCCGAAAATAATATTATAGAAAAATTCGTTTGATACTAGAAATCGAATGGGACCAATAAGATGAAGGTCATCAATATATTAGTTCTGTCTGTAGTAACATACAGCCTCAACATTATTAAATGGAAATTTAATGACATTAAATGGTTGGACGCCAAGACCAGAAGATCCTTACCCAAATGAGGACGCATCACCTGAAATCAGATGGTAATAAGCTGTATGTACGAATAGCTTTAAGAGGTCGTTTTCTAATCCAAGTTGAATTAACTTTAAAAACTACAACAATCGGATTGTAAGCCTATTTAAAAAAAAAAAACAATAAATTTCTCCTGCAAATATTAAAACACCAAATCCACTCCATCAACAAAGAAGTGGGACTCCTCAGGAAAGAGCTTGAAATCCTATCAACAAAAAAACGAAGCGAATACCAACTACGACAAACGAGTAAAACAGATAGCAAATCAACTTGGACGAATGAAATTACAAAAAAAAACAAAACTAGGAGGACAAGACATTTCATGACAAATACCTAAAACGAATGAAAGAAGTAGATGTGAATCAATGGATAAACATCAGTGGATAAGGAGCGTCTGGTTGAAAGCTGAGATTGAAGGCATAATTATTGCAGCTCAGGACCCAAGACTTGCAACCAGATCCTATCACTGTCACATAAGCAACTAACCCGAAATGCAGAATCTGTGGATAATAATGTCGACCATATTATCTCAGGATATTCGAAACTAGCAAAAAATCAATATACCAACATACATAACAAGGTAGCAACCTATGTACACTGGAAGATATGCAAGAAGCACAAAATCGAAATCATTGAGAGATAGTATGACTACCAAAAAAACACAGTTATGCAAAATAACGATGTAACTATCCTGTGGGACATGCCAATTCATACTGACAGGGAAATAAAAGCCAACAGACCTGATATTATCATAAAAGACAAACAATTCAGAAAGTTTATGCTTATTGACATAGCAGTGCAATCTGAGAGAAACACCTTCATGAAAATTATCGAGAAATTGTTCAAATACAAAGAAGGGAAGATTGAGATTAACAGAATATGTAGAATGAAGACTGCGTCTGTACCAATAGTAATCGAAAATCTGGGCCTCGTGAGAAAAGGAATAGACAATTTTACTAACAGTGTTCCACGTATCATCAACATCCAAGATGACCAGAAAACCGCCCTACTAGGAACATTCCCTATACTAATAAAAGTCCTATCAGTTAAATGACAATTCACCTATAGGGTCTAAGGACTATAGTTTGGGCCCGGATCTACAGGATACAAAACAGGAAATATAACACAAATAAAAAAATAAATAATAAAATAATAATAATCCAAGCCTTAAAGAGGTACAGAAAAATTACTCATAATTACAGCCCTCACCTTATGCAAAACTTTATCTATGTAAAACGTGGGTGACTTTTTCCTCAAATAATGCTCACTGAAAATATCATGGTGCCATGATTGACCTTAACCATCTGGTTGGGACCCGGGCAGAAATGAGTATACATCAGAAATCAAAGGAAATAAAAATTAATAATAATATACAAATTTTCGATCCCAAATGCAAGCAGTAGTAACAACTAGCAGCATGGCCCGGCGTTGCCCGGGCTTGATTCAAAAATCGTACGACTCATACAGCAATCGCTATCACTTGACTTAAAATATTGTTTCCCTTCATTGCATTTAAAGGAGTGCCCTTTGCCGTGCTGATGTTGCTACATGTCTTACTTCTTGCCTATCTCATATTGCAATTTTTTCTAAGCTCTATACTAAACATTAAATCTGTTACGAAAAAAGAACTAAACAAAATGAACACAAAACGATCAGCTTTAAAACAGGACTCGTAACTGTAAAAACCGAATGAAAAAAGAATGTTAACAACAAATACTTTTTCACACCCAACCCAGTTCTGCGGAATCAGAATCAACGTTGAGTTTAAGCAAGCGAATGAGCCAATTGGAGTAAAGTGCCATGCAGATTTAAATTTTTCCCACCTGTGACGAATGCAGCTATCGATTTTAACAGTCAGATGTTGGCTCTCACGCTGGCCAGTAGACTCTTCCTGCCTATTCGTGGAAGCCAGCTATAGGCTCTCACTCTGACCAGTAGAAGATGGCCGCAAACTACATGAAAACTGCCGTAGAAACATGAAAAAAAAACGATTATTTCCACTATCGATGGGAGTTGGGAAATGCAAAATCAGTCTTGGCCTTCTTCGTAACTTGGAGAATGTGCATGTAAATTTTGGTGCAAATCCGTCAAAAATTGCAGACGTGCATTCGTTACACACACACACACACACACACACACACACACACACACACACACATAGATAGAGATTAGATTTAATTGTATTTGTTTTCATAATTCCGACTCCTGATGTCACAGATTACACAAGCAGTTCAAATATGAAATGATACAACGACACCCCTCCTTGTCGCTCTTCAGAGAATTATCCCAATTTATTCAAAATGTCATGTTAATTATTAAAGCTAATCAACTAAGTCTAAGCGTAAATGTCGCTCGAGGATGGAAGAATTACATTGACGATGCGAAATATTAATTTCCAAATGGTAATAAGATTCTGATGACATTGATGCGTTTTTACTGAAGTCACACATTGATTTTGACGTCGCAGAGATGAAGAATAAATCTCAGGGTATTTGACCGGCCGTTTTCTATTAAATAACTAATATATTGCGCACAAGAAGTAATTTTGAGTATTGAGGCGTGTAGGGAATTGTTGTGTCGACAGCTAGTGAAAGTTATCTAAAATATACAGACGTAATTGAAGTTTAGTAGCTGAACGTATAAACCATCCAAAATGGTAAGCACTAACTTCTGGTCATAAATTTGGTGTCCAGAAATAATTGATGGACGTTTGAATCCAGTAAGTATGGAATGCTTACGTGATGGAATCACTTTGTTTAAGTTTTTAATTATCTGACTGAAACTTCACGAAAAGAGAAAATTTGCAAAAAGAAGAGTGAAAGCACCAACCGGTCACAAGTTACTTGGCGTATCTTGGTTTCAGCAGAATGATACGAGCCACTACGTACCATCTGTTCTCCCTATTACTCATTTTAACTAAAATAAGTTACTTTTATTTCACGCTGAAATTAAGTGAGTAAAAACAAACCTGAAGAACATTGTTGTGTAAGTTGCTAGAACCTCGATGGTTAACAAGCTTCTCTCGCTAGATTAATTACAAGTGAGGTCTATGTTCGATCAACATTGGGTGGTCAATATTTCCATTAATCACGTGGTAGCCAATGTAGAGGACCCCTAAAATATCTTTCGATCTAGCTTTCTACAAAGAACTACTATTATTTACTCGTAAACTTCTTAACACACACACACGCACACAAAAAGTTTACATATATATATATATATATATATATATATATATATATATATATATATGTAAAACATCTTAACACACACACACACGCACATATATATATATATATATATATATATATATATATATATATATATATATATAGTAATAATCTTATAAATATAAGAAATTATATTCGCCCGGAAAAACTTCGTTGTCTTGACTTGAAAATAAACAAACCAATACCAAAGGGTTAAAAAACGGTACAAAAAAAGAAAGAACAAGAACATGTACGTCAGCCGAAAATAATCGTCTAGCATCCAAGTCCAGAGTCCAAATAAAAAAAACGATACGAGTAAGTAAAATAACTGAATAAAGTGCTCAATACGCTAAGTAGAACAAACCTTATTAAACCTAGAGAGCCAGACAAACCTACCAAGGTTTCACCTAAGCGGATCGTCAGGGGTAAGCCAGACTTCCCTGACGATCCGCGTAGGTGAAACCTTGGTAGGTTTGTCTGGTTTAATTATATATATATATATATATATTTACATATGGAGATAGAAAGGAATCTAAGTCATTAGTAACTGCGGCCGAAAAAAAGAAAGGGAAAAGGAAAATGGGAAAAGGAAAAGAAAAAAAGAGGAAAAAGAGAAAGGAAAAGAAAAAAAGAGGCCATGGGAAGAGGAGGAGGTGATAAGCGCTAAGAAGAGATAAATCTGGCCATAGAATTCCTTTAGAATATATATATATATATATATATATATATATATATATATATATATATATATATATATATATATATATATACACGTAAGTCCAGGATTGGTGTATACGGAATCAATAACCAAAAATTACTAATATTAAAAGAGTGCTCAATACAGAGTAGAGCAGATATAATTGTTTATTTAAAAATTATAACATAAATATCTTATAAAATCACTATAAAAATAGCCATTTTGTTTCAACACCTCCGATGTCTTATCAAGTGATGTTGAATGTAGAATAAAGGGTTTTAAAAGTTTCAAATTAATTAACGATCCTTCGTAAGGGGAAACGCTGTTACATAAGCAGGAATGGCCAATCAAAAAACAAGTATACGACAATTAAAAAACTTGACATAGAAGTAAGGTTATAATAGCGATTTTCAACACGTTTTTTGATATCTACTATAATAAATAATATTAATCTCTACTCTCTGTTGAGCACTTTTAAAACAAATTAAATGATACAGACAGTGTAATTATACTCCATTTGTTCGTATCTCAGTCCTGGATACATGAATACATACAAATATATATATATATATATATATATATATATATATATATATATATATATATATATATACATTAGCGAACATAAAGATCAGAACGATGTTAAGAAAAGTCTAAAAGTGAAGTAACATTAAATTTAAAGCTTCAAAGAACATTTTTCAAGGAAAAATAAGGATATAAAGGTAAATTATATAATTCCAAAATATAGAGCTCAATAAACTTATTTTGATAAAGTTATAAGAATAATTATATAACATTCGAAAAAAATAGATGATAAAAACATCCGGACGATTAACAAAATCATACTATTATAATGGATACATCATATCCAAATGAAAATAGCATTCATAATTCATTAGTACTTGATGTGTAGTCCTTTACTTTCAATAACATCCTTTTTTGATTCATTACCAATCCATCTGTCTTCCGTTTCAGTCGTTTTCCTAGGCCTGCCAGGTGGTTTCTTGGCTTCACATGACCCAGTTTCCTCAAGTTTTCTCAGAATACTATCAATAAGACTTAGATTTCCCCACAGTCTTTGAAATATCCCCATCGAGGGTTTATCTTCATTACATAACTTGACTTCAATTTTCTAATTTCCAATGACGTGACAGATTTTTTCACCATGTTTACAATGCAAGAGCCAGTAACGAGCCGGTGTAATATAGTAAAATACCCGATTTTATATTATTACCCTAAAAAGTTTTCAATAATGCAAAATAGTAATTAAATTTATGGATTTATTTAATCGTTCTGATGTTTTTGATCATCTGTTTTTTTTTTTCGAATGTTGTATAATTATTCTCATAACTTTATCAAAATAAGTTTATTGAGCTTTAAAATAAAAATTTATTTCACATTTAGACTTTTTGTTAACATCGTTCTGATCTCTATGCTCGCTACTGTATATATATATATATATATATATATATATATATATATGTATATATATATATATATATATATATATATATATATATATATATATGTGTGTGTGTGTGTGTGTGTGTGTGTGTGTGTGTATCTGTGCATGTTTTTGCGCAATCATTTTGAAAGAGAGTGGAAGAATATTTTCATAATTGACGTGTAAATCTGTCTTGCATATTGATCACAATACAAGCCCCAAGAGTCACTAAAGTCTACTAAATGAGTGTTATGTATGAACGTAAGAGAATGAATTAATGAGTGCAGATTATGAGGATATGTAGGAAAGATAATGGTTGACACTAGACTTGAATATGTTAAGATTAAATAAAGCCAGCATTCAGTTATGACGACTGCAATGACGCATACAGAGAAAAATGTCTTTCTTTAAAAAAAGAAAATTTCAAGAAAAAAAAGCTAAACGAAATACGGGAAAAAGTTGAGAATGACATCAGAAGAGAAAGAATCATCATGCAACAGCGATTAAAAAATCCTCGTTACATTATTTGTTTTGCATACGTGGCATACTTAATTTAATGAATTTTCATTAACATTACATAACTTATTTCTTTTCCCTTAAAATCAGTTCCGTTCTATTTCATTCACCAGTAGCTTATTTTCTTTACGACAAAACATTGAAAATAAATGTTAAACCTGATTTCAGTTCTTTTATTTTAATCTAAATGTAATTCCTCATGTACGGACTCTGTAACCAATTCCTCATATCTGGACGGAATTCTTATTTCGGTTATCAGAGATTCTATTTTAATTTCAGTTTTTCTTGCCCATAATACAATGTCCTGAATAAAAAAAATATCAGTACTGGATTAGGTTACTGGAAATTCCTACAAAAATAAACGCTTCTTTAAAGCTTAAACCTGACATTAGTCTGAAACAAACGACATCTGAAATAGGAAAGGAATATAACACAATAAGTTCTTAAGTTCCAAATATTGCGGACAATTGGTGATCATGGCAAAAAGTTTGAATGACTTTATTTTCGTGAAGTCTTTGTGGACTTGTCCAATTTGAGATTCATTAACTTTACATAATTTATTTCTTTTTCCTTAAAATCAATTTCGTTATATTGCACTCAACATTAGCTTATTTTGTTTACTATAAAACATTCGAAATAAATATTAAACAAGATTTTTTTTTAAAATCTAAATATAAGCACTCATATCCAGACTTTGTAACCAATTCGTCATATCCGGAAAGGTTTCTTAGTCCGGTTGTCAGGCTTTCTACTGTATTATGAATAAGTTTGAGCTGTTAGAGCTAAATCAGAGTAGAGATCAGCTGCCAGACACTGGTATCTCGATTTCTGGAGATTCCCCGATACATTTTTCATACCTTGTGTTTGTGTATATTGTCGTTTTTTACTCCCTGAAGGACGTCTGTTATTATCTTACCAATAAAATCACCAAGGATTATTAATTAGTCTCTAGACTGCCATAAATTCAAAGTAATTAAATTGCGTTTTCCCATCTCACTGTTATGGTCCTGGGTCCTTGTACGGTGATGGTTCAAGGTAGAACCAATGAAGAATAACACGAACACAGGTATGGAATAACACAGATATATATTACAAATAGAATATATGTACAAAAGAGTAGAAGTGTTAGTAATAATAATCAGGTTAGGTTAGAGAGATCTATGTTGTCTCGAAGTATCACTATTCCAATGTCTTACAGTAATCGTCTAGCCGACTGCCCGACTCACACACTCTGACACTGCTGCTTCCTCTTGAGGCGCACTATTTATGGGGTACGGGCTAGTCCATTACTATTATGGGTAGGTTCCCGTAACACTTACATATCGATCAGCTACTATTTTCTAGCCTTTTCGATTTATATTGAGGACATAATCAGATATTACTGAACCTAAAAAATAGAGTCTAAAAGTTCAAAGTTTTATGCCTAATCTAAGTTGTCCTGGTTATGAAGATAAATTACATCCTGTAGTAAGGCCTCCAATCGAGAGGTTTTGAGGAGGCGAGGAACCATATCTTAATTGTTGTTGTTAACCAGATCAACAATAACCCAGATCGATAGCATCTGTTAAACTATGAGAAGAAATGAACCGTCAAATTGGGGCCAAAACACTATGAAATCATTTTTTCTAGAAAAGATTTCCAGCAGTAGACTTTAACTGTAAAAAATTAAGAAGCAATAGATTTTCGTAGTAAAACTAAACAAAAACATTAACAAAGTTCACTACAGAAATAAATTTCTGCGTTAAATGACACATAAAGATTTGATATGCCGTTAAAAAAACTAAATCCAAATCTAGTCTAAGATCTGTTGGGACACTATTTCCGGGTGAGAGTCAGCCGTTAGTTCCATTCAATAGGAAATTTATTGGATAACACTGAAATACAATATAGTATAAAAAAATAATAAGTTTAATCTAAGGGAAACAATAATTGAAACAAAGCAAGTTCAGTCGGCTAATGATGACAATTCCAGAACAACGTAACTATAAACAATTCAATATAATTATATAATTATTAATAACAATTACTCGTGAGAAATACGTTTTTACGTACTTATTTTTCGATCGACAAACACTTTATTTATTTATGTTGAATTAAAACCGATGGTTCGAATACTATCATATAGTAACCAATAGGTACTTCGACTTGATTTAATGGTTAACAAGAGTGTCTTGCTAGATCATTTACAACGGAGAGAGAGAAAGAGAGGGGGGATAGATAGATAGATAGATAGATAGATAGATAGATAGACAGACAGATAGTGAGAGAGACGTGCATGTGCGCAAACGTGTACAGTGAAAAAGGGAGTGGCAGGTGTATGTTTCATACTTGAATTAATGGAATGAAGATTACTTTCAAACATGAAACATACTTTCATTTCTCGGTGTTGATCTCTGTGTCCATTTTTATATATATATACGCTCTATCCCTGATAATTAGCACCTCATATCCATTTTGATCATATATATATATATATATATATATATATATATATATGTGTGTGTGTGTGTGTCTGTGTGTGTGTCTGTGTGTGTGTCTGTGTGTGTATTACGAATATATATATAAATATATATATATATATATATGTTTATATATATATATATATATATATATATATATATATATATATATATATATATATATATATATATATATATATATATATATATGGGGTGTCCATAAAGTTCGTGTGCATTTTTAAAAAAATTATAATTTTATTTGTATTTGCGATTAATGTACATAGTTTTAAGTATAGCTAAAATAAGTAATGGGATTTCAGACATTACTGTAAATCAGTTGCCAAATGTTTTCCGTGAACTGCAAAATCGTATTACCCTTTATATTGCTCATGATGCAGGACATGTGGAAAGTTAAATAAAATTTCAATAAAACCTTAAAAAATATAGATTTTCTTCTTTCTAATCCTTTTTACAAATTATTTCTATCGCAAATACAAATAAAATTATAATTTTTTAAATGTGCACACGAACTTTATGGACACCCTAAATATACATACACACACACACACACACACATATATATATATATATATATATATATATATATATATATATATATATATATATATTACTAATAAAAATGAATGGGATATGGGAGCTGCAAATAGAGAAAGACAAGAAACAGCAAGAAGTTGATCATCATCAGCAGCAGCTTTATCTGTGTGTAAATATCCAGATATGAATAAAACATATCTCCTAAAAGATATGATTATATACAAAAAGAAAACTTTGCCTTAACAATGTTTTCTTCTCTGAGGAATAAGGAAGTCTGCGTAGATGAAGCGATAAATTTTATGGTAGTTTACTGGATTACGCGAGCGATAAATCGCCTGATTATTGACTAATATTCAGATTTTAATCGACTGGGTGTACTCTGTCGCCAGTCTTACATTTATCTCCTAGGAATACTGTTCTAATATAATGTCCCTTCAGGATATAATCTAGCATATACTTTTTTCTTTATTATTTGAGAATTGTCAGGTCATCTTGGTAAAGACAATGGTTTGGTTTCCCGTTACCTTCTCTTCAATTTGGTTATCTTTGTGCTAGTTAGGTTGGCTGAATAGTTGTCAACTGCGTCTTTATGAGGTGATCAATATATATATATATATATATATATATATATATATATATATATATATATATATATATATATATATATATATATATATATAATTTAATTTAAAGAAAAGCAGACCACTTTTAGGCCCCATTTGTAACAATTTATTTCACCAGGGAATTTTATTTTTCTCTGGGTCTTCAGACTTCACTTTCAAAAGGTGAAACCAAAAATGAATTTAAAATTTGCATTTTTGACGGGCAGTATTAAGCTCATATAAGGTGACATGAATAGTGATGAGGAATGGTATGAGAGACATGGTCGAGTTTAAACAGGGAAGGGAGAGTTTTAGAATTTATTTTTATTTTTATTTTTATTATAATACTTAATATTGAGGAGGAGGGGTTAAGGATCAGACATTGACCTATTTAATCGGTCAACTCAAGGGAAGTGTTATAGGAAAAGAAAAAGAGAAAAAAGGGCGAAAAGAAATAAAGGGAGACGTAAAGGGATAAGAGATGTACGTAGGGTTTTTGGAGGAAGGAGAGGGGTGGTATAGCTTTAGCAATTTAGATTTTAAAAAAAACAGATTTTAACGTATGATAGTATTTTAAATTATTAAAAACTCCACAAAGAAATTAAATTTAATGCTTGTTAGCGATTCCACTTGTTCCCAAATAAATTAGGGATTTAATTCATTTTTTTCTTTTTCTCTAAAATTTCGTCGTTGATCAAAAATTCCGTTCATGGTATTCTCAGCAAACTTCAGTCGGGACCACATTTCTGTTGAGGAGATTGAGGGGTAAGGACTGTCATAGAGGAAAACTGATATTGAATTAATGTTCAGTAGTCTTTTTTTATAACGAAATTTTCTTAATATTTTACCTTGGTTTTGGAAGGTATATTTCACAATCCCAATGCAAATTCGGATTTCAATATCACAGGTTCGTCCTCTGTTAAAACAAATCCCATATATTTAAACTACTGTACTCGTTGGATTTTGGTATCACCAATTTGTAATTTGCATGTAGGGCCATCATTTTGCTTACAACAACACATTCCACTTTTATCGTTAGTCCTTTCTTCTCGCTTTCCTTTACTACCTTCTGTAGTGTTTATGACTTTTCCTTCCTCTGTCTGCTTTCAATATAATTTCTTCTAACCGTCCTGGGTATGACGTTAAACTGCATCCGTTTCCTGGGTGAGACGATAAACTACATCCAACAGCAAGGCCGATGATCAGGAGGTTTTGAGGAGCGTGGAACCACATCTTAATTGTTGGTGTTCCCATGTCCACCCTGACCTGGGGTGGTAGCACCTGTTAGGGTCACAGCTATGGGCAAATAGTTAACTCCCAGACTATATTCACGTCCTGGGTAGGACGATAAACTACATCCACGTCCATGGGTAGGACGATAAAATACATCCGCCTTTTGAAAAAATAATATTGCCAGCTATATGTTTTAAAAAATATATTACCAGCTATACGTTTTATTTAAAAAAAAAAAAAATTACCAGCTTTTTGCTGCCAGTAAGCCTTCTGGATTACTCTAATATCCTTCCCAAATATGTCAAGGTTATTTAGTAATTCCGACAGTTCTTTGTAGCATTCTTTATCAAGCTCTTTTTTCATAATCTATATATGTATTTAATATATATTCTGTTTGTATGTTATTTTTATAAATATATTTTAGGCCGATAAATGTAATTAATACTGTTTATTTTTTTTTTAAAAGAGCGTTTACTTAAATAAATTGTATCTCAAAACATAACGTACAAACAGAAAATATATTAAATAATTGTCGGACTTAATCCATTTTATTATATGTTGTCATTGTTTACGTTAAGATACGTTTCGTAAGCAGATATGATCGATTCAGAAAAATCGTCAAAAATTCTTTATTGAAGGATATTAATTTGGACATTGATAACCAGACGCTTCCCTGGAGCTAAAGGTTTTCGCGCGTAGATCAAATTAGGGTTTCCGTATAGGAATACAGGTTCGATTCCTGTCGGAGAACGCATATTTTCTAGGAAATTTCTCGAATATTCTGGCTGGTAAATATAATTAATACTGTTAATTAAAAAAAAAAAAAAAAACAAAAACAGCGCATTTATTTAAATAAATTGTATCTATATAATAATAAAATAATGTAGAAACAGAAAATATATTAAATAATTGTCGGGTTTAATCCATTTCATTATAATATATGTATATATACTTTTGCATTTTCTGATATAATTATGAGAATAAATATCACATTTCTTCTTTAAATATCTTTAACGACCGCGCTGTTTTCGCACTATTCTTTTTTTCACGGTAAGTTTCATTCTTTACAAGGCCCGAGTAGAGGTTTACGTTAATGGGTAGTTATTATGGATAAAAGAATTTTAGGGAAGATAACGGTTAACTCGAGACTTGAACAGGTTAAGATTGTAATAATCGGGAAACATTATCTTGGGAGTCTGTTCCACAGGGCAGTAGTTCCCCTGAAGAATCTGCTTGAGTGAAACTTATTTCTCGCCGAGGGAATACGGAGAGAATATGGGGGTTTGCTACAATGTAAGTGGCTTGGCGGGTTCTAGACGTGAAGTTTAGACCTGACGGAACCAAGGAATGTTGTTCGCCCGAGAACGTTCAACAGAAGTACCAATAGAGCCCCGAGAGGCTCGCCGCCTCCCGCCTGCGAGAGAGAAAGTGTTTGGAGGTTGGAAATCAATTCTTCTTCAAAAAGAACTCGGAGACGTTTTTTTAACTCTATCACGATTGGAAAGTTAGGGCTCGACAGCTCCATCTCAAATATGGCAAGAGTACTCGGTTTTAGTCCTGTTCTGATTCTTATAAAGGTAGAGGATAGCATGAGATGTTAGGTACTTACTAAATTGGTACTAGGAGCAGATCATTTTACCTGCATCTTTAACGTGGGATATGTAAGTGTTCTACATGAGGTATGGCTTAATTCTGCTTCTTCCTCTGGTTATATAAAATTCGAATGACTATATGTTATGCTATATCATACATCAGGCCATTATTGATGTAAACTTTACTGGTCAGCTGTGAAGGCTACGTAAGCGAGGATTATTATATATGTTCTTTCGTTTCCATTGAGACAATCGTGCAAATGTTTTCATCAAATTGAAGTAAAAACTGTGCGCTCGTTCAGTTACAAAAGAATGCTCATGAAAAAAAAAATAGGCATGTGTATCTTTTTCCAAACAAGCTAGCAGTTAACGTCGGGAATATGGCAATAAAGATGACGATGCCTCATCTCAGAGATATAGACAGAGACACATAAGGAGTTGATTTGCCGTTAAACAAAGAAAATAACAAAAGTTTTATTGCATTAATACAAAATATTAAGGAGACGGGAAAGAAGAAAGTGAACTTGTGTTGCTTTTGAATATTTTCATGAGAACAATGGAAATGTATCTGATACTGCTAGACAGGAGAGAACGATCAATATGGTCACATAGCAATTTCATGGTTGCTGATGTGAGAGTTTTTCACAGGTTTCAAATCGAAGATTCTATCGAAAAGGTAGAAGAGACGTCTCATTCCTTGGTAGATTGGTGCACATGAAAATATAATGATGACGAAGGCAAAGAAAATGATTACAGTGAAACTGAGTATTTTAAATCCAACTTCTAGTAGGAAAAAAATCCATGCAGACAATATTGTACAAAACTATATGGAAAGGAATATTATTATTATATATATATATATATATATATATACATGTATGTGTGTGTGTGTATATATATATATATATATATATATATATATATATATATATATATATATATATATATTAAAAAGATAAAAGGAAATGATGAAAACCTAATACAGATGTATGGGTGTGCGGCAAAAAAGAAAGCAAAAATTGTAAGATGGTAAAAGAATATAAAGAAAGCCAAAAACATAATCACAGACTAAACAATATATTTTGTACGTATATGAACTCGTTCTTGAAAAAGGGACATATTTTTGAGGTTTTGTAATATCTATCTATCCATATATATATATATATATATATATATATATATATATATATATATATATATATATATATATAGATATATATATATACCTTTTGTACGTATATGAACTCGTTCTTGAAAAAGGGCCATATTTTGAGTTTTTTTAATATATATATATATATATATATCTTTTGTACTTATATGAACTCGTTCTTGAAAAAGGGACATATTTTGAGGGTTTTTAATATATATACATATATATATATATATATATATATATATATATATATATATATATATAAATTTATTTATGTATTAGGTTTTCATCATTTCTTTTATTTTCTTGATATATATATATATATATATATATATATATAGAAACATAGACATCTGTATTAGTTTTTCATCATTTCTTTCATCTTTTTAATATATATATATATATATATATATATATATATATATATATATTATTCTTTTCCATATATCTTTGTACAATATAGTTTTCTTAGGATTTCTATTCCTACTAGAAGTTTCAATGTAATATATATATATATATATATATATATATATATATATATATATGTATATATATATATATATATTGATTTTCCTATTTATGGATTTTGTTTTGATAGATATTTTACAATGCAATCTCATTCTTTTATATTTTATATTTTATTTTATATTTTTTATATTATATTACTTTTTGTATTTCATTTTATATTTTATATTCATTTTATAATTTAGATTTGTTTAGATTTGGCCGCGAGTTAGAAACTGTTCATTCGATTGCAACTTTCCATTGAAGAATGAACCAGCTTCTTACCTCCGTTAGATTGAACTGAGACCTTTAACTGTTAGCAACTCCCTAAGCTCCCAACGATACGTTTAAGCCAATGGTAACAAGCTGGTAGATTGTTGAGCACTGTCTGTATCTACCTATTTTGTTAGCACTACTCTCCTCGGCTGATGGATGTGTTTTCCAAAAGAACCAACGGTTGGCGATGCCTATTATAATTCCGATGCTACTCCCGGGCATTTGGCTAATGCCTCTGTTGCACTAATTTGACTTTTTTATGGAAGCAGGGGCTAACTAAACAAGGGATAGCTGCTGTTGGTGGCCAATGCTATAATCCAGCATAGACATTGAGGAGAAGGAAAAGACAAATTCCTGTGCGATCGGACATTTTCTTTTGTGTTTTCATCGAACACGACGAAGAGTCGAGGATGATTTTTTGGAAATAGATGGAAATTTAATTACATTTTTTTCTGCAGGATCTTCATAGGTAGATAACGCATTTTGAAATTTCAAGAAATATTTATCATAGCAGAGACAAAATATCAACGAATAACAGACTAAGATACCTGCGTATTGAGACGGGATTTAGCAGTTTTGAATTTTTTTTAAGGATTGCTTGAGTTTTTGAATTTCGACAAAGCAATAATGACTCATCCGCCATATTGAATTTTGGGGATTGAGGCATGAGAAGCCATTTTGTAATAATATTGAATTTAGATTCTAACGTCAGCAGCGAATGTTGATTTGATTTCAATGAAACAAAGAAGCGATGAATTCCATCAGAGATTTCAAAGACACGTGTTGCGCACGAACGAAATTGGACAATTTATTTGTTGTTACTTCATGGCATACAGACGCAGAAGAAAACTGGAAAAAATAATGTTGATTAACGAATTTAAAAAAAATAGATTTTTCTATCTCTACAAATGAATATTTTTGCAAAAAAATCTAAATATGAAAAGAATTTTGTTGGAATGTGGCCTAATCACCTAAATCTGGATGGTTTTGATGTTTTGTTAAGGTGTCAAAATGAAAATGTGGCAAAGAATTTTTGTATATTTTTTGGCAACTTGTTTCTGTAGGATGATTATTAGGATCTGTAAAATTAAATGTAATGGAATTTTACAAGGATGGCGTCAGAGATGATGCAATAAGTTTTGTAGAAAATAACAAGGGAAGAAATTAACAAGCGACTCAGCCTGGCTAGATTTATTTCCTTTTTCATGTGTGCGTCATAATGCACACAAGAATTAATTCTGACATTAGCATTCAGGCTTTTTTCAGATGTTGACCAATGTCTGAAACGTGTAATTATTTATAAAACATTGTTTCAACCGTGTTACATCTTGACTTGGTACAGTATATATATATATATATATATATATATATATATATATATATATATATATATATATATATATATACATACACGAGGGTCATTCAATAAATAAGTTGAATTTTTCGGTATAAGGTCATCTAATACAGATAGAAGCTTACTCTTTTTTATGTTATTTTTTTGTTTTAATTCTTTTACACATGGATTTAATTTCTTTTCCAGATTAAAAAAAAAACAAACTTTGAGAGTTTTGGCGATTAACAAAGATGGCCGACCGAGAAGCATGCTCCAGGATTTAACAGCGGTCAGTTATCAAGTTTTTGGTTGCTGAAGGGTGCAAACCAGTTTAAATTCATAGGAGAATGTCAACTGTGTATGGTGCCACATGTTTCAGCCAAGAAAATGTCTACAAGTGGGCTAAATTGTTTAAAGACGGACGGATCAGTGTTGAGGATGAAGACAGGCCTGGGAGGCCTACAGAAGTGAGGTCTCCTGAGGTGATCGAATCAGTCAATGACCTCATTCAGTCTGACAGAAGGGTGACAGTGGATGACATTGCAAGGATTTTGAGCTTATCTGTTGGGACAAACGCAGGGGTCATCAGTCAGAAGTAGTCATCTTGCATCATGACAACGCAAGGCCTCACACAGCAGCCCAAACGGGGCAGACCATCAACAAGCTGGGCTGGGAACTGCTCTCTCATCCCCCTTACAGGCCAGACCTTGCCCCTTCAGATTTTCACCTGTTTGGTCCCTTGAAAGCGTTCACGAGAGGCACGAAGTTTAAAAGTGACGATGAAGTCAAAAGTGTTGTGAGCGAATGGTTGAGACATCAGTCCAAAGATTTTTACACTGAGGGAATACGGAAGCTTGTGCACAGATGGGAAAAGTGTGTGACAGTGTTGGGAGACTACGTTGAAAAATTAAAAAGAAATAAGCTTCTATCTGTATTAGAAGTTCTTATACCGAAAAATTCACCTTATTTATTGAATAAGCCTCCTATATACATATGTAGATATGAATTTCAGTACCAGGCAAAAAATGGACGTACCCATAGAAAGTGGAGTTTTGTATATTTACATATTTTTGTATATCAACACATGATTGAGTAAGAATAAATACCCTAAGCATACTGCCTTAAAGAATAAACATTATCTAGAGAGGAAGCGCCAATTGGCCTAGTCAGAGTCCTGCTTTTAACCCAATTGAAATTTTTGTGTAATAATGGACACGTGTGTTCGTAATAGGAAAGTTAGCACAGAAGATGAGCTTTTTCGCGAATTAAAGGAATGCTGGAAAAAATCTGGCGAAGAAACTTGACTTAATAAAAAAAAGTTAGTCTATAGTATGTCACGAAGAATTAAGGTTGTTATTAAAGCAAAAGATTAAGCAACAAAATACTAAATCATTTTTGACTTGTATAATATACATATGTACACCTGTACAAATACCTTGTATTAATAAACGAACTCTATTACTCACTTTCTATGAGTGCGTTCATTTTTGGCCTCCTACCATATATATATATATATATATATATATGTAGTTGAACCCGGGTTCACGAATTTATTTCGTTCCTGAAGGCCGTTTTAACCCGAAACTATTTTCCCTGTAGGAATCATTGTATAGAAAAAATGACACAGTACAAAGAATTTGGAAAAGAATATCACGAAATAATAAAGGAATGTATAAAATAGGCAGTTGACTCAGAAATGATTTCGTTCGTGTTAACTTGGTAGGGCTATGTTGTTCGAGAACCGAAGATTTTCTTCAATAATCGAGGCATTTTCAAGTCGAATTTTCTTTTCGAAAACCGACTTGTTCGACATGTGAGACTTTTGAGAACCGAGGCTACTCTGTCTGTATATATATAAATAATATATATATATATATATATATATATATATATATATATATATATATATATATATATATATATATATATATATGAGATAAAAGTATATTCATCTTTAGGGAAAACATGTAAGAAAAATTGGAGAAAGTGTTTTCGCTTTTCTTTCTTTCGGACTTCTAATTTATTTTGCCATTTTTACGCCTACGCTTCCTGGCAAAAGGAAGAGAATCGTTGAGAATTTTAATTTATATTTTTGAATGTGTCCTGGGCATATAGTCTAACCGATTTCATTTAATTTTCTTTTAGTTCATGTTTCTATCACGTTTATCATTAAATACATCATAATGGGATAATAGAAGATCTGCAAGAAATGGTGCAACGTTGTAAGGACCTAGATGCAAATGTATTGTGGATGATCTAGTGATTAAATTACGTTCTAAATATTTCCGTCTAAGTAAATTATATTCTCTTTAAACTATAGCCTGAAAATTTTAATGAACTATAAAAAATATCTTAAGGATTTTCAACAGTGTCAAGAAATACATTGGTTACTATATGTAACTCAAAGAGAAATTAATGACATAAGATTTTGACGCTCCATTCTACTTACAAATCAAAAGAAAACTTTAGAAGAAAAATCATGTTGCTATATACCGTACCTATGAAAACTAATGGGTATGTCCCATTCCTCACAAATACTTTGTCCACTATTGTAAGTAGGGAGGTTATATGCTGTCTAATTAGTCCACCACTAGCAGTGGTTTACCTATTTCAATCCGCTGGCGAGTATTTTAATTTGTTGATATTATAAAGATTACCATTTACATTTCCAACCTCCGTTTTTGTTATTCCGGAATCGGTAACACTTCCTAGGTCCCAACAGATAGATAGATAGATAGATAGATAGATAGATAGATAGATAGATAGATAGATCTACCTATGAACACTAAAGGGTAAGTCACAATCCTCATAAATACGTTGGACGCTAGTATAAGCGGGTGGTTAGAGGGATATGCTGTCTAATTAGTCCACCCTATCAGTGGTTTAACTACTTCACGCCGCTTGCGAGTATTGTATTTGCAGATGTTATGAAGTTTACTATCCCTTTTGCTACGTTTTGGTGATTCCTCATTCCGTAAACTTTTCGAGGTTACAAAACCTATCGATACTGGAATGACCGATAACATCTACTCAAATTGAGAAACCTAACTTTCAGAAAATAATTTTTAAAATATAGACTTTATAAATCTGAATAACGGTCAATAAATTCCGAATGCTTCCATATATATATATATATATATATATATATATATATATATATATATATATATATATATATATATATATATATATATAGTCTCATAGTGTGCTATATTTATGGGATAAAGTGCTCAATATCAGAGATAGAGCGAGTGTAAATATAAAAGTGATCATAGAAGTCATCACTTAGAGGCGACAGTATGTTTCATGCTAGATGCAATCGTCAGGCCTTCATCTAGCATGAAACAGACTGTCGCCTCTAAGTGTTGACTTCTATGTTCACTTTTATATATATATATATATATATATATATATTGTCATCCACAGACAGACTGTTTCGCTGTTTCACGGCTCATCAGTGTGGCTAGATAGGTTGCCTCTAGCTAGGATCGAAACCCCACTGAATTTGCGTCGGTCGGATCTTCTACCACTAAGCCGTTGGCGTACGGCAGGAATGAAGGTGAATTTTAGCGTGTTTATTTTTTTAGATTTAGATAAATACACAGTGACTGACAGTGACTCAATTCTGCCTAAGAGTCGTATATATATATATATATATATATATATATATATATATATATATATATATATATATATATATAGAGAGAGAGAGAGAGAGAGAGAGAGAGAGAGAGAGAGAGAGAGAGAGAGAGAGAGAGAGAGAGTAAGAGTGGGAAAGAGGTTTTAGCATTATAGTTGTTCCAATGAGGGAAAAGTGTATCTTTTTAAAAAAAGAGAGAAACCGTAAACATTTTTGCTTGTAATGAACATTTTAAAAAATGTTACATTTTATTTTCCATAATTTTGATACACCTGTACCGGGTCTCGCAACCTTCGTTAGGCAAAGAGTGGATATTTCTACATATTATTAAAATGAATTAATTTTCCTTATGGTTTTCGTTGATTCTCTTTTTTTTTTCTTTTTTTTTTTTTGGTGTAGTAGTGACACAAATGTCTTCCTTGGACTGATGGTAAGGAGGTCCTTCTGCTTAAAGAGTAAGAAAACATTTAAGATTTGTCCGAGAAAGGGTGTGGAAAGATATATGAATTCTTATCTTTTAATGACACCTGTACGTTTTTAGATGTTTTTCCTTTTTTTGTGTATTGTATGTGCGTATTTGCTAGTATGTGTATGTATATTCCCGCTCCATACATATATACTCTCTTATTATAAAGGATTAGTATACGCATGTATATATATATATATATATATATATATATATATATATATATATATATATATATATATATATATATTATATTTTAATGTATACACACACATACACACACACATATATATGTATATATATACATATATATATAAATATGTATATATATATATATATATATATATATATATATATATATATATATATATGAAGAAATATAGTCTTAACGTGTGCTATATGTATGGGATGAAGTGCTCAATATCAGAGATAGAGCGTGTGTAAATATAAAAGTGAACATAGAAGTCAACACTTAAAGGCGACAGTGTGTTTCATGCTAGATGCAATTGTCAATCTCGAGCCGAGAAAAATAACAGCACTCTTGGCCTGAAGATTGCATCTAGCATGAAACAGACTGTCACCTCTAAGTGTTGACTTCTATGTTCACTTTTATTCATATACATATATATATATATATATATATATATATATATATATATATATATATATATATGTGTATATATATATATATATATATATATATATATATATATATATATGTATATATATATATATATATATATATATATATATATATATATATATTATTTAGGTGACAATAAACCTTTAATACATCTTTTCTTGACTGTTTTTTTATCTTATTTGCTATGAGTTAGTGAGAATGAAAGAAACTGAGAAAACCGTAGAACGAGAAAGGACATTAAAATAAAATATTCAAGAAGACAGAACATGATGGTTGATGATGCATTTAAATAGGTTGAGCAGCGTATTTGACAGGAAAACAAGAAGCCTGAAGAGTTTTCCTCAGGCAAGTACTGCAAGACGACTAAAATAGTATAATAATTCCGCTTACACTTAGAAATTTTAATCGTAAAATGATGGGAACCAACTGCCATTCTAGTACCGCTCTTATATTATGAACTCCATAATATCAAAAAGGAAATTTCATCGAAAAAATTAACACAAAAATATTTACAGAAGAAGCAGATTGAAGGAAAGTGTCTGAAACCGAAATGCCAGATCAGAACTTGAAATATTGCAGATTCTTCTTAGGATTTTATTATGAATTTCTATATAAATATGAGAAGAAACAGGTCATATCTTACAGCAATATTCGAGCAATGAATAACGGCTAACTTACAAATGTTTAGATTCTGCCAAGAAAACTTGCCTAACACGACACCATGAACCAAATTTCTCTGCAGCGGGCCAAACAACTGATTCAATTTAATCTTTCCAATACTTATCAGTGGAATATGTTAGACCTGGAAGACGCTATGCGCTACTTTAAATGAGTTTAACATCAGTCATTATGTTGGAAGGCAAAACAAGGTTTAAAGAAGAGCAGTTACTTTATGGAAGCGTCAAAATGAACAAGCCATTTATTGCCCCAGATGGCAACAGATCTAATGTCATTTAAGATATCAACTGCCATTTTGACTTTACCGAATCTATTAATACCAAATATTTATGCCATCAGCATAGATAATGTCTTGAGAACTAATGACATCAGGTAGGTCGTTGATGAATATCAGTAACGGCTCAGATCAAAGGGAAGGGCCGAGGAGGTAACGGCATTAATGGTAAATGATATAGAAGGGTAACCGGTCTAAATTACATCCATTTCAGGATTTCATAAAGATTTAATCAAATAGTATTTTGGCCAGAAACACCATAACTTTCAACTTGTGAAGAAAGCCAGAATCTCAAACTCTGTCAAACGCCTTCAAGATATCAAAGGAAACAGCCGAATATCACCATCAATTTAGTGGGCTTTTATGTGTAACAGAGAGAGTTTGGGAACCACAGACACAGAGACTTTCAGCAATAAATGTTAACAGTTGACATAGATAAGAGAAGCCATATTGTTTGCTGAAAGGAGTGTCTGCGATGTGAGATGCTTACCTAATACGGGGTTACTTACTTCTTGATTGTCGCTCGTATCAGACCGGAGTCAGACCAATGGACGGTTATTTTAAGAAAGTTCACTATCCACAATCCAGAAAATTAAAATTGCATAGCGGATAATAATATAAAAGATTTGAAAAAATTCACACAAAATACTACCCGGGTTTCAGCCTTACGGTCTCATCAGATAAATAAATAATTTGTCGCACTATTCAAGGCTGCTTATATAACTTAAGTAAGCTCCACAAAGTAGAAATATCAGTAGCGATAGTGATGAAAGTATTGGAATAACAGGAAGAGATAGAAATTAAAATTTTAAAAATCGTAAAGGTAATCATCCGGGTTCGTCTTGTCGAGATTATTTTTATTGGCGTGTCTACATTTTGACATTATCTCAGACCGTTTATTCAACAAGTTGACTTTGTTCGCGTATGTGACTATAGTCATCATTTCCTCTAGGCACAACATACAAACACTGCGGTATTTAACCTTTTTCTAAACACTCCATCTTTTGGGGGCTCTTCCCCCCCACACACACACACAGGATTCTCCCGGGAGGGTAGGATTGACAGAGGAGGAAAAGTGGATTTTTCCCGTCAGTGTAAATGCTGCGGTTTTAGCATCTGTTCCGTGCCGGAATCCTTCTTTCCCTTTCCTTGGGTTCCACTCGCCGTTACGTAACATCTGTTACGTATCGGTGCTATGACTACCTTAGGCAAGCTTTGACCAACAGACAAGCTAAGACCAGCTTAGACTAGCAGCCCGAGAGCAAACAAACGCGACTTCACGTTAAAAACCGAACTTCTGTCACAACCTGATGCTGTGGGGGTTTAAGTTAAATCTCGTACACTCCATCTTATGCAGTCAATTCTATGACATCTCTATTTGAATTCCCACACATGGCTTGCCAGATTAGTACATCGGCTATGGCCTTACAATTTAAAGAAGGTCACTAAAACAAATTAAACTTTAATCCTCCACTGAACGATACAGTGAGGAAATAGGAAAAGAGATATTATCTGGTTCAAACCCTATATTAATTTAGAAGTAAAATCTAATATAAGGAAAATATTTTTCAAACTGCTCACTCAATATTTCCCAAAGAATTCGAATCTAAATAAAAAAAAGTCACAGAAATACTGTATAATTGTTAATAAAAAATAAAAAATATGTCGAAAATACTTCTATAATTTCATGAAAAAAATAAACATAAACTAAAATTTCTCGAAGCTATCTATTTAAAAAAATTGAAACCAAACCTTAATAAAATTAATTACGAATACACTATAAATGTTTAAACGTGTACAATAAATAATTTGAAATGCGAAATTTTGCACTAACAGTTTTTTACTACATATTTCGTAAAAAAAACTCTTTCCAAAACCATGCTTAGTTACCCCCCCACCGAAAAAAATTTAACTTTCAAATGAACACAACAATTTTGTATTCGACAATAATGAACACTACAATATTTGTCTTGCAATAAACAAACACTTGATGATGACATTGTGCTATGTCGAAAGTACTCGGAATAAAAGAAATATATATCAACACGGCGTTTTCTCTCGTCCTTCAATAACGACACCAAAATCTTATCCGCGAATATGAAAGGATCCAATTGAAAATAAGTAGACAGACCATGTCTATATTATTCAGTGAAACATGACTCAATGAAAACATGATGCCAAAATATACGCATATATATATATATATATATATATGTTTTCATTGAGTCATGTTTCACCTATTGTGTTTGTATGCAAACCCGTATATAAAATCCAAACTCATATTTCTACAAGCATTATAAAATTATTTGCATAAGCTTTGGAAATTCTGTGACAACCTGATACCATTTCAGAACTGTAGATCAGAAATTTATAAATATTTCAACTCCACTGCTTGTTAAAGGGTCGATTCCATCTCCGTGTGATTGAAATAGATTTTCAGAAACCGTTAAAAGTCCAAGAACTAAACAGATTACTATCGAAAAACAGCCCAAGTGGAAATTCTTTCTATAGAAGAGTATTACCAACGTCAGATTTCTAGAAAATTACAGATATCAAAAGTGGGGGACATTATTGAATGCACTGACTTTCAGAAACCGGTGCAAATGTTGACAAAAAAGGTAATTTTGATTTAAATTATTGCATAATTACATGCAAACAAAAAATAATTTGTAAATTCAATATGGCCCAAACTCTTGGTTGGTAGTTCATATATATATATATATATATATATATATATATATATATATATATATATATATATATATATATATATATTCACTCATCTCTGAGCTTCAAGATTATATCGTCTATTGTGTGTGTATGTCACCAAGAAATGTATACACTTTTCCGGTGTATCTTTGGACATTTGAAAATATGCATATATTCTCACTTAAACCGTCTTTCTCTCGCCCCTCTTTAAAACTTCTCTGTGTTAAATCTTAGACCCCCTTCATCTTTAGACCTTCCTGTTCTTCTCTCGTCTGTTACCCCTCTCTATAGATCTCATTTGCTCTAGCGTTCTTCCCACACTCTCATACATACACTCTCACGATATTTTTTTCCCGGAGTTGTTTTTTCTGTTTTCTTTTTGAATTTGTAGGTCTGATGAATGGGATCGTTTTCACGATGCCAATGGAATAAATTATGAACATGGAATATTAGTGTTTAAGTCTTTTTATTATATCCTTACTCTGTCCTGGAAATTGAGTTCTACCTGGATTCTATCCTCTTGGAATTATATTTTTACACACATATCTATGTGTATGTATGTATATTTATTTATATATTTTAGATATACGATTGCATATATATGTGTATATTTACCACTAATATTATATATATATATATATATATATATATATATATATATATATATATATATATATAGAGAGAGAGAGAGAGAGAGAGAGAGAGAGAGAGAAACAGACAGACAGATAGACAGACAGACAGGGAAAAGAAGATAGATGTAGAGAATGTAGAGAGGTTGAAATAAATAAAGGAGTATGTATGAATATACATTGAATTGCGGAGTGAAAATGAAAATCGTTATATCGAATAGGAAAATCAACTGTTTATGCATTATTTACGTACGAATTATTTTCCTGGCACATTTAAGAATCATTGCAATAGGCTAGGTATTCGGTATACGTAAGTTTTAAAATGAATCTTTAAAATGAAACAGCTTCCTTAAAGCTTTTATTTTATATTTAATTGAAAGCTGATTTAAAATTTACTATTTCCATTATGCAAAATACTCTGTTGTGATTTTGAAACCGAAATTATATTGATTGGAATTTTGTCAGTAAAATTGATGAACTCGGCCATGTCTGACACATTTGTAAACAAAAGTTAATTCTCGGCTTTGAAAATCTTGCAAAAATATATAAATTTCTGAAAATGTTTTTAAAAGAATTAGCAAATTTAAATTAAATTAACCTGACTTCAAACAAATATTATTTACTTATAGTATAACTTGTTGTATACAAACATTTCTTAACTACGTGATTTTGTTTTTCTGATATGTTAATCGACTTATTGATAACCGAACATGTCCAAAGTTACGTATGGTAGAGCAAACGATAAATTTTATAATGTGGGGACAACCCTTTAAACATGTTGGTTGTTTGGTTGATCTTATTTAGCAGAATATCAGCCTATGCGGGTTATTTACTGCTGAAATATTTTGTATACTTAAATAATATTTTGAACACAATTTTATGGCTTCAACTAATTATATTTTGAATGCAATTGTACGCCTTCAACTACAGAAAATGTAATGTTGGCGATAAAATGTCTTGTTGGCAATATTATTATGAATATGTATTGTTGGTTATTTTTTTATATAAAAATATATTGCTCGTATGTTTACTATAAAAATGATATTTTTATGCATTCAGGGTGTTTTGTTTTTGGATTCACAATAGCTGAGACTTTAATAGATGCAGGCACCCTAGGTCAGGTTAGACCTGGGAACAATGGCATTTAAGAGGTGTTTCCACGCTCCTCAAAACCTTCACAATTCCGATCAAGGACCTCGCTGCCGTATGTTGGTTATCGTCATACAAGAAAAAATAAATATATTATAACGTATGATAATAATGATAACGGTCAAAATTACATATGCTTTACATACGTGTGTGCATGTACATATGTATGTGTGCATTTGTGGGCCACAATTCATCTTACGTCATTTTAGTGATGGGAATAATATTTTAGCTTTTTAGCTAATACGAACTTTTCGTCATCCGCTCATAAATTCACCCTGTCTTTTCTCACGTGTTCTTCTTTATATGCCTTATCAATTCATGGTCTAAACGATTGTGGCTCTCCGCAATTCGCTGGCATTCGTTGTTAATAAAGGTTTTACTTTTGTTATTTCTCCGAAACCTTTTTTTCCAGCGCCCATTTTCTCAATCTCACTAAGTATCATATGTGTAGTTTTAATCCGTTCCTCTTGCCTTCAAACTGTTCCGTAAGGATCATATTTTCCAAGCCGTCTTCATTACCAGAGAAATGATAACTGTCTCTACCTGATGTTAAATATATATTTCTTTTTAGTTTCTATATTATCTAAAAGCTCGTCGTTGCTCACATATTCGGTACATATTGCCCTCAGCATGACTCAGTAGAACCAGATTACCTTTCAAGTCTCTTCTTCATCTTTGAGGAGATTGTCCAGCATTCGCTGCACTACATGAGGACATATATCACGTAAAAATTCACTACTATTTTTTGTTTCTAACGAATTTTATTTCTGTATCTTATTACTTTCTTTAGCTTTTGGCAAGCATATTTCGCTGCCCCAATTCGCCTTCAGATTTCAGTATCGCATTTACCGCCCTCTGTTAAAAGACTTCCCATCTATTTAAATTTTTGTACTAATTTGATTTTGGTATCTCCAATTTGTTATTTGAATTTTGTTTTCTTTCATTTGTTAACGACCATGCATTCCGTTTCTTTGCACTTGATGTTTACAGATCTGGAATTTGAACTAAATATCTCTTTAGAAATTGACCTCAGTTGTTAGCTAGCAGATACCTCCTGTAAAGAAATCTAGTTTGCAATATTTTTAATTGCCTTTTAATTTGTTTTTCAGATGATCAAATTGACATTAGTAACGATCTTTAAGCACGGAATCCAACTTTATTTCAACTAAATATTAATCAATGTCTCGTAATTCAAAACAACATTGCGATTTCAAAAAAATATCTAAATCAATGTAATATATACAATTTTATTAGGTTGAGTCATATGTCATTTCCGATTCAGCAGCCCAAATATAATGACGAATAAATCATCACAACTTCTTTATTTTTATGAGACATGTCCTTTCACGACGTAGGCGATCATGGCTCTCCACCTCCATATATCCCTTGAAGCTCACAACAAATTCCTTCCCCCTGCGTCCTCTTCCAGATCCGGTTCTGTCATCCTTGTGCTTAAGTCCGTCAAACTATTCATCATAAATGCCAGTTATGAAGATATTTAAAGCATAGCAACGACAAATGTGAAAGCAAAAGTGACCGCTTTGGAAAACAGGTGTTTTAATGTTTAGACAGGTTTTAGAATACTGATAGTTAAGGAGTGTTCTTAAAGTACGTTGTGCCTTTAGGACGTGAGTGATAATATCTCTCCACGGCGTCTTTTTATGTATAACTCTAAGCAATATTTATCCTCTTACTAGACCTCCTAGTTTTGTAATTTCATCCATTTGCATGACCTCATAAAATACGTTACTCAATGTCCCTCTCTGTTGCATTTAATATGTCCTCAAACTTCCAAATTATTCAAACTTATATTTTCATGATATGCGAGTGGTCTGAAGGATGTTGTCTTGGAATTATTAATCGGAGAGCCGGGTTCCAATTCAAAGTTGGGTTAGTTATATTCCCTTATGCACAAATACCTAATACCTAATAATAAAGAATAAAAAAATAAATTGATTAATCTTCCCATTATGTAAGTTATTAAGAAACCGTAAAGGTTTTCTGGTCGCATTTGCGATTTTATGACCCCACTTCCAGAAAGGACAGAATCTTTATCTTGCCAATTTGCAACTAGATCTTTCGGGCGTGTTTTCCGCAGACCTAAGTAGAGATTCAACCATCCCAATAGCGCGAGAATGACTTGAGCTCGACCATCTTTACCCATTCTTATCCTTACTTCCTATGATTTATTTCTGAATCTAAAAGGAAAAACGGACATAGCCAAGTGACATTTCACTTTGTTTTGATACAATCAGCATAAAAGGAGTAAACGGCCGTAGCAAAAAGTTTTTCTCTGTATTCCTCGTCTAACTTCTTTGTTTATATATTGAACACGCACCTTCACCTAAAAATGTAAACAAAACCCCACAATATTTTTTATATGTTGTCAGTATTAAATAACCCATTGATGTTGATATGCCGTAAAACAAAAGAAACCAAAACAGCAATAAAAATCTTGTCGGCAATAAATGACCCATTGATGTTGATATGCCGTAAAACAAATGAAACCAAAACAGCAATAAAAATCTTGTCGGCAATAAATGACACATTGATGTTGATATGCCGTAAAACAAAAGAAACCAAACCCGCAATAAAAATCTTGTCGGCAATAAATGACCTATTGATGTTGATATGCCGTAAAACAAATGAAACCAAAACAGCAATAAAAATCTTGTCGGCAATAAATGACCTATTGATGTTGTTAAGCCGTAAAACAAAAGAAACCAAACCAGCAATAAAAATCTTGTCGGCAATAAATGACCTATTGATGTTGATATGCCGTAAAACAAATGAAACCAAAACGGCAATAAAAATCTTGTCGGCAATAAATGACCTATTGATGTTGATATGCCGTAAAACAAATGAAACCAAAACAGCAATAAAAATCTTGTCGGCAATAAATGACCTATTGATGTTGATATGCCGTAAAACAAATGAAACCAAAACAGCAATAAAAATCTTGACGGCAATAAATGACCTATTGATGTTGATATGCCGTAAAACAAAAGAAACCAAACCAGCAATAAAAATCTTGTCGGCCATAAATGACCTATTGATGTTGATATGCCGTAAAACAAAAGAAACCAAACCAGCAATAAAAATCTTGTCGGCAATAAATGACCTATTGATGTTGATATGCCGTAAAACAAAAGAAACCAAACCAGCAATAAAAATCTTGTCGGCAATAAATGACCCATTGAGGTTGATATGCCGTAAAACAAAATAAACCAAAGCAGCAATAAGAATGTTGTCGGCAATAAATAACACATTGAGGTTGATATGCCGTAAAACAAAACAAAACAAAACAGCAATAAAAATCTTGTCGGCAATAAATGACCCATTGACATTGATATGCCGCAAAACAAAAGAAACCAAACCGGCAAAAAAGATGTTGTCGGCAATAAATGACACATTTAGGTTGATATGCCGTAAAACGAAACAAAACAAAACAGCAATAAAAATCTTGTCGGCAATAAATGACACATTGTGGTTGATATGCTGTAAAACAAAAGGAAACAAACCTGCAATAAAAATTTTGTCGGGATTAAATAACCCATTGAGGTTGATATGCCGTGAAATAAAAGAAACCAAACCAAACCAGCAATAATAATATTGTCGGAATTAAATGACCCATTGTGGTTGATATGCCGTAAAACAAAAGAAACCAAGCCAAACCACTTCAAGAAGCTAGCTTAATCAAAACATATACATATATCCCCACGTTAAAAGCTATTTCAGCGGTTTTAATTTTTCAGTAAAATGCTCATGCTGGCATTAAATAACCCATTGCTGTTGATATGTCATGCTGGGAGTTTAAGCATTTTTTAAAAGACCTCATTATTTAGAAGAAATTCACATGATCGTCCACTAATTTTGCTAGAATTATTGGGACTTTGATTCCATCAAAATGACCGAGATCTTTCATAACTTTTTAAAATCATCGTATTTGTAGATATTCTTATCACTTTTCCACAATAACTGTCACATTTACAGTATGAATTATGAATGTAAATATAACAGATATATTGGAAAACATCATTTAAAACTTAATTTACAACTAAATTACGTATGTAGATGTAACAACTATTATGTAAGACATATGTAAAAGCTAATTTACAAATGGGTATTATATACCTTTTGTTGTGTGTTCCGTTCAAAGCGTTATAATGGACAATAAATTACGGATATCACAAGTCGATAGCAATCTCCTCTGCTAAATTTCAATCTTTTTTACGCTTGAGCAGAACAAACATGTCTGATTTGTTAACACCTGCGCAAACCAGACATACTTCAAAATGTTTTGACTCTCGTGTAAATAAATCTCTGACTAGCTTTCTGCTTTCCGGGCAAATAAACCTCGGTCTGCCTGTTTGACTCTCGACCAGATTACACACATTTCGTCTCGTATGAATGTTGTGCACAGAAACTAACTTTTTGCTTCCCATGCCAATCAACACTTTCTGCCCGTTTGGGTCAAGTAGAAACCGAAAATGCCTCTAACCTTTTTACTCTTATGCAAATCACGCACGTGTTTTTGACTATCTCCGAAACCACTTTCTGTCTATTTTGAGTATTATCCTTCAAACCAAGCATATAGGTAATAGGTAAGATGAGGTATTATGTACTTTATTTACATCATTCGGTCTATTGTCCTCATATTTGTCGCCATATGTATTACAATGTTTCGGTGGTTGTACGCTCCGGCATTCTTCAGGTGGTTGTAATGTCGAACTGAACAGTTTATTTCGCAAGCTGGGGTAGACTGTTCTAGTTCCACGTGCCATGTCAAATGGATGTCAGTTAACAGATATCCCCTGTTAATTCCACTCTCCAAGTTCTCCACTGCCTTAACCGGGTATTGAACTCTTTGGGTTCTCTCACTGGATCTAACTAACTCCTTTATCCGCTGTGCCATGTGTCCATGAGGAGACATGGCACAGCGGATGAAGAGTGTTAGTTCAAAACATAGAATCCGATTCAAATTTATTTTTCTGACTTTTATAGAATTCATACAATTATTTACAATGATATTCATATTATTTGAATTGTATATATTATACATTAGAATATTCCCTTAGTATATATGGTGTAGTCTATGTAAAAGATGTCAAATATTACATTCTGCTGGGCCTAGTGGCGACCAACCATGGCGTTGCTTGATGGTATTAAGAGGTGGACCGGAATGACGGTGGCTCAGTCATTAATCAGACAGAAATGAAGGGGTGTGCTGACCAGAGCGGCACAAAATCCGCTAACTGAATAAATGATGATGAATTAAAAAAAGTGACGCCTTTCGCCGAGAGCGTCTGTTGTTTTTGACGATTTATTTTATGAGCATTCGAGCATGTTCGTTGTATTTTTTCATCGATTACTTATATCGAGAGAGGTCAGTGAAGCATTGTGGGTAATCTGTTGCTTTGCATTGTGGGTAGTCTATTGTATGATTCTAACGGTTTGGTTGGCACTAACGGTTGTGTTTCGCATAATTCTAGGGGCTATTGTGTGGAAATAATTGTGGATCCGAATGGAGTATTTTTTACTATACTAATTATCTTTTTGCTTATTGATTATTTTATTGTTGATTTTTATTATTCCGTTTCCTAGTTTTCTTTTTCTTTTTTTTAATTATCTTTTTGCTTATTGATTATTTTATTGTTGATTTTTATTATTCCGTTTCCTAGTTTTCTCTGTGTATAGGTGGTATGGTAATTTCATTATTATTTACTTTATTTATTTGGATTCATTT
>OZ038491.1:46631565-46781565 GCA_964036315.1 Acanthosepion esculentum
TTTGTTTCCCCGTTAGAATATCATGGTGTAACCTTTCTCCATTCTCATTGATATATATATATATATATATATATATATATATATATATATATATATATATGTATATATATATATATATATATATATATATATATATATATATATATATATATATATATATATATATATATATATATATATATATATATATATATCCCAAATATGTTTGATGAGAAAGAACTGACACACACTCTGTCAGTTTAAGGTTATATTAGATCTTCCCAATGTTTGAAGGTGTTGAATATTTCGAGCAACATTGTGGATGAACTGTCCGAAATTCATATTTTGTTATTTTCTACAAGTATTTTAACCATGACACTCGTTGTCAAGGACCAATAGCTTGTCGGTGGAGTAGTTAGAATTCCTTTCTGTTCACTGCAGTTTCATTTGTGAAGCTGGAAGTTTGGAATTGTTTTAGGTGCGGTCAATTGTTACGGTCATTGAGAAGGAGGGAAACTGAAAATAATGCGATCTACATAACCACACACAGACACACAGACACACAC
Organism: Acanthosepion esculentum; assembly: GCA_964036315.1. Lineage (NCBI taxonomy): Eukaryota > Metazoa > Mollusca > Cephalopoda > Sepiida > Sepiidae > Acanthosepion > Acanthosepion esculentum. Next base: position 46,632,111 of record OZ038491.1, read on the forward strand.
ACACACACACACACACACACATATATATATATATATATATATATATATATATATATATATATATATATATATATATATATATATATATAAAAAATCATCCACAGACAGACTGTATAACAGCTCTTCAGTGGGGCGATTGCTCGAAGACGCGATCGAAAGTAGATTTGATATCTGATGGATTATCTTACATCTAGTTTATCGGCGCACAGAGAAAAGGTATTTTTACCGTATCGTATACGTGAAACAAGCATTATTATAAGCTACCAGATTGTTCTATTCATTGTGAAGAGTTTAGCATTATAGCAGCAGCAGCGGTCAAATACCCTTTCTTCTAAAGTGATCGACGTGCGCGCGCGCACACACATACACACACACACACACACACACACACATATATATAATCATTTATTCGAAAATTATAACATAAAAATGTCGTTCTGGTGTCTTATCAAGTGATGGTGCTGAATTCATTCCCTGTACATCAATCCTATACTTGGATATATATATATATATATATATATATATATATATATATATATATATATATATATATATATATATATATATATATATATATGTTTGAGTGTGTGTGTAACACAGGCATACACTCATATGTATATGTAATTTTTACTTGCGCAAATCATTATATTAATATATTCGTGTGTTAAGAGGAAAGATGATAAATGTAGGAGTAAAGAAAGTGAATTTTTAATGACATTTCGCATCGCATATCCTCATAAGCCTGTAACAATTTTTCTATACCCTCTTGGTAATTTGGCATCTGTGTATTAGCAAGGACGAGGTACGGCAAAGTAATGGATAGTGGCTCGGATTTTGGAATCGGAGAGCCGAGTTCGAATTCCAGTCGAATACATTATATTCACTTACGTGACAGTATCCTTTGGAAAGCTATAAATCCTCTTCTTCACGCCACAGCAATGGGTAAATAGCAGGACAGAATGGGTTCTATAGCCTTGGATGACAACTGATCCAACGCAGACAGAAATGGCAACCTACTGCGGGAAAAAAAACTTGTCTCATCAGTCATGTATCGAAAGATACATGATCGCCTAAGCGTGTATCAAGCATGGCACATAAATGTCTGCATTAGCAAGGAAGCTATGACACAGTGACTTAAGTGCTTTCCGTGTTCTCACTTCATTTAAGAAACTTCGAAGTAGCACAACATGTTTTTTCGAAGAATGATGCTAGGCCTTTGTTTCTTGTCCTGAAACTGGTGATCCATACATCTGGATAGGCACAACTTACTGCAAGCTTATTCCGATCTTCCTGAGTGACCCAGTGGGGATCAGTGCCAATTTCTCATGAATAAAAGGGTTATTGGCTTCAGAAGAGACCGACCTGGCCGAATTTACCGCGTAAGGTAATTTTTCATATTTCGAATGAATAAGATCTTTATGTTCTTGGGGTGTAGGAACAAGGAAATAATCTGACATAGTAACAGCACTCATAGCTGGGGTGATTTTGGAATATTTTTTCGAAGAAGCAGTGAAATAAATTGTATTTGTTAGACAAAAATGACAATCATCTGCGTTGTTCTCTCCAGACGATTTGGACAGCAAAGTTAAATGTTAGTTTCTTGACAAGAAACTATGTAGTTAGTTCATTGTAACAAGGTTTGCAACATGTGTGCTGCCCAAGATATAGCCTGATTTCCAGTTGTACAAAATAATGAAAGTAAGCAACTGTTGTAAATTCCTCACACAGGTAACAAAATAGTTTTGACTGATTGTATCATCCGGGCATTCGAATTTGAAGATGATTTCATTTTGCCTGAACAAACCGAACATAGTCCGCCAAAGGAAACCATTTTGTTTGTTTACAAAATAGAGAATACGATTCCTAAAATTTAAAATTAAATAAACACGACACAATGTCGAAAAAAGATCACACCTGGCAGTGAAATCGACAACCAGATATTATGTTAGAACATCTATTTCAATATTGTCTAAAATTCTTTGCAAAACAATACAATTAGTAATGTACGCATACATATTGACCACAAAGAAAACTGGGTAAACATATTGCTACCGAATTATAACGAACTTTGAAAAGAATCGTCTCAAACACCTGACAGAATTAAGAACCAACACGAAATCTCGGGCTAATACATTAGTCCATATGACGATCAAACCTCCAGCAGGTCTCTCGCATGGTCATGTTTGCAAATCCCAGGCAGGATTGTTGTCTCATACGAAACATAAACATAAACATAAAAACTGAACTGAAAGACACTCATACGACGAATACGACTGGAGAGTCCATATTATATATATATATATATATATATATATATATATATATATATATATATATATATATATATATATATATATGAACGTCATTTTGTTGCCATTATCGATTAACCTTAAAACTTCCTCTTTACTCAAGTATTTAGCGCATGCGTTCGCAGCATCTTTCTGTGGAACGAGATTAATGTTTCTCAATTCTGCATAAGGATTTGCGCAAGTGAGAATTATGTGTATATATATATATATATATATATATATATATATATATGCGCGCGCGTGTGTGTGTGTTCACGCACACACACACGAATATATTAATATAATGATTTGCGCAAGTAAAAATTACATATACATATGAGTGTATGCCTGTGTTACACATACACACACACACTCAAACATATATATATATATATATATATATATATATATATATATATATATATATATATATATATATATATATATATATATATATATCCAAGTATAGGATTGATGTACAGGGAATGAATTCCAATAACCTACGAATACTATTCTTAAAAGTGTGCTCAATACAGAGTAGAGCAAATATAAAATGATTTATTCGAAAATTTAACATAAACATGTTATAAAATCACTACAAATATAGCCATTTTGTTTCAAAACTTCTGGTGTCTTATTAAGTGATGGTGTTGAATGTAGAAACATTTCTACATTCAGCACCATCACTTGATAAGACACCAGAACGACATTTTTATGTTATAATTTTCGAATAAATGATTATATATATATGTGTGTGTGTGTGTGTGTGTGTGTGTGTGTATGTGTGCGCGCGCGCGCACGTCGATCACTTTAGAAGAAAGGGTATTTGACCGCTGCTGCTGCTATAATGCTAAACTCTTCACAATGAATAGAACAATCTGGTAGCTTATAATAATGCTTGTTTCACGTATACGATACGGTAAAAATACCTTTTCTCTGTGCGCCGATAAACTAGATGTAAGATAATCCATCAGATATCAAATCTACTTTCGATCGCGTCTTCGAGCAATCGCCCCACTGAAGAGCTGTTATACAGTCTGTCTGTGGATGATTTTATATATATATATATATATATATATATGTGTGTGTGTGTGTGTGTGTGTGTGTGTGTGTGTGTGTGTGTGTGTGTGTTTATGTAGATCGCATTATTTTTAGTTTCACCTCCTTCTCAATGACCGTAACAATTGACCGCACCTAAAACAATTCCAAACTTCCAGCTTCACAAATGAAACTGCAGTGAACAGAAAGGAATTCTAACTGCTCCACCGACAAGCTATTGGTCCTTGACAACGAGTGTCATGGTTAAAATACTTGTAGAAAATAACAAAATATGAATTTCGGACAGTTCATCCACAATGTTGCTCGAAATATTCAACACCTTCAAACATTGGGAAGATCTAATATAACCTTAAACTGACAGAGTGTGTGTCAGTTCTTTCTCATCAAACATATTTGGGATATATATATATATATATATATATATATATATATTTACTATTATCAGGTTAACTGTAATGCTATTCCCTTTGAACCCAGTATTTGCATGAAGCTGTTTCTGTTAGATTTAGTGACTGCCGAAGTGCTCCTATTCCCACTATCCACATCTATGTCTAAGTATAATCCCTCTGTGTTAAGCAAAATGCAACTATATATATATATATATATATATATATATATATATATATATATATATATATATATATATATATATATATATATATATATATGTTGTAATCTTATAAATATAAGAAATTATACTCGTCCGAAAAACCTTAAGTACCTTGATTTGCAAATAAACAAACCAATTTCCAAATGGAAAAAATGGTATAAAAAACGAATGAACAGAGAACATGTACGTCAGCCGAAAATAATCGTTCAGCATCCAAGTTCAGAGTCCAAAGAAAAAAAACGATACGAGTAAGTAAAATGACTAATTAAAGTACTCGATACGCTAAGTAGAGCAAACCTAAGTTAAACCTAAAGAGCAAGACAAACCCACCACGGCCTCACATATGCGGATTGTCGGATAAATATATATGTATGGATGTATCTCTGTATATACTCTATGTCTGATATAAAGCAATTTAACCCAAAATAGAGCATAACTTGAAACTATCACTAAATCTGAAATGCGTAACTTGCAGAAGACAGCTCTATATACGCCCCATATGTACATGTATTCGAGTAGTTAGCACGTTCGCTTTCCGAACATGATACCCGGGTTCAAATCTCATCATAGTTGATTTGTCAGGAAGTAGAATCCCTGATGTTATCGCTCTGGGGGTGGGATCGGTCGCCGCGTGCAGCACCTTTCGAAAGTGTCTGAAAACCATACCATGGGTTGACACAAGCCTTCTGACTTAAATTTGGTAGACGAATTTTGGACTTGTTCATATTATTGAACACGCAAGATAACACGCTCTCTTTTACAGAAACTGTAACTAAGGTCTGCCCCACCTAGTTGCAGTATAAATCACTGTGGGTGCTGAAGAAACACTAATGCGCCTGAGTGGGCGACTGCAATAGGATTTGTCTAGCCGCCTGCATATCCTCGAATACGAGTGGCCAACTGTTTCTTCCTATTTTTATTATATATATATATATATATATATATATATATATATATATATATATATATATATATATATATATATATATTGTATACTGCGTTTTACTTTTATTACTAGCTTAATTAATTAATTATATCATTTCGTTCTGATTTAACTTATTAACCAGCTTAGTAAGAATTGCTATTCAAAATTGTTGAATATGCCGCAATTTAAAATTGAAGTAATATCTGCCAAGACATTGGACAAGTAAATAATTTGAAATAAAATTAAATAAAATGGCAAATTGTTATATAGGAATAAAATGTCGCTTCCGCCACTTCAGTTTGAACATAGAACGCCAGTGAGCAAACACAGGCGATCCCATTATTGAATGACGTAGACCACGTGACCATAGAGGAAACGAATATATGTAAGAAGTAGCAGATGACTATCGGTCGTATTTCTACTCTATTCACTATACTATTTCACTATAGAGATTACCATACGGATTACTATTTGAGCGAGTATTTTCGAGCAAGTACAATTATTGCGAGATTATTCGAAGGCGTCTGGCACCAGCATTGTTCAACGGCGTTACTATAATTGTATCTGTGATTAAAAAGTCTCTACTACAACGAGCAGGACGAAAGTGACAACGATTATTCGTTGGCATTACAAAAGTGGCAAAGACTATTCGTTGACACCACAAAACAAATATAACAATAGGCTGGCATATATGGTTTGAATCTCCCTCTATTTCTCACAAAGTCTTCGGCAAAATCCTGAGACGGATATGCAATGAGATGGACGTTGGCATCTGGCATCTCGACTAAAGTCACTTTCTCACAAACCTGCCGTCGCTTCCCTCTGCCTTTTCTACAAATACTTTAACGGTAACTGCTCTGACGGGCTACTTTCGCTGGTTCCCAAACTGCATGAATTTAAGCGGAAATGTTAAATGTAACCGTCTCTTCTACTCCAATAGCTTCATATCTCGCACTTCTCGTCTGTGTAACTCCCTTCCTCTTACACGCTTCACTGATAGCTACAATCCTCAATTATTCAAATGCAATGTCGATCGACGTCTTAAGATGCCTTGATCTAATTCCTCGTTCTTCTCTTCATACATTCCTCTATCACGCCTCTTGCTCACAATCTCTGTAACCCCTTGCGTGCTATTGGCACTGCCGTCTTTCTTGGCGGGAAATGCTTAAAAAAAAAGAAAAGCTATGAAGACGACACTAATGTTTTATCTATGTTCAAAAGACAAATATCAGAAGTTATCTATTCGGTAATCTTATGACCAATTGTAGACGTGTTTATCTGAAATTGTTCACCAATATGTTTAGCCGAAACATATTGCTTAGCGTCCAGCTAAGCAATGCGTTCGCATCTTTGTAGTTAAAATATGTTCCAACAATCGAAATATTCCTATTCAAAATATTTCACAGTTTTCACAATTGGGGTAATGCCACTTTATTAAACCAGTGTCAATGAAACTTGTCGTTAATGTTCTTCGACATTTGCATAGTCACGCATGTACCTCATCCTATTGAAAGAATTGGGCTATCTAATCTAGTTCCGTCTCTTGGTGTTCATTGAAAACATTATGCATATCTGATCTCTACCATTAAAATTTGCTACCTTCCATGGACCTAATATGTAATTATTAATAAACACAAATATCACACCATGTGAGCGATAACCATGTACTCTTTGGAAAATCGATATCGACACTAAAATTGAAAATAGCAATTTTTTGTTTTCACATTTGCACTAATTGCATTGATAATGGCAGAAATCTTTAAATTCGTCTTATCCATTTCTGGGTTGAATAGCAACATATTATTGGCTTTAGCACGAAGTCACAAGTCATCGTGGCCGGGGGACTGAGCGTACTAGCCTTATTCAAATTGTTGATCACGCTAGATAACGCACTCTTTCTCAGAAACTGCAACTAAGGTCTGCTCAGCATAATTGCAGTATAAACCACGGGTGGGCTCTGTAGGTGTTGAATAAACACATATGCGCCCGAGCAAGCGTCTGCAACAGGGATTGACTACCCGCCCTAGTAGACGGGTATCCTCGAATACGAGTGGCCAGCTATATATTATTAGCTTTCTATACTTCTGCAGAAAATATTATACAAGAAAAAAAAATCTGAAAAACATAACTTGTACTATATACAGTACTATATAAAAGCTGCTACCATTCACAAGTATACATTGAAAATTATCAGATAATAAATAAAAAGGAATATATTGTAAGCAGTTATCTACTAGCTCCAGAATAGGAATAGCATTAAAAAAATAGTCTCTTTGACGTCTCTCAAATACAGGATGTCCAAAAAGTTCGTGTACAATTTTAAAAATTTATAACTTTATTTGTATTTGCGATAGAAATAATTTCTAAAAAGGATTAGAAAGAAGTAAATCTATATTTTTTAAGGTTTTATTGAAATTTTATTTAAGTTTCCACATGTCATCCATCATTAGCAATACAAAGGGTAATACGATTTTGCAGTTCACGGAAAACATTTGCCGACTGATTTACAGTCATGCCTGAAATCACATTTAGTTAATTTAGCTATACTTAAAACTATATACATTAAACTTTATAAATTTTTTACAGATTATTTCTATCGCAAATACAAATAAAGGTATAATTTTTTTAAAGTGCACACGAACAAAATCGAGGGCAAAACAGTATTCGTAGGAATATAGGTTTTCATGGATTCTATTTCCCATAAATTCAATTTCCTTTATGGATATATTTTAATGAAAACCTTGTGCTTAGCTTAAGATATTTTAATACTTGGTTCTGGGTGATATATCGAAGGATAGCGAGCAGTTACCTCGACGCATTCACTTGGATTGACTTAACTCCTTGAAATCCTCTTCTTTTCAAGTAGGATTTCATTGTTTATATGGAACAATTGGCAAGGGATGACATCTGGGCAATATGGTGGCTGTCGAACCTGGTGAATGTTGTCTTTGACCAAAAAATTGCTGCGCAAACTATGATCACTGATGGAACACCAATATTATGGCGAGACAAACACTCTATAAACACATACTTTCCTAGAATAACGATAGGCAACGGAAGTGAGTGAGACTATTATAACTTGGTGTGCATGCGCGTTATAACTGAGTGTACATGGAGTTCAATGTCAGTCTCTTCCAAGCAACTCTCCTGCCTGGTTTTAGCTGCGTTACGATAGTAACAGTCCGGATATATTTTGATCTGCCTTCGTATATTCTCTATGCAAAAACTCCCAAAGTGCCCATAGCTTCATAGAAAGATTTCGGATAAAGAGAGGTCCTTACCTAGAAGTACCTTCGGTTAGATAAATTTATGATTTGGTAACATTAAACCCATCCGAGCAAGTGATCTCCATCGAATGTTTTCACAGGTTGGGGATTACTCCAATCATTTAGTAGTTATCAAAGTGGTTCTATGTTTTTCCGAATCTGAATTTATTAAATCCAGACACTGCTTTATCATTCAAATCCGCTTCAGAGCGGTTTCAGAAAACCTCATACACCAAACGCACGTTTTTATTGTGAGACTACTGAATCCAGGGGATGTTTGAAAACACGCATATATATATATATATATATATATATATATATATATATATATTAATTTATACTTTCTTTTTTCATTGTCATTAAGGCTAAATTTACCGTTAACGCATCAATAACTGTTAACATATAACAATGAATATCACAGATATCATCACAGATATCATCACAATCAGCAGCATAATCACAATCGTCAATAAGACACATGAAGCCAGCCTTAAAATTACAAACATCATCATCACCATGCCCACAGACAGAACCCAAAGACCCAGCCCAATAAGAGTGTGTGTGCGCGGAAGTGTAAGTTTCTGTGAAGACGCAGTGTCAAGACTAAGTTCAAGATCACCCTTACCGACTCCTTGTTGAGAGGGGAAAAGCAACGGTCTCGAAAACGAAAGAGAATTAAAATTTCTTATGTATATAAGCGGAACGCATGGATGTGTAACTGCGCCTGGCCTCGGATTGTTTATATGGGTGAGTTTGTGTGAACTAAGACGCGGACACCTGTGTATATGTGTGTCTATGTGCAAGGGAGTGTCATCCGGAACAAGCACAGAAGTAAATTACCACCCCCACAAGCAAACATAGTAAAACAAGTATAAATAGATCCAACTCTAAAAAAACAAACGGATGACTGCAAAAGCATGAAACCCAGGGTCACAAACTCATAGCCATACGAATATGAATGTGTATATATATATATATATATATATATATATATATATATATATATATATATATATATATATATATATATATATATATATATTAATTTATACATTCTTTTTTCATTGTCATTAAGGCTAAATTTAGCGTTAACGCATCAATAACTGTTAACATATATATATATATATCAATATCTGTTAACATATATATATATATATTTATATATATATATACATTCATATTCGTATGTATATGAGTAGTTTGTGCGTGTATGTATATATATATATATATATATATATATATATGTATATATATATATATACATTCATATTCGGATGTATATGAATTTGTATATATATATATATATATATATATATATATATATATATATGTATGTATATGTATATATATACATATATATATATATATATATATATATATATATATATATATATATATATATATATATATATATATATATATATATATATGTATTCATATTCGTATGGATATGATTTTGTGACCCTGGGTTTCATGCTTTTGCGGTCATCAGTTTATTTTTTAAAGTTGGATCTACTTTTGCTTGTTATATATATATATATATATATATATATATATATATATATATATATATATATATATATATATATATATATATATATATACATTATTTACATTATTCAGACTATTGTCCTCATCTTTGTCGCCATATTTATTACAACGTTTCGGGCGTTGTACGCTCCGGCCTTCTTCAGTTGTTTGTAATGTCGAACTGAAAGGACTTGCAGAAGGCCGGAGCTCACAACGGCCGAAACGTTGTAATAAATATGGCGACATAGATGAGGACAATCGTGCGAATAATGTAAATAATGTACATAAGACCTCATCTCAGAAATAGAGACATATATATATATATATATATATATATATATATATATATATATATATATATATATATATATATATATATGCGTGTGTGTGTGTGTTTGTGTATGTATGTACGTGTGTATATCTGTATGTTTGTGTGTATATGTTTATGTGTCTGTACGTGTGTGTGTATGTTTGACGATCTAGATTTATCAAAAGTCGTAATGACCAAAAGCACATGGAAACTGATGAAAGGCGTTTTGTTCCAGTAGAACCATGCTCCAGGCCACAAGTCCTAGGTTTCAATGTCTGGTTCACTCTTTGAATTGATTCATTACACTGCATATTCTCCTGATTTGCCTGCCATATATTTCCCAACAGCAAACAACCGTTGGCTGGAAAGGAATACCGCTGTGATGATGATGGTATCTTTGCTGTAAAAGTTTTTTTTTTCCAACTCAAAGTATAGTCTTAGTTAAACGGACGGTAGTCAGTTTACCTGAAACAAAATAACATAAAAAACAATCCAGTTTTTAATAAGGAAAATTGGGATCAATGCCCGCAAAATTGCATAGTCCCAGCCTCAATTCGTCATGGCCAATGAATGAACTTTTCAGCGCATCATGCGTCCAATGTTTTCTTGATATGGTTGTGGAGGAGAAAATAGCTCCAAGCCTGTGCAAGTCAATGACCATCCATTTTAATGGCATATTCCGCCATCTTTCTGCGCGAATATATATATATATATATATATATATATATATATATATATATATATATATATATATATATATTTATATATATATATATATATATATATATATATATATGTATGTATGTGTGTGTGTGTGTGTGTGTGTGTGTGTGTGTGTGTGATTGTGTATACATATATATATATATATATAGATAGATAATATTAGTGGTAAATATACACATACATATTCAATCATATATTTAAAATATAAATATATATACATACATATATACACATACGTATACGTATAAAAAATAATTCAAAGAGGATAGAGTCCAGGTAGAACTCAATGTCCAGGACAGAGAAAGGATATAATAAAAAGGCCCAAACACTAATATTCCATAGTCATAATTTATTCCATTGGATTTACGATTCCAATGGTATAAATTATGACCATGGAATATTAGTGTTTAAGTCTTTTTATTATATATATATATATATATATATATATATATATATACACTCTACTCTCCAAAAGCTTGAAGTCACGCACAGAATTAGCATGGGACGAACTTGACAGAAGAGTGAAACCTTTCCATCAAAAAATGAAGCAAATATTCTTAGAGTCATTGAACAAAGGCTACGATCAACTGTTAAACTTATATTTTGAGAAATTTTTGCAAAAATTGCAATATCAGCACTGGTAAAAAAATGATGCTAAAGACATTAGGTTTATAATAATAACCAGAAATTCATACACAGATCTTCTAAAAGACATATGGCACAATGGATAAAGGCATTAGTTAGATCCAAGGACAAGATCCAAAGTGTGTGTGTTCAATACCTGGTTAAGGCGGTGGAGAATTTGGAGAAGAGAATTAACAGGATACAACTGATAACTGACATTCATTAGACATGGCACGTGGAAATAGAGCAGTCTACCCCAGTTAGCGAAATAAAGGTTTCAGTTCGGCATTCCCACCACCTGAAGAAGGCCGAAGCGAACAACGCCCGAAACGTTTTAATAAATATGGCGACAAAGATGAGGGCAATAGTCTGAATAATGTAAATATTGTTTAAAGTAGGTTTTCTTCTTGCTGCACAGGACCCATGCTTCCTAACTAGAAATTACCAAGCACACATATTGAAAAATTGTGTTAGTCCAAAATGTAGATTCTGTGAAAAATACCCAGAAACAGTTGACTGTCTTGTATCAGGTTACACCGTATTGTCACCAACTGAATATAAAACAATGCATGACAGAGCTGGCCAATATCCGCACTGGAAAATCTCAAAATTCTACGAAAAGGAAACTGAAAGAAATAGGTATGAACGCCACCCAGACCCGGTTACGGAGATACGACCTGTTACAATTTTATGGGACTACACAATACACACAGACAGTACAATCAAATCTAACCGCCCAGACTTTGTAATTAGAGACCGCAAACAAAAAAATACCTCATTATCGATATGGCAGACCCTGCAAACTGCAATGTAACTTTGAAGATCTTCAAAAAGCTATCAAAATGGAAGGACCTTGAAATCTAAATCTCAAAAATGTGGCACATGGGAACATCAACAATCCCCGTTGTAGTTGGAGCTCTCGGATTGTTTGGAAAATATTCCAGTAAACTAATTGAAGGGATTCCTGGAATTCCATACCTCAAAGTGATACAAAAAATTGTTCTCACGAGTACAGCCCACACCTTACGAAGGACTTTACCCATGTAAAAGATTTTCTTTCCTTTTTTTTTGTTTTGTTTGTGTCAGTGGAGAATGTCATGATGCCATTTCTAATCCTAGGCCTCTGGGCGCGACCCGGAAAGAAATGTGTACACCCCAGAAATAAAAAAAAATATGATAATAATAATAATAATAATAATAATAATAATAATAATAATAATAATAATAATAATATGACCAATAATAATAATAATAATAATAATAATAATAATAATAATAATAATAATAACAATAATAGCAGCAATAATAAAAATAATAATAATAAAATAAGATTCCTTCATATGTTTGCAAAGATCAACTACTAATAAATAAAATCATCCTGAAAACTTACAAGAGAAATAGGTAGAATTCTCAGCGCACAGATTGATGATATTACTGTAAAGACTTTGGTAGTGCGCCACACTCTTGGATCTTTAGCACTTTGAAAATGTACGGCGTCTCCTCAGTGATATGAAATTTCTTTAAATATAGCATGGAACTGTGGCGAACGACATTATACCTAAATCACACTAAATGCACCCACTGATTATAAATCACGACACAACAAAGAGGACAAATATCTCTCTTGCAAAATATACAACATTTACGGAATGGAAACTGCAAGAAATTGGTATAAACACCACCCAGACCCAGTTACAGAGATAGGACCTGTAACAGTTTTATGGGAATTTAGAATACAGATAGAATAATTAAAGCTAATCGCCAAGACATCGTGATTAGAAAGCGCAAAAAATGTGCCTCCTTATTGACATGGCAGTCCCTGCAGACTGGAATGTATCTTTGAAGATCTTCAAAAATTATCAAAATACAAGGACATTGAAATAGAAATAGAAATCATGTGGTTCATGAGAATATTAACAATTTCAATTGTTGTTGGAACCCTCGGATTGATTGGAAAATATTCCAATAGATTCATTGAAGGAATGATTGGTAGCCCAGGCCTTAAAGTTTTACAACAAATTCTACTCACAAGTGCAGCCCACACCTTACTATGGACTATATCTATGTAAAATATGTGCTATTTTTATCAAAACTGATCTGTGGAAAATACCATGATGGCATTTCTGACCTTAGGTTTCTGATCGGGACCCAGAAAGAAATGAGTATACACCAGAAACCAAATGAAACAATAATAATAATAGTAATAATTAAGGGAAATAAACTGTAAGAAACATCACTCAGACGCGGTTACAGAGACAGAATAATCAAAGATATTTGCCAAGACATCGCGGTCAGAAACAACAAAAACATAATATGCTTTCTTAGTGACTTGGCAGTCTCTCCAGATTATAATGTATCTTTGAAGATCGTCAAAAACTATCGAAATACAAGGATCTTTAAGTAATAATCTAAAAATTTAGCACATGAGGATATGAATAATTTTCGTTGTAGTTGGAGCCATCGGACTCATTTCAGGGAATCCAGATAGCCCATGCTTTAAAGAAATACAAGAAATATTGTCCTCAAAAGTACAGCGCCCACATTACAGAAGTTTTATCTATGTAAAATGCGTGTGATCTTAGAATTTTTTTTCTTTTTACAATAATGATTAGTGGAAAATATCATCAAACCATTTCTGATTTTAGTTCTCTGGTTGGAACAGAGAAGGATATGTATATGCAATATAAATCCAATCAAATAATTATATAATATCTATAATAACAAATGCATTATATTTTGACAGAAAATTATTGCAACCTACTGGTGTGCATGCCTTCAACATTAGATTGTTCTCATTTTTAAAAATCAGACTGTATGATGGCTACATTTTATTTAATGAACCTATTCTTCCTTTCTTTAAATAGAGAAATATGGCAGTCACATTATGAAGAGCCTAACCTCAGTAAATATAATGACATTTTAATAGTCATAACCCAACGTCTACCTAATTTGCCGTTCAAGACATCTCAACAATATAGCAATCAGCCTCTTACAGACATATTCGTCAACGCCTTTTTTGATTATTATTAAATGAAAGTTACTTTCCTTTGCTCCTATTTTTGTTATTCGCTTACACCTAGTACAAGTAATGTACTAATTATTAATTTATCATTCTTCAGTTTTTTATTTTATTTTAATCTCTATCTATAAAAGGCAGGATGTGTGTGTGTGTGTGTAACGAATGCACGGCCGCAATTGTCGACGGATTTGCACCAGAATTTACATGCACATACTCCAAGTTACTAATAAGGCCTAGACCGACTTTGAATTTCCCAACTCCCATCGATAGTGGAAATATTCGATTGTTCATGCTTCTACGGTAGTTTACATGTAGTTTGCGGCCATTTTCTACTGGCCAGAGTGAGAGCCTATAGCTGGCTGCCAAGAATAGGCAGGAAGATTTTATTGGCCAGCGTGAGAGCCAACAGCTGACTGACACGAATGTTAACTAGCATGCTAGCATGCAAAAAAAATCGATAGCTGCATTCGTCACAAGTGGGAAAAATTTAAATCTGCATGACACTTTACTCCAATTGGCTCATTCGCTTGCTTAAACTCAACGTTGATTCTGATTCCGCAGATACGATTTTTGAATCAAGCCCGGGCAACGTCGGGCCATACTGCTAGTTAATAATAATACTTTTAAACTTATTATATTTTTATTGCTTTTCATCGAAGTATTTGGATCCTTTTTATTTCTTATTCGGCAATATTTAAAGACAGATTCATGCGCTGGTAATTTATTTCTGAAGCATGCATCGAGAATCGATAGCGACACAGAATAATAAATGCATGAACCGGGCTCGAATCCTAGTCTTTGCATTCACTTAGGCCCAAATATATTTGGTAAATATACGAAGGCAATTTCTCCACCACTTACGGATTAAATAGTAAGAGTTGTATCTGGAAAAGTCATTCTTATTCTCAAAACAAATTGTTATTGTAAAATTAACTCACGACAAATTAATTATTCTTACAATCCAAAATGTTTTTCAAATCTAGATCAAACAGAAAGTGTTGATAAACCATAAATCCATCCACCGATAAGTTAAATAGCAAAGTTGACCGGCTCTGGCGTAGTACATAATACATCGACATGATCCTGGATATCAGTATAGCTATAACTGCAGTCAAACAATAACTGCGTAGATGTATTATTATTATAATTATTATTATTATTATTATTTAAATTTATTATTATTATTATAAATAATATTATTATTGCACAAGCTGCTAAATTATCATAGAATAAATATGAACTAAAAAGAAAATAAAAACAATGTAAATGTAAGAAAATTCAGTCAAATATCATTGACAATGAAGTTATTCGAGAAAAGATATATACACGTCGAACTACTAAAAGCAATAAAAACTGAAGTAATACAAATAAAAAAGGAAAAAAAATACGAATAAAATATTTGAAAAACAACATAAGTAATTGAAATAAAAACAAAGATTTAACTAAAAGTGGCTCCTATAAAATTTGATGTTTCTCTTCACAAAATTATTATTTCGCCGGTTGTTTGTTGCTTCTAGTTGAGTCGACCACCTTGTATGATCTTTTGATAATGTGCATAAACACAACTGTGATAAAACGTTGGACCGAGGTTGGCTTGCGGCCATATCAATTTTAAACGCCGGCTCTCGTACGATTACCAAAGTTGAACAACGCCCAGCCTAGTCAATTCACAGATATGCCACCGCTTGGCAATATATAGAGTAAGCGTGGATGCTCGGAATTTGAAATTGGAAAGTCGATTTTCAGTTTCAATAGATTTCCTTGTATTCAATTACGCGCAAATACTCAATGGAAAAGGCATGAATCCACCTCCTTTTTCCCAGCTTAAGTTAATTAGTAGGACTTTATTTAGTAAATCATTATCATTATCTCCAAATTATGCTTACAATCTAAACTAGTTTCTGACTTTAAGTAACCTACAAAAGGTTGATAAAACTTAAAACACAAGTAAACCAATCAAAGTTGGAAACTGATATGGACGTCTTAAGTTGTTACATTTTTAGCAATGTTATCTTTTGAATCGTATCACTTAATTTCTTATAGTTTATCGAAGTTTAATATTTCCGAAGATTTTCATTTGATACGAAACCAAGAATTCTAAGTGGATAATCTATCAAAATTACACATTACAAATCTTTCTATCTCTTAATAC
This sequence comes from Acanthosepion esculentum, assembly GCA_964036315.1. Classification (NCBI taxonomy): domain Eukaryota; kingdom Metazoa; phylum Mollusca; class Cephalopoda; order Sepiida; family Sepiidae; genus Acanthosepion; species Acanthosepion esculentum. The sequence goes on from OZ038491.1 coordinate 46,648,617, forward strand.
TAAAAGCATGCGTGCTTGTATGGAGCGTCCGTCTAGCATATAATGATTTAATTAATCTGATTTAAGTGAATAAGATTTAAAAATACGAGTTGTTGGTACAGTAAGTATTTTTATTTGAACTTTCTTCAAACATAATTTTTTTTAATTAAAATGTTTTAAGTTAAAGACAGACGCAAAGAGATCCACCTTTGCTGTTTTGTCCATTTTTTTGAGAGGGATTAATTATTTTTTTATCTTTCTTTGAAAATACACGATCTTAAATATTAAAAAAAAATGTCATTATTCGGACTATTGTCCTCATCGTTGTTGCCATATTTATTACAACGTTTCGGCCGTTGTACGCTTCGGCCTTCTTCATGTGGTTGGAATGTCCAACTGAACCCTTTATTTCGCTCACTGAGGCAGACTGTTTTAGTTCCAAGTGCCATGATAATGGATGTCAGTTATCAGTTACCTACTGTTCATTTTACTTTCTGAAAGTTCACTCCGGCCTTAACCGGGTATTGAATTCACACACTTTGGTTCCTGTCACTGGATCTGACCAACGCCTTTATCAACTGTGCCATGTGTCCTTGGGGACATCTGTGTATGAAATACGGGTATTATAAACCTAATGTCTTCAGCAACCATTTTTACCAGTCCTCATATTACAATATTTGCTGTTATCATTGCATGTTTTACCAGAGCTCATATTGCAACTTTGCTGTTATTATCGCTTTTCTCTGACACTCCTTATTACTGGTTCTCATATTGTATTCATTTCTATGCTTGGTCGGCTCAGGAGATTTTTGTGGCCTAGCATATGCGCTGATTCCTTAACTTTACGAATTTTCCAATGGGGTTCATTGACTATGAACTAAACCTGATCACACAGAGGGCGGTGATGTCCCTTCTCTTTCCATATGTGGTCAGCCAGGCCTGATATTTCCACTTCCCCTCATGTTAGAGATTTCTGATGTTCTTGATGCCTCACCTTAAGGTGGCGGCCTGTCTCGACTTTATATTTCATGGCACGTGAAACTAGAAAAGTCTACCCCAGTGAGCGAAATAAAGGATTCAATTCGACATTCCAGCCACCTGAAGAAGGACGGAGCGTACAGCGACCAAAACGTTGTAATATATATGGCGACAAAGATGAGGACAATAGTCCGAATAATATAAATAATGTACATAATACCTCATCTCAGAAATATAGGCAAAATTGTCTTATTTAAAATAATATTTTCAGATGGATATAATTTTTAAAATTATTTGAAATAATCTGTTTCAAACTTTATACCGAATGTCTTATTCGTATTGAATGCTGCAAAATATTCAAGGAAACATTAAACATGACATTGCAAACCAGAACAATGATGACACGAACGAACTGAAATATTTAACTGAATCATGATAACATTAACTTTCTTTTCAATGGAATTTTGAAATTAACTTCATTGTTTTATAACCTGAAACAGTCAGTGACCCAACGGATCACGGGTAGTCTGTTATTAAATAATATCCTAGTAAATAATTTCATTTGTCATTAAAAACCGAGAAAGATATAATGAAATGATTTTGACCGACGAATGTATTTTACTTGGCACCTTACAGCATGAATTAAGCGCCCTGGTATACTAGCAATAAAGTAGTACAGTTTTACTGTTCACATACCTAAATGTAACCGTAGGTTCTGTTTTAAAGGTTCTTCTCTGGCACATGTCAGCTGTGGGTGTGGGCATCTCTTTAGATTTCTTGTTTTCCTGCTGCGGAAAATCTTCAAGAATTCAAATGCAACGTTAGTCGCCATTTTTGTATTCATGAAACCTTTCTTTACTACTTATTAATGTCTTCTGATTCTCGCCTACCCATTGTACCTTCTTGCGTCTTAGTGACTTTAATTCCTTGATTAGGTTGAAAGATAATATAATTATCGAATTTATTTCTACGACGTTTACCTGTTTTTCTGATCACACATAATTTGCTACGCGCAATTTTTGAGTTTGTGATTTCTTTTAATATAGAATGAGAATATTTTATTGGCAAAGCACGCACTATCTCATAGGACTTATTATTTTCTCGAAAAAATGTGTTTATTGCCTATTTTTATTCAATTAGAATATATATATATATATATATATATATATATATATATATATATATATATATATATATATATATATATTTAATATTAAATATGATAGGAGATTTGCTTTGTTTTACGGGATATCAATCACAATGGATTATTTAATACCGACAATTTTTATTGTTGGTAATATTTTTCTTCAAAAAGCTATTTCTGGTAATATTTTACCTTTAAAAAATATTATTTTGGAAATATTTTTTCGTCAAAAAATCAATTTCTGGTAATATTTTTTATTCGAAAATCTATTACTGTTACTATTTTTTCTTCAGACATCTATTTCTGGTAATTTCTGTCTTCAGATATCTATTTCTGGTAATTTTTTTCTTCAGACATCTATTTCTGGTAATTTTTTCTTCAGATATCTATTTCTGGTAATCTATTTTTGGTAATATTTTTTTCTACAAAAATTATTTCAGGTAATATTTTTTCTTCAAAAATCTATTTCTGGTAATATTTCTTCTTCAGATATCTATTTCTGGTAATATTTTTTCTTCAAAAATCTATTTCTGGTAATTTGTTTCTTCAGATATCTACTTCTGGTAATATTTTTCCTTCATATATGTATCGCTGGCAATATTTTTTCAAAGATGTATAGTTGGTAATTTTTTTAAAGAAAAATATTGCCTGGTATTAATTGTTTTTAAAAAATGTATAGCTAGTATTTTCTTTTTTCACAAATAATAATAATAATTTTTTCTTCAAACATTTATTGCTGGTAATAATTTTTTCCAAAATATTTCTGGTATTCAAATCTATTTTGATAATTTCATAGTGATTTGACCCCAGTTTGAGGGTTAACTATTTGCTCATAGCTGGAACCCTAACAGGTGCTACCACCCAGGTAAAGGTGATCCTGGGAATACCAGCAATTCAGAGGTGGTTACACGCTCTTCGAATCCTTATTAGAGGCCTTGCTGTTGGATATAGTTTATCGTCTTACCCAGAACGTGGATGTAGTTTATCGTCATATCCATGACGTAAAATATGATAGGAGTAGGGTGTCAGGAATTGTATTTGTTGTAATGCAAATATACATTGATACTCTTAGACAATTTCACATCGATAAAGACGCTGGAAAAAATGATTGTTTCCTGGTACTCCCTCCCCGAGACTGTACCTGATTCTGTCTCCATACAGTAGCTTTAAAAGAATCAGATAAAATAAAAGAGGATTATCGCTGACATAGAGGATCTGGAGGTGCCCAATCCTCTTTTTCCAGCTCTGACAGATTTCAAAATAATCCACAGGCAAAGAATTATTTCCAACCGTGCCATTCCTCTGTCGCATATGCAACGTTGCAAACCTCCTGCTAATCTATAGTTATTTCTCTGGAAATGGTCTTAACGTTTTACATTCCCTAGTTCCAGTAGTTTAAAAATTTACAACTAAGGATCCACATGCCTTATGCACAGGAACGAACCAGCAACATTCCCTTCGTATTCCATTGACAACAAGAACGTTCGATTCTGACGGCGTCTTTCTACGTTTCGATGTCTATCCATATTTACATAGACATTGTTTGAATTTATGCGTGAGTAATTTCAATAAGAAGTAACCTCGCTGAACAAATAAACGCATACAATTCAGGGTCTCTTACCTATCCTACATATCCTGATAATATTCGCTTACTTCTTCCACCTCGGTCTAAAGAAAAAACATGATTTAGCAATTCCTTGCTTTGAGATATTCTCTGGGCCTGTCATGTGTGAATATTTAGCAAGAAAAATTTAAGATTTTAAATCTACATCACAAATGTATCAATATAGTTATAGCAAAAAAATAATAATAATCTTCTCATGTTTGAAATTGCCAAATACTTAAGTTGTTAAATCAGAAAGAAAAATAAAAAAAAAATACTAGACGTTTAAAATGAATTCAAATATAAATTCGGTGCAGGTTATTGGAAAACCCTATGCATAACTAATTTAAAAAAAAAATCATTTCTTGGATTTTAATATTATTTTACTTAAGATAATTTCGGAATATGCATTTTATGTTTCTTGCGAATGCTGCGTTGTAGAGCCACAATGAATATTTTGAATCCTATCCAAGATAGAGGATGTATAGTTCTAGACACAGGTATCGACCTGACCAATATTTACAAACAGACTTACGCATAAACTCGACCACCAGTTCTGACCGCGTAGCAGTGACACTTCGGAACGCCTTTCAATGAATACCTCAGCTGCTCCCCCCAATACAGAGATAATACATCCTACCAAAATGGTTCACATGTCGGCTGGATGCTTCTAGATATAAGTATTGAACTGACCAATATTTGCGAATAGATTCTAGCATTAATCCGACCGCCACATCTTCCATTCACGTCTAAGAAAAAAACACGACATATACAGAGGGCGAATCATGACATATTCTTTGTAAATGATGCGTAAGAATATAGCCGCACTCAAAGACCCTCTTCCAGCGAATGTCTAATTTGTGAAACATATTTTCGCTAGGATTATTCCCTGAAGACTACAGTGTTCACCTCTTCAAGATTAGGGTCAACCGTTATGTATATACTACATTTCCCCATAATCTGTATTTACTTCTGCCTCTTACGTCTATAAAACAAATTCAGTCACTATCTTGTGTGACTCTAAGACTTTGTATTTCGTCAATATTTATTGAAATAATATTGTAGGAATACACTCAATCCGAAACCTGACCAAAGCTTACATCTAGTTACAGACATAACTCCGAATATTGTTTGCAGACAGACACATGCATATACCCGACCAGCTTCCACATATACATTCAGGCATGAACCTGCACAAGGTTTTCGTATACTGTCAGTTATAAACTCAATGTTTGTGTATGGACATGAACGTAGGCCTGATCAATATTGTCATGTATCTGTATATTCTCCTCGTTCATTTATGATTTCAATATCAGCATAACTTGGCTTTCTATACTTACGCAAAAAATCATTCTAAGAGAAAGAAAAAATGTTGCCTAGACATGAATTTAAACGCACTACTAGATTGGCAGCAAGGTCCCATCATTTTACAATAGATATGGCTAGATGTAACCGTAAGTTCTATGCTAAAAGTTTCTTCTATCTCACTTCTCGTTTATAGAACTCTCTTCTCAGTCAGCGTTTATCATCAAAAATATAAAGCAATGTCCATCGTTTCTGTTTTCCCAATTCATTTCTTTTATTGTCATCTCTCCTTAATAGTAGTTTTTTTCTAATATTCTCTAACACTCAGTAGCTTTTTGCGTCTTACTGGCTTCATTGCCTTCCTTGGGTGGTGAAATGATTAACCCCTCCCCGGCTTCGTCGTGTATATACGTTTTTTTTTACCGAAAGTGTCTTTTTTTAGCTACGGAAGAATAGACACGTCCAAAATATAACTGCTACACACGTGTTTATACATCGATCTGGGTTCTTTTTATGTCCTTCAGAGTTTGAAATGAGTACAATTGTCAACTCATACGTCTGCTAGAGATTTGCACGGATACTTCAAGGTGATTCAGTTTCTTAGTTACTATCTTAAAAACAAAAAAAAAAGTTTTCCTCACAAGAATTGGCGGGGAAAGGGTTAAGAATGACACAAAAAATTCAGTATAAACTCAAAGTTTGCGTATAAATGCTACACTTGTTTGTGACTGACTTGTAAATCAGAATCCGTCGAAATGAATTGTAAACGTTCAAGTTCTCAAAATACTGCTATTTTAAACGAAATCAGTAGTTTTAGCATTAAACAGGACAGCGTTCCTCAGATTTGTTGAGAATTATAGAGATTCAATTCATTCAGAAGTAATTGGTAATAGAATCAATTTTTGTGTCAAATGATGTCGCTTTAAGATTATAAAGATTCGTAAAGGAAAGTTCGAGTTCTTTTAGTATTGAAATCTAAGGCAACGTAAATATCTAAACAGTAAAACATTTAGTCTATTTACATCGTTCGCATTGTTGTTCTCATCTTTATTGCCATATTCACAACGCTTCGGACGTTGTACGCTCCGACCTTCTTCAGGTGACATACTTTGAAATTTCTAACCGAAACTTTATTTAGTCGACGGGGATAGACTAAATAATGGGTTCGGCTCGAAAGTCCAACGGATATTACCTGAAGAAGACCGTAGCGCACAACGCCTGAACGTATGCGATCAAGATTTTCCACAGCTTCCAAGTTTATATTAAATAAAATAAAAATAAAAATTCCTACATTACTACACTTCTTTTTAACCTGTTCTGACACTAATTCCCATTAATTAGTAAGGTTATTCGCTTTTCCCCTTTACCTTAAATAGTAACTATGAGTAACAAATTCGCTTGTTACACATTCCTGTTTTTTCAGCACATAAATATCTGCCACTTTATCAGCAATTTACGTTCAGTACATAGTCGCTTGTAATGTATTCGACACTTATTGATCCAACCATCGCATTCTCAGCATTCGTCTGAAGAAGTATATTAATGTCCCTTTGTGTCTTCTCTGTACCTGTGAGAAGAATGTTCAAAATTCACTGACGTTCCTAAATGTAAGACACGTTATTCTTATGTGACGCTCGGAAAGGATAGTTAGTCTTACTCTCCCTTGTTTAAAAACACATGTCTGTGTGCCTGTGTATCTGTGTGATGGCATTTCACACGGGATTTATAAAATCATTCTCTTAACATACTTTTGTAGGGAAACTGATTTCTCTAATCCGGTATCGGTTTATCGAGTATTGATGCGGATTTCCTTTTCTAACTTTCCGTTTGAATTTGTGCGGAAGGATAAAATCTTCATTGTTTTTTTTATTTATTTTTATTTGAGTCACATATGCTATGCCTTTAATTTGTTGCGCAATTGCTTGTCTTCAAATGATGTGGTCTCTGTTATTTGGTTGAGATCCTATAGCGTCAGTCTATAATATTCCAATGATGATGTTTGTTCCCAAGCCTCTCAAAGAATTTTTAACCATTGATCTTAGGAAGTTGTTGTATACATCTGACAGTTTAGATATTTTTGAAGAATCTGACGCCATGTATTACATCCATGTGAATGTCTGTATGTGACGACGCTATTTAAGAACATGACACGAGTTTTCAGGTTGATGTTTTGTTTTCGTAGCAATTTGTGCAGTTGGATAAAACTGCTTTTGGCGGAGCCTATTCTATGTTCACTTTCCTTTTCTCCTGCACTTAACCTATTATCGCTGATTCATACGCCGAGGTATTTGAACTGTTTACGAGCATTCCATCAGTAGTTGCATTAGTCACCAAGGAGTTGCCTACCAATTAAAAGAAGGCTATAGTATACAAAATATAAAGAGAAATTTAAAGAAAATTGCGTGTGGAATATTAAGTCTCAATCTAGTGAGAAGGACAGCCAAGTTGAAAAAACGGAAAAAAAAGAAACTATGCAAAATATCATATTTAGAGATGAAAAAATAATATACGAAAGGCAGAAAAAAGTAATCTATCTATATAAAACAGTGTGTCTCCCTGTCTGTGTGATAGATCTGTAAATTTGTTCTATTATTACTACATAACAGGGAGTTTTACATATATTTCGACGTTAAACACGCAATTATTCGCTAGAAGAGACCTGAAAACGTGCTAAAATTATTGTAGGTGTCGATAACTCAAAATAGTAATTATACACGGAATAATACGGCTAGCTGTTTAAATATGCCTGTCTTCAAGCGTAGCAGATTCCTACTCAGGTACATTTCGATTTGTTCATTACCCACAGAACCGACTTCTCCCCTAAACTGAATCTATACTAAGCCGACCTTAGTTATAATTTCTTGGACTGAGACCATCATATGGCGTAAACGGTAACTGGAAAAATCCAGTGGGCTCAAACACTCGGTCAAGATGATTGTGACTTCATGCTTGCACGACCATAAACGGCTTCCGAACTCTTCCTTCTACCGGTTTTCTTTCACAATCTTTTGGCTAAGACCGAGTTATTGTGTTCAGGTATTTCGCGGCGTCAGCCAGGTCAATATTACCATGTAAGCCACCACATTCTGGGTGTTCTGGTTAGAATTATACTGTTGTTAACCAATCGGCCACGCTTCCATAACTGGTCGGAATAAATGATGAAAAAATATCGATATAAATTCTGAAACTTTCAGACAGCTTGAGAACATCGAGAAGTTGTGTGCAATAAATATTAAGTGAAATATAGACCGGAGCTTATATTGACCACAAACTTAGTAAAAAATAAGGAACAGATATTATATTGACCGCAGACTTACTGGAATATATTTAACACACCGTTCTTCGCCTGAACAGTTTAAAAAATCAAACAAAATATTTTTCTTTAATATTTAGATAGCGGAAAGATAATTTTTCATGTTTATTCAAGTAGATTTCTGATTATCTCCACATAAATATCAAGAAGACATTGTTTTAATCATAACTTTTCTGAAAAATAAAAAAAATAAAAATTTTATTATTACCGAAATAAAATGAAACCTATTTATTCATAAAGTGAATTTTTGAAAAGTAACCCTCGCTTTTTCGTATTGGACATTCAAATCGATTTTTCGTAACAAAATATTTTGAATATTTAAAACCAATTTTCCACTTATATTTGTTTTAATATATATATATATATATATATATATATATATATATATATATATATATATATATATATATATATATATATATATATATATATATATCAGAGTGTTTGTGTTCCAATCTGAGGACATTGCAGAGGATTCAAAAAGAGTTGGATGAGTCTAATGGTGATTACGAAGGTATGGCAGCTTGGAAAACTCACTCTGATAAGAAATGAATTCCTGAATTTCTTGGTAAAGGCCTCAGACTCAGACTCAGCACACACACACATACACACACACACACACACACACACACACACACATATATATATATATATATATATATATATATATATATATATATATATATATATATATGTATATTGTCATCCACAGAGTGTTTCACTTTATCCTATAAAAATGTAGAAACTCTAAAGACGATAGTGATTTTCCAAGCGTATATTAAATATGGCACAAGGCCGTAAGTATCGGGCACCGAGTAAGGATCGAACATATTTCCCGGTCGTAATTTATCTTGCGGGACAGGCTTGCCAACCATTAAGCTGGCGCAAGGTGTCCCTCTCAAGGGGATATATAGCAAGAAAATGATGAACTAAATGGTATATTTTTTTAAATGGTGGCTGTGAAATCGACACTGTTCTAATTTAGTAAAGGAATGAAGTTGCTGAAAGGATAAAAATGACAAACATCCTTTTATTCTCAGAGAGACTTTTACATTAATATATTAATTCGACAGATTTCATTACTTAAATATTATTTTTAGAGGATAAACATACGTTTTCATGATGGGTGTAGGCTGATTTCCCCCAGAATCGAAGTAGGTGTATCCACCAATTTTGTGGACACAGTATCCTTTTTTATAAAATTGAATGTTCCGTAGTTAGATATACCTGAACAAGCGATGAACTGCGATTTTATTTCTCCGACACATTTTATCAATTAAATGTTATTTTTAAAGGATATACATACATGTGTAGATGCACCGTTTATTTATTAAACAGCATATTTATTCACTTTCATCTAAATTTTAAATTCAGGACGATGGATGAAAATAAATAATTATACTTGTTGATAAATAAACAGAGCGTCTTATATTTGAATATGGCTACCCACTAAAATAATTACACAGGTATGTAAGTTTCAAATGCATTCGTTGATATATCTGCGATTATTGCTTTTATCTATGCTAACCCAGCCCAGACATAACTGCATCATTATGGATATGATTTATAGGGATGATATTAGATGAATTTTTATTAAATCGTATTCTTGATGTCACATATGACTGATATATTAAAGCCAACCAAGATTATTTCTTGATTTAATTTTACTGCATGAACGTTTTATTTTCATTGATGAGAACACTATATTTTTTTTTTTACTATTGACGTGTTCAGGCTGTTTTTCACCAGAACAAAAGTAGCTGTATCCACCAATTTAGTGGATACATTGTTCCTTTTATCAAATTAAAAGTTCCCGACATAAGCATATCTAAAGCCCTGGACTGGGAATTTATTGATCCGACAGATTTTATTACTTATATGTTATTTTAGAGGATACCCATATATAAGTAGAGGCTCCGTTTATTTATTTAACATGAAATTTATTTACTTTCATCTAAATATTTTGAATTATCAGGAAGTCGGATGAAAATATATAATTATACTTGTTGATAAATAAACGGGGCGTCTCATATTTGAATATGGCTATCCACTAAAATAACTACACGCGTATGTAAAATTCAAACGCATTCGTTGCTATATCTGTGATTCTAGCATTTATTTATGCTTATCCATGTAGTGAAGCCAACCAAATTTGCTTCCTGATTTATTCTTACTGTATGAACGTTGTATTTTCATTAATAAGAACACTATTTTTACTGTTGACGAGTGCAGACTGCTTTTCAACCAGAATTTCTATGCTGGGCGTATAAATGTACATTTAGTGTTTCATTGCTTCTTAATAACTCTAAAGAAAATCGATCGCGTGTAAATATTAGTTTCGTTCCTTTTGCGGTCTTATAAACATAATATTTTGCGGTCTATTGAGGAATGGAATCCTTTACAAATAAAAATCCACTATTAGCAGTGGCCTGGTTCAAAACATGAAGAAGAATAGAAATGGTATCAGTGATTAATATTATTTTCAACATTGTTGTTGCATGTATCTTGCAAGGATCACGTCTGTAAAAAATCACTTCAAATATTTTTTGGTTGGTTTAGTTATTGAATTCCATTTGGTCTTTTACCTCAAATATTCGAAGCATTGAGTTCAAAGTCGAAATAGTTCTTACGATAAAATTACATTAAATATGAAAGTCATTTAGAATGGCAGAAGCCAGCCCTAAAATTCAAACCTATGGCTATATATTTTGAGATATGAACCAGAAATCAAAGAAATAATTATAAGCAACACAGAAAGATAAGGAAAACATATAATTGATAAGAAAGCGCCTTTGAAGGAAAATTATATATATATATATATATATATATATATATATATATATATATATATATATATATATATGTATGTATATGTATATATATATATATATATATATATATATATATATATATATATATATATATGGTGAACCAAAAAAACGGGAATTATTGAAGTGCGTATTGCCAGACATGAGCAGGTGGCAACACTGCGAGACAGTGACCTTGAGCAAGTAAACATTTCGCCTTTTAGTAACGAGAATGAAATTCACAGAATCCCAGCTAAGATGTTGCGGCAGTCAATGAGGAATCTAAACAGCAGATTTCAAGAATGTATTCGTACAGGTGGACGCCATCTACAGGATGTAATTTTTTTAAAATGAAAATTCAATCATTCTTTCTTAAATGGCATGTTTTAAGGTTTCAAGTCCTATCAATTAAATATTTTTCTTCCATCACTCTTGGTTTTATTGGATTGTTAAAAAGTTCTCGTTTTTTTGGGTCACCCTGTATATATATATATATATATATATATATATATATATATATATATATATATATATATATATATATATATATATATATATAATGTGTTTAGATTATGTTGTGCAATTTGCTGCTTGTATGAAAGCACACCTATAATATTTTTTTATGGAAAGCATTCACAAAAATATCCCAGAAATATTCCTTGACGGAAGCACAATCATAGGCGGAAAGCCACTTCTATTCACCTTGAAAAGACTCCAGGAAATATTGACAGCAGGTCCCGCGGCGCAAGATTCTTTCGCAATAATTCTTTTCGATCGATGTCCGCCAAAAGAAAAACGTCTCCGAATAATTCTATTATAAACCCAAGGCGCTGTTGCTTATAAAATGACCTGTTTCAAAAAATACTTTTTCAGGAAATATTTTACGTATGGGCTAATATTATAAAAACAAATATTAAGAGAAACTACATTTCTTGGAAAAAAATGCGGTAATATCTAAACTTTTGTTTACTTCACATAAGCAGGTTTCATTCTGATGTTCTTGTTAGTTTTCTCTAGTTACCTGAAGAATCTAATTTGAATTGACTTATCTCAGAGGATGTCAACAATGATGAAATTCTAAAGAGAATAGGTGCAACGCTGAAACATATATTTACATTCCGATGGAAACAGATTGAAATTATGGATGTTAAAAGGAGGAAAAACGACTCGGGAAAATAACATTCAGATGATATATTTAATGATAGAGATACAAGCGAAATCTGCGTGTTAACTCCATTGACGTTTGTGAGAATGGGTAAATGAACCTCGGAAAAATAGCTAGTAAATGTTTACTTTACTTATATCAAGAAAGGGCAAGAAATTCTCATCGTCTATTCCTTGCAAAAAATAACATTAAAAGGACGATATTCACTGCATTATTTATTTTTAGAACTTAAAGATTCCTAATAAAAGTGCTAAAAATATTTCCGTCGAAAATAATGTTCTTCTTTTTTGTTAATGCAATCTTTGTTAATCTTATTTTCATTATTTTAACACAAAGTTTTGTCCAAACGTTTCTTCAGCCTTCATAAACGGTACGTTGTTTTTGTGTTTAACAATCAAAATAATCCTTACCACCTAATTAGTTTAGTGGTGTAAATCAGTGGAAAAACACAAAAACCACCGTCGACTGGTTCCGAAAATTAAATACCAAACATAATTCCCAATTTAGGCAACAAGATATAAAAGACTACTACCCTTCTATAACAGACCTACTGCTGTTTAGAGCTTAAGAACAAATGAAAAGAAATACACACCAAATAAGAAATCATTAAACACTCACGAAAATCACTATCATTCAATAATAAATCACTATTATTCGACAAGGAAGAAGGAACCTTTGACATTACAATGGGAAGTTATAACGGTCATATTTTGCGAACTCCGAAATATAATTCTACTACACAACGTAATTATAATAATTAAGATAAATGGACGACGGTATCATAATTTGAAGAAATGTAACAAAAGTAGAAAAAATAATCATAAAATATTTAAAAAATATAGGATTCCACATAGACATACATACTAACTTAAAAGAAGTAGATTTTCTGAATATCTGCTTCAAGGAAAGCATCCAACAAAGAAACCGAATAAACCAAACCAACATGTAAGTACAGAGCAAAGAATGAGTCTCCCTTAAACGGCAAAAGCTTGCAGAACAATATAATATAACAAGAGACTGTAAAATCATCTGACAACGAAGAAAAAATGTAAATAGGTGTAATGAAGGAACCTGGAAACAAAGAAACTATGAACACAAAACATCTTGTACACATAATCAATACACGAACAGCACAATGTTTTCTAAACATACTTAGGAGATTAATATAGCAAAACCCAAATAAGACTAAAATATTGTAAAAAAGAAAACAGCATCAGCCTGCAACAATAAATTCAAAAATTGTATACACATTCTAAAGGAGAAAATAGATATAATTATCTTCCCAAACCGACACAAACAACAAAATAAACGATCATAAATCTCAATAATACAGACACGAAAACACATTTTTACTTGGTTATTGAAAATCAAAAACTGAAAACGAATAAGAATGAACGATAAATAAATCGTATTTATAAATACGATAATATAATAAATAAATAAATAAAAATGTAAAAGAAATTAATTCACACCAACAAATATTTACATAAACAAGCAAATTGACAAACCGCAAACGCACACATAAACACAGCAAAATAATAACAAACAACAATAAATAATCATAAGTAAATAAGCAAATTTATAAATAAGCAAAAACCTGCATTCCGTCCAACAATTATTGCCACTCAATAGTTACTAAAAAAATTTGTAACAAAACCTTTACCGCCTGCGAAAATAACTTTTAGAATAATACAATAGACTACCTACAATGCATCACTGACCTGCATATATAAATAATCAAGCAAAATGACACCACATATGGCTTGTCGACTGTACTTAGCATGAAATAGACATACGCCTCTGATTGTTGACGTCCTCCATATATATATATATATATATATATATGTGTGTGTGTGTGTGTGTGTGTGTGTGTGTGTATAATGATAATAAGAAGACAGAGTCTTTAATTATCAATTTCATTTATAATTTTTATTTCGTGAACACCGAAATGTTCAACCCATCAGAACGAAAACCTGCTCGCGAACAGAGAAAATACACCGGACGGACACTTTAGACTGGTAGTGGTGAGGGAAGGTGATATGTGTGTGTGTGTGTGTGTGTGCGTATATATGTTTATGTGCGTATATATATATATATATATATATATATATATATATATATATATATATATATATATATATATTATAAATTAATAGATTTAAAATATGGTTTCACTGTGTAGCGAAAAAAATCATATTTTAAATGAATTAATTTATAATATTAATGCTCTGTAAATTTACATTGAGCACTATTTTGTAAAAATAAAAATATTTATAAGAACACCGGATTTTTTATCTTACTGTTCTTTCTTTATATATATATATATATATATATATATATATATATATATATATATATATATGACTAAATGTTTAAACGAGTTTACACTGAATGCTGTGATAGGATGCTGAAGCCATTTTTATTTTAATATTTTCTTACTCGCGTAAATATATATTGAGATATAACCAATTTCCGATGTGTAGACGCTTAGTAAAGTGTGCTTTTGCCTTTTTATAGCCCAATCAACACGAGATGAATGCTGGTTGGATTTTCCGCGTTGATGTATCGGCACGAGACACTATTTGACGTTCAAAGGTGACACATGCTTAAAGCCTACATTGGTATTTCAAGGTAACACCAGGTACATACTGAGGTCAAGTCAGATCAGCTTCTCCTCGAAGAAATTTTCCGTTTGGACAGTAAATTCGATTCGGACATCTTTTATATCACATGCATCTCTCATGCTGATTCAACACAAGTCGCATCATTTATTTTATAGATGCGTTATTTCTTTCAATGTAAAGTGCATTCATAAGAGACTGGGGCTGTATGGATGAAACAATAATGTTATGTGGGACCAAACAATGCCCGTAATAAACAATACACCGAAATTTATTCTGCACAGAATTCATTCAATCAATGAAAATATCCATTTAAATCTATACAAGGGAACACTTTTACTGGACTTAAACATGGCGTATTTTAAAGGATACTAAAAAATCTTCTTCGTGTATTAGAGGCGAAATTTTGCATCCCCCAAGTAAAGTGCTCAGCTTAGAATGCAACAGTTAATTATATTCTACTCACTGGGTTTTGCAATTTTAGTCTTGGTATACTTGTCGGGAGAAAGTGGTTACATAATACCCTGTTAATCTTGCATCATATATTGTTATCCCTATAGATTCCCAACGGGACCGAATGGTCATATTCTACTCTGTCGGTTTCGTGACTGACTACATTAGATCTCGGGCTGTTTGCCAAAAAAATGTTGTCAAATTCTATTACGTTCTCATTGTGGCTGATTGTATTAATATGACGGTGTCTTACTGTAAAGGAATGGTCATAGTTCTAACCTGTTTGTCGAACATCTGACTATATTTAGCCTTCGTTTCTTTGCCGGGGAAAAATTTACCATTATTTTTTTCTTCTGTTCTTTAAATATACAGAGGGCATCATAGAGACTGATACTTGGCTTCTCTCAGTATGGTGGAAACTCCCCGATAGTAGGACAATGGCGATTTCTTGGTCTCACGTTTTCTACTGACATGCATTGAAGTGAATACATTGAATAAAAATTAAGTGTGCTTTTTCCCTTGTTTCGTTCTAGAAACATCTTCTCGCCAGAACCTTTCTTGCACACTTAAAACTCCGCCATTCTTTAAATATTGCTGCCATATCTGGTATGGTGCTGCTGATATATATCTTGAAACTCTTTTCAAAATGCAAAGAAGGGTTTTTAATATTATAGGTATTAAATGTTATCTACTAATCGATGGTTGTCGAAAAATGGATTAAATCCAGAGGGCGTGAGACGGTCCACAACGGCCGACAGGGACACGTACCATATTTGACTATTCGAACACACCGGATGAGAAAACGACCGCGTACGTCTGCCCCCAAGCGTTGCTCACAACTGGCAGCGAGAAAGTGTTTGACCAATCCACGTTTACTTACGATTCGATGACTAAAACCGACCTGTTCACAGTGGATACAGAGAAATTCGGGGCCGATAACGGCCCTCCTTATGCCCTCTCACCTCCGTAGAACCCCGTTAAAAATTGTAAGAGAAATTCAATAGATTTAAGTAGTAGCACTAAAATTTATTCTGTGCAAAAGTAGAATCAAACAGACACCTCAATTTTGTGTAAAAATTGGTTCACACGAGCTTCAAAATCAAATTTCCGCATTAGCTCTTATTAACCAATCAGCGACGTTATCTCAGACGCCATTCAAAAAGCAGACGACTATTCTTAGCCTTTGCTTCTTAGTTTCATAAAATTAACTTCGTGTGACTCGATTTTAATTCATAAATAGCGTAGCGTAAATTAATAAATAAAATATTTAGCATAAATCGACCGGGGAATGTGAATAATACTGAATTCTCAAATATTTTCGCATTCTCAAATTAATTATTTGAATACTAAGTTCCTCTGGCAAAATATTTCTTGTTTTCAAAGTATTCTCATGAACCAGTTTGCACGGATTACAATACGAAAAATATACGAGCAACAAAGCCTAGTAGTAGCAGTAGTAATAATACAAAATTTATACGGTCAGTTGGTCAGAATTCCATTCACACGCATACATAATATAACGTACAATCGTGACTTCGCACAGTAAGAATTCACATGTACCTTTTTATTTTATATGGAGCACAATTCATTTCTTTGTGTTGCAAAAAGAAAAAGAAAACCTTTTTCGTATAAACTTTACGTAGAAATGTATAACATGCTTCTTTCAACTCGGAAAGAAAACAAATTTATTTTAAACTTAATAATAAAATTTAAATTTGCAGAGATGTGTTTGAAGATTTTTTTTCTTTGCTTTTCAGTCACTTTTTCCTCTTCAACTTTGACTTACGTATAAATATTTCCATCGCGATTGCGCTAAGGAGCAATCCTACTTCGTACACCGACCGCTAAATTTAAGCATACTATTAGATTGGCAACTGTTTCTCTTCGTTTTACTGTTGAAATATGTAGATGTGCATGTTTATATTTGTGTGACACACACACACACACACACACACACACACACACATATATATATATATATATATATATATATATATATATAAATAAGGTGAGAGCGAATGACAAGACAGCACTCGTCATCTCCTGTCTTTCCTGGCCCTTGTTCTTATATTGTCGTTTCTCTGCACACAAGTCTACTCATCTTCTTTAACTCTCAGTAACCTGAAGCATCTTAGGGGCATTATTTCCTTGCTTGGTTTGGTATGATATTAAAAAATATATAAGCTTATACAGTTTTGTTTTTTTTACTTTCTCTCTGTGTCCATAAACGCGGCACTACTTTATTAAATAAAAGCATTTTATGACGCTTGGTCATGTTCCAAATATTTTTAAGCTGGTTTTCCTCAGGTGTCAGAGTCAATCTTCCTTTGGTGCAATAAAAGTTTACAGCCTGGTATACCTTAGATTTGACACTCATAAATATCAGTAGCCTGAAACATAAGATGCAAAGCCTATGAGAAGGGTGATCAGTCGGTACATTGTTTCGGAGCTTCACAAATAAGAAAGGCCCTCCAGCAACCATGCCACACCCATCTCCCATCGAATACACGCAATTTCTACTATTACCTTCCTGACACACACTTACATACACATACTCAAACATCACTATATTTAAACTTCTTTTTATTAGTATTTATTATTAATTTATTGTAGGCATCGATCTATAAACACAAAGGGCGTCCCAATAACTTAGACAGATTTTAAATGTGGATTAAGTTTAAGCGTCTAATGGATTTTTTCTTTTTCTTTCAGATTTTGCGGAAATTTTGGGAGATATTATTTTTCACACATTACTGCCATGACTTAAATAACATGATCCAATAGAGAAATAAATAAGTTTTCACCAATGACACTGATTTATTTTCTGCTGACTTTGATCCCTCTTAATGAAACACCCTTACATATAATCCATCTTAATTAAACACCCCTTATGACACCAAGTGCAACTACTAACAGTCTTCTACCTTCTCTCTCAGATATGGGTTGAGTATCAGAATAGACAGGCACTTATATCCTTGATTGGACAGTAGTCTATCAGAGTAAAGAAACGGCAACCTACTGCGGTTCAACTTTCTGCTTAGTCAGGTAAGATTCGAAAAAGACATAATCAAAGAAGCGTAGGACACTTAACTGACTGATTACCTCAGTTAAATAATTAACAATTCTGATTTTATAAGGGGGAAAGGCGGAAAGACAAGATATATCAGAAAGAGGATTTGGTTATCTTAAGAGGAAGAAAGCCTAAATAATAATAATAATAATAATAATAATAATAATAATAATAATAATAATAATAATAGTAATAATAATAATAACAACAACAAAAGCAACAACATGGAGAATCACAGATACACACTTAATAGATCTAGATTTTATCACAAATGTTAGGGAACTGGAACAAGAGAAGTCTATACGTACCTAGGAATTAGGGAAGGAGATGGAATGCAGAATACCCAAACGAAGGTAAAGGTAAAAAGAAAAGAATACTACTGACTTGTGTGTCTGGTACTGAATACCGAGTTGAATTCAATGAAAAGAATACCAGCCATAAACACTTTATCTGTCCCTGTGTTTCAATACGGTTTCAACATCCTTAACTGGACGATAGTTGACATTAAGTGAATGTACGACTGTTCCTCACTTGCCACCGCATGCATCAACTCAAAGCTGATGTTGATCGTGTCTAAGTGTCCTGATCCGGAGGCGGCAGAGGATTAGTTCAACTAGAACTGTCTTACAAAACTACAACAATCGGCGTTCAATGATACCTGAAAACTACAGAAGACTGGATGATCACTGACAACGAACATGAAAGAAGTAATAAAGTTTATTAAGCGATAAAGGAAGCCAATATGTCCAAAATGGAGTTGGAATGCGTGCTGAAATGCAAGTAAAGCATAATAAACCGATTGCAGCTGCAAAATACTTTAAAAATAAAGCAAAGAGAAATGTAATCCATGAGATGCAGAAAGGATAGTAAGACAAACCACGTCACATTCAGTACTCTGGTCCTATCAAACAAGATGATGTAGAAAAACCTATTAACCATCAGTGGATACGTAGTGCGGGGTTAAAAGCTTAAACCGAAGGTTTTATTCTTTCTACACAGACCAATGCTTGCTAGATATAAATTACAAAGCATATACTGAAAAAAACTCTCTTATCCCAACATGCAGATTCTGTGATAAGTATATATACAAAGAATTGTTAATCTTGTATCAGTTTTTGCGATATTGGCACCCACTGAATATAAATCTCGGAATGGCAGAGTGAGCCAATATCTCCACTGGAAAATATGCAACTTTTTTACGGAAAGAAAAAAGCAAGAAATTGGTACGCACACCATCCAGACCCGCTTAAGGAGATAGGGCCTGTAACAATTTCATGTGATTTCACAATACATACAAACAGAACAATAAATACAAATCCCCCAAGCATCATGATTAGACAGCGCAAAAACAAAATGACATTCCATGCAGCCCGTAATGTGTCTTTGAAGATCTTTAAAAAAACTATCAAAATACAGGGACCTTGAAATCGAAATCTCAACAAAATGTGGCGCATGAGGACATCAACAATTCCAGTTGTTGAAGCCATCGGATTGATTGTAAAATATTCCAAGAAACTCATTGAAGAGATCTCTGGTAGCACATGCCTTTAAAAAAATACAAAAAAAAGGTCTTACAAGTAGAGTTCACACCTTACGAAGGGCTTTATCTATGTAAAATATGTGTGGTTTTTATTTTTATTTTTTTCAAAAAATGCTTAGTGGAAAATACCATGATGGCATTTCTGACCTTAGGTCTCTGGTCGGGACTCAGAAATAAATGAGTATACACCAGAAATCAAAGGAAATAAAATAATAGCAATCTCTATTTCTTGCACGGTCGTTGCGCCCTGCCACTACCTCGTATAAAATTGTGTATTCTGTTCTAAACGCATGAAAACACGGAACTAACATATCAAAATCGCTTATTGGCTTCAGTGTGAAAATGAAAGCAATAACGTCATATGTGTTTATCGTCTATGTAAATGAAATGGAAAAGTATTCCGTTTCAAATCCTTTCATTTGTATCTCTTTACTTACGAACAAACTATAAATAAAAATCTTTGCAAGACACGTTTTCGGCCAGTCGAACTGATAATGATAATGAGAAAACCTAATTTTTAAACTAAATTTCAGCGGGTCGCATCATATACGACATATAACATTAGCATATATACGTCTGGCCCTCGCTACGATCAAACTAGTTATCTATTTACTCAAGTCAAGAAGTACAGTTGTATTTACATTAAACAGGCTTGATAAAACTAATGTTTTAATTAACTGTATCCAACAATAACACATGTAATATTCAAATATTAAAATCGTATAACATGCAAACAACGAATATGCATCTTTTCCATTGTTTACGTTTATAAGATGTTTAGCTGTTTCCCGTTCGGTTGTTTATGGCTATACGCGTTTACGCAACGAGTATAGCGTTACTAACGATACTTTTATCATTGTCTTTTACTTTTTTCAAATTATTTAAACTAGAAGATTGGATAAATAGAGAGAGGGAAAGAGGTTAGTCTACTGTAATTTGGTCTTTCAAAAAAGAACTCGTATGTTATACAAGATACTTTATAAAATTATTTACATTATACGGACTATTCTCCTCATCTTTGCCGCCATATTTATTACAACGTTTTCGGTCGTTGTACGCTCCGGCCTTCTTCAATTGGTTGGAATGTCAAACTGAACCCTTTATTTCGCTCACTGGGGTAGACTGTTCTAGTTCCACGTGCCATGTTTAATGGATGTCAGTAATCTCCTGTTAATTCCCCTCCCCAAATTCTCCGCTGCCTTAACCGGCTAATGGACTAACACTCTTCATCCACTGTGCCATGTGTGCTTGTATGAAATTTTGGGTATTTTTATATTTTAATATTTGGTGGGTCGCCCCATGCAGGAGATCGCGAGTTATACAAGCATATACAGTACATGTATTCAAAGAGAATACAGTAGCAGCGATAACATTTACAGGTTTAGTTTATTGCTTGCCTTTACATCTATGATTATTATTGCAATTTGTTCTTAAATGGTAATCAAGTATTTAATGGGATAAACGTGAAATGTTTACGGGTATTTTATAGCCGAGAGAATCGCAATGAATGTATTCAATCATTAAATTAAGATTTATGATTCATCAGAAAAACAGAATAAGAAAAACCATGAAAGTTAATACTAATAACACTATATTTGTGTTCCATTTTACTGTCCTTTTCATTGGCTTGTTCTCGACCGCCTGATGCAGACAAAAACGATAAGAGCAACGTGAATCCTCCATAAAACCTAAAGCATATGAGCTCTTCAAAATCTTCAGCCACATATATTGTGTCCTTCCGTTTGTCTCTCGTTGGGGATAATCTACCGTGTCATTACCCGCCAGCAATTTAGCTTATCAGACGTTTTGATCTATGCATTAAACTGCGTGCAGTGCAAAGGAATCGTGACCTATTAAATCGAATAGAGAATAATACGCATCTAAACGCTAACACTTAACAAAAAAAAAATGGCTGTGTTGTGTGATCTCTATTAGCCAGGTAATAATTAGAAGTAGGGATGAACCTCCTGGTGAATAATAATAAAAAAAAACTGGAAAGGAATATACATTAACGTACATGTCTGGATATATTTTTACGAGAGGCTTTAGGTATAAATCTATAGAATCATTAAATGTGACACCGATCAATAGTCACCAGTATCATGAAAAAGATGTTTTTAAATTATCGTATGCATTTGTCCACAATTTATAATATGGACATGTGTGTATATGCGGTAATAAATATATTTAAGCTAATATATTTATATATGTAAATATTGCAATATATTAAGTGTATATATTTTTAAATCGGCATCACCCAATGCAAAGCAGTAAAGCCACTAAAACAGAAGAGATTACTGGATGCTGAAGAATTAGAAACATAAACATTAATGATGATCGGGAAGAGAAAAGTGTAATAAGGAGGACAGTAGATAGCGAATGGCATTACATTTAAATTTTTGCAGATTAACGTTGGCTGGAAAGCATGGATCGTCCTGGGTATGACGCTAAACTGCGTCCGAGTCCTGGGTAAGACGATAAACTACATCCAACAGCAAGGCCTCTGATCAGGAGGTTTTGAGGAGCGTGGAACCACCTCTTAATTGCTGATGTTCCCAGGTCCACCCTGACCCGGGATGGTAGCACCTGTTAGGGTCCCAGCCATGGGAAAATAGTGAAATCCCAAGGTGTGTCCACGTCCTGGGTATGACGATAAACTACATCCGCGTCCTGGGTATGACGATAAACTACGTCCAACCAAAAGGCCGTCGATCCGATCAATCGGCTGGTCATGTCATGCCCCATCACATCTAACCCATCCCAAAACAACTACAACTTACAATTAACTTTCCCTCCCAAACCCTACACTAAATATACTAACACCTTACCCCTAAAATGTGATGGGAAACAATGATGTTGCCAGCTATACGTTTTTGAAACAATGATGTTGCCAGCTATACGTTTTTGAAACAATGATGTTGCCAGTTATACGTTTTTGAAACAAGGTTGTTGCCAGCTATACGTTTTTGAAACATCTAGTGAATACTGGATCTGGCATTAAATAACCCATAGTGGGTGATATGCCATAAAACCCCAAACATTATTATTATTTTATTATTGGAAGGCATGGAACCGGAAGTGAGTTCCTTAAGCGAGAAGTGCGAGAAAAGAAACAGTTAGCATAGAACTTACGGCTACATCTAGCCAGGTCAACATTAAATTGATGTGATCTCGACGCCAGTCTTGTACTGATTTTAAATTCAGAAAATCTAGGTACCATATCGAAGAGCTCATTCAAACAGTTACCCTCTAAAAATCTCGTTAATGTTAATGGTAATAATAGCTGGTTGCCTACAAGGAAATATATTGTCGTTCATTGACCGAGCATCCAGTACTGATTTCGGTTGAAATATTTAAACTCTACCTCATAAAACATTTTTCTTTTCAAGAAAACATGTCCTGTAGCTGTTATCACTCATTTCAGTGGTGATATTCTTAACCCTAGAACACTAACCATCAATTAAAGTCACACCAGTACTAACCATGGGTATATCATACCCGATTTTGAAAATATCAAAAAAATCTTCGAGTGACCGTTGATATCCATTTTCGTATAATTTGTCTTTCTCCTGTCTCCCCCTAAAACCCTGTTCTGCAATCCATTTAAGCACGTTACGTATGTGATACGCTGCTTTCGTCAGGCTGCATTCAATATGACCTTTCTGATGTTATGTTGATTTTTGCTTTTTGCTTCCATTTGCCACCTGTTTTTAGTTACATTAATTTAAAATAAAACGGAACCAACATCCAGAAGGAGGCTTACAATTTGGATACTAAACTCCCCTTGATAAAATCGGATTAACAAAACGCGTCGGCAATGACAAAGAAATATATTTTCCAATTGTCTTTTGTATACAGACACACGCACACAGACAAACACACACACACACACACACACATATATATATATATATATATATATATATATATATATATATATATATATATATATATATATATATATACACATATAAATATATATATATTATGATAATAAGAAGACATAGACTTTAATTGTCCGTTTCGTTTATAAATTTATTTCGTGAACACCTCGATGTTTAGCTCATCAGAACGAAATCGTTCTTTGCAAATGGAGAAAGTAAACTGGACGGAAACTCGAGTTTAGTAGTGGGAAGAAAGGTGAGAGAGAGGGGTTAGGTAACGATAGGACTGAGAGATTATATATATATATATATATATATATATATATATATATATATATATTATATATATATATATATATATATATATATATATATATATATATATATATATATATATATATATATATATGTAGTTAGATATACTCACTCTATTGAGCACTTTATTTAGTTTTTTTTGCGTACTCGTATCGGGTTATTTTTCTTTGGACTTATATGCTGGACGATTATTTTCGGCTAACGTACATGTTCTTGGTTCTTTCATTTTTTATACCGATTTTTCCCTTTGATATTTGGTTTTTATTTGCAAATCAAGACACCGAAGGTTTTCCGATCGAGTATAGTATCTTATACTTATAAGACTTCTACTAATATATATATATATATATATATATATATATATATATATATATATATATATATATATATATATATGAACATGTTCTAAATTTGTATATTTTTTTTACATCTAATCTGACAAAATCGTATTGGTTTTACTTTCTGTTTTTCTTCACTTATCGTTAATATTAAATGCTTATTCATACTATTATTTTTATTAGCATTTATACTATATATATTATATAGCATATAGCATATATATTATATACATTATACACCATATATATTATATATATGTATATACTATATATTATATAACTTATATAATATTAATTCTACTATTATTTTTGCAATACTATAATTTCTACTATTTTTTATGTTCCAGCTAGATAAAGAATCCTGAACGAGGTCGTGTTTGATGCAACATAACTGTGCTGTTTATGATATATCAATAAATATACATTTTTTCCTTAACGGTAACAGACACGAAGATTCACGGGCAACGCAATCTTCAGAATCTCCGAGTATATATATATATATATATATATATATATATATATATATATATATATATATATATATATATGTAGTTAGACATACTCACGGTATTGAGCACTTTATTTAGTTTTTTGGCGTACACGTATCGGTTTTGTTTTCTTTGGGCCTTGGACTTGCATGCTGGACGATTATTTTCGACTAACGTACATGTTCTTGGTTCTTTCTTTTTATCCCGTTTTTTCCCTTTGGTATTGGTTTGATTAATTGCCAATCAAGACGTCGAAGGTTTTCCGATCGAGTATAGTTTCTTATACTTATAAGACGTCTACTAATATACATATATACATATATATATATATATATATATATATATATATATATATATATATATATATATATATATATATATATATATAGCTAGATAGCTAGATAGATAAAGAGAGACAGACAACCCGATGTGTTTTCTTTAAAACACATCGGAAATGCTCAAAAAACTTCAGCCAACTATAAAATACCTATTCTCTGAAATTAATTTTTATGTTCATTCCTCGAACGAATAAGCAAAATGTTATTTGCGAAAGTTTTCTTTTTACTATGGTGTCTATATCTATGCGTTTAAAACTATCCATCAATTTACAATTTACATACAGCTGTAAAATTCATTCGTAGTAGATTGATTCCCATCACAATCGAATTTGTAGAATGTCGAAATCTAACGGTCCTAGCTCTGTGTGCAGGTAATATTTTCAATACCGTGGAAAGTCAGACCGGCAATATTTTTTTATTAGTCAGTAAATTAAATTATCTTCTGTGATGGATAGTTTTTGGTCTTGTCCTTTATCGTAAATATATCTGTTTAATGGTACAAATAACGAAATGGTTATTTTATAAACATAGATTAGATGTGGCACAATGTCGAAAGTATTGGCCACACGGTGAGTAACGATCTCCCTATTCAGTCGTAATTGTTCTAACGAGACAAGCTTGCTATCCATTACACCAAGTCGAGATGCAATGTAGATATAAAAGTTTTCGACGGAGTTTTTATAATCAAAAGCAACAAAGGCGAGGTATGTATCTCATGGTTAAAAATGTTCGAATCATGATATTTTCATTAAACTAGTTTTTTAAATACTGCCATAATTAAATATTAAGGGCGGCATACGTTCTATACTTAACTACAAAATTTAAACATACACCCCTATGTGTGTGCGTGTGTGCGTGTGTGCATGCATATACGTGTGTGGTTATGTACGTGTAAAATTCACATCAAAGTTTATCAGCAAAGACAAGATGATAAAAGCATTAAGAAGAGGAAAACATTTATTCCAAAGGATTGTGTAACTTAAGAGAGTTCCCCATTGTAAATGTAAAATATTTTTAAGAGCCTGTATTTATAAACACAGAAAAAAATAACACCGAAAAATAACGCAGGTTTGCGTTCAAATTTAAATTTGAGAGATTGTCTGGGTAAAGGACGGAGAAGGGGAGACTGTAAAGGGTACAAAACAATGTAAATATCTACCAGGTTGATGCTGATGATGATTCTGTTGTTGTTGTTACTATTCCTTTTTCAATATTTTTTATAATATGAATTTAAGCGAAATATAAACATATGCATTCTATTTCATAGCAATATTTCTTTTCTTAAACGAAATGCCATCATATTTATGGATGACCATAAAAGTCTGAAAATATTAAAGGAAAGCGTTAGTTAAATAAATAATAAAATACTCGTTTACAATAAACAAATAATATAATGCTGTATAAATTCTCTATCTCTTTACAAGATCATATATATATATATACATATATATATGAATTCACCTTATTTATTGAATGACCCTTGCATATATATATATATATATATATATATATATATATATATATATATATATATATATATATATATATATGCAAGGGTCATTCAATAAATAAGGTTGAAAAAAAAAGTTACGTTGAAAAAAAAAGAGAAAAAAAATAAGCTTCTATCTATTAGAAGTCCTTATACCGAAATATTCACCTTATTTATTGAATGACCCTTGCATATATATATATATATATATATATATATATATATATATATATATATATATATATATATATATATATATAGTCCTTATACCGAAATATTCACCTTATTTATTGAATGACCCTTGCATATATATATATATATATATATATATATATATATATATGCAAGGGTCATTCAATAAATAAGGTGAATATTTCGGTATAATGACTTCTAATACAGATAGAAGCTTATTTTTTTTCTCTTTTTTTTTCAACGTAGTCTCCCAGCACTGTCACACACTTTTCCCATCTGTGCACAAGCTTCCGTATTCCCTCAACGTAAAAATCTTTGAACAGATGTCTCAGCCAGTCGCTCACAACACTTTTTGAGTTCATCGACACTTTTAGTCTTCGTGACTCTCGTGAACGCTTTCAAGGAACCAAACAAGTGAAAGTCTGAAGGGAAATGGTCTGGGCTGTAATGGGGATGAGGGAGCAGCCCAGCTCGTTGATGGTCTGCACTGTTTGGGCTGCTGTGTGAGGATTTGCGTTGTCATGATGCAAGATGACTCCTTGTGACTGATGACCCCTGGGTTTGTCCCAACAGATAAGCTCAAATTCCTTGCAATGTCATCCACTTTCATCGTTCTGTCAGACTGAATGAGGTCATTGACTGATTCGATCACCTCAGGAGACCTCACTTCTGTAGGCCTCCCAGGCCTGTCTTCATCCTCAGCACGTCTCCGTCCTTCTTTAAACAATTTAACTCACATGTAGACATCTTTTTGGCTGAAACATGTGGCACCATACACAGTTGACATTCTCCTATGTATTTCAACTGGTTTGCACCCTTCAGCAACCAAACACTTGATAATTGACCGCTGTTCAATCCTGGAGCATACTTTGTTAATCGCCAAAACTCTCAAAGTTTTATTTAAATCTGCAAAAGAATTATTGAATGACCCTCATATATATATATATATATATATATATATATATATATATATATATATATATATATATATAATGAAATGGACGAGGTCCGACAATTGTTTTTAAGACATGTTTATACATTCTTTTTATAGATATAAATATTTAAGTAAATGGTCTGTTTTTATAATAAACAGTATTAATAACATTTACTGGCCTGAATGTCTGAGAAATTTTCAAAGAAACTATTCGTCCTCCGACAGGATTCGAACCTGTATCCTATATAGAACCGTCATACAGCCTGACAGCATTAACCGATCGAGCTACTGAGGATCGTTCGATTAGCAAGGAAGTGTGACGTTTAAAAGCACTAATATATATATATATATATATATATATATATATATATATATATATATATATATATATATATATATATATATATATATATATATATATATATATATATATATATATATATATATATATATATATATATATATATATATATATATATATATATATATATATATATATATATATATATATATATATATATATATATATATATGTTTTTTTGTATTGGACAAAGTCCGACAATTTATTTAAAGACATTTATGATATGTTTAACGTTCTTTTTATAGATACAAGTATTTAAGCAAATGTTATTTAATACTGTTTATTATAAAACAGAACATTTGCTTAAATACTTGTATCTATACAAAGAACGTTAAACATATCATAAATGTCTTATATATATATATATATATATATATATATATATATATATATATATATATATATATATATATATATATGTACGAAATGTATAACACAAAGTGGAAAATGCTTCGTGCGACGTTTCTAAATAAGTTTGTTTCTTTCCATGCGTCTACACATGCGTAGGAATGACAGAGGCTGGGAATTTTTACCTTTACAATATATATATTCTTTTATGCGTATTTTTTCTTCAAAATGTCGCTGTTCTGTTCATTTAGATCTCTTACTTAAATTCGTTTAAGTCTCTGCAATATATTCTCTCTGGCAATCCTTACAGGAGAAGAGCAAATTCCTCCTTCAGTTCCCCGTTTCTTGTTTCGTATTGATTAATACTTTTACTATTTTAGATGTAGTTGTGAAATATTTTATTTGTGTTTAGATAAAATCTTTTCAATTGTAGTTAAGAAAGAGTTAGCTGTTTTTTACTTCTTATTTGCTGATTCTGTTAGGAAAGGCAGCTTTTCTATTTTGGAATATTTTATAAGACTTTTCCTTCGCTTTGAATAAGAAATAATTTATTGAATGAGCTTGAAACGCTTTTCAATGTATTTCTACTCTTCTGGTAAATATTAAGGGATGCAAATTCTGAGTGCTCTAAAGTAGAACACGTTTATTATTGCGAATTTTATTTTGTTGTTATGCTGGGAATAGACGTTTATTAGATCATTTATATTAGCTGATATTTTCGGGGGACACAAAGTGTAGTATATTGCTGTGGGGCACAAATGAGTCGACGGATACACACACACACACACACACACACACATACATATATATATATATATATATATATATATATATATATATATATATATATATATATATATATATATATATAGCATAATGAGAAGCCACGTATACTTTCTTGATATGTATATAATATATGGATAAAATAAATGAAAAAGAATTGGGTGTTTTTTTTGCGAAAGTATTTATTTCTATGTTTTTATATATATTTAATATTTCAGACCACCTCGGTCCTTCCTCAGAAATTAATTGAATTACTGTATTACTGTATTTGGGAGTTTGTTTACACTTTACAGCGTCCGTCGTTAGACGCGGACGTCACGTGATGTGGAATGCAACTATGTTTGAATTTTTTAACGTAAATCTAACGATAGTATTTTCGATGTTGTTTAAAAAGGTTTTTTTAACCATATCTAAAAAGATTTTTTAACTATTGAAATATTTATACAGATTTAAAATACCCAAGTCTTTGTTTAACCCTAATTTATATGTGTCTAATTTTAAAATCCAGTATTTCTCTTTTTTCCTTCCTGAGTCTATTAATATACATTTACAGTTGTCTAATGAGTGTCCTGGTTGTTTAAAGTGTTCAGCTATGGGGGAATACGGATTGTTTTGACGTATGTCTTGTTTGTGGTTGTTGAAACGAAATCTAAAATTAGTTCCAGATTTGCCAATATATCCACTATTAGGACATATTATGCAGAATAGGTAGTAAATTATATTATTGCTATCACAGGTGAGGCGAGGTGGATGTATCTTGATTTTGGAGTTGGGTATAGAAAATTCACTAATCTGTTATTAGGTGTTTGCAATCTAGACAACGAGTTTTATTACATTTATAATTTCCAGTTTGGTTTGTATTATTTAGATATATTGGTCGAGTTACGGCGTAAAGATAGAATGAGGGAGAATCACAGAGCTTAGGATTGCGCACAGAGGAATTGACGGAGCAAAACAGCGGTGGACCACTAAAAAGATGCTCTGTCCAGATCAAGAATCGAACCAATTTTATTTGCACACCCACGCAACTTCACATGGCTATGTCTTCTTCCGGTATGCCAGCTACACAACTTCACGCCTTCATCCGATATGTCGGCTACGCAACTTCACATGTCTACGTCTTCCGATATGTCGGCTACGTAACTTTGTGTTGCCACGTCTCTCCCGGCTTGCGCCCACGCAAATATGAATTTCCTTCCATTCTGGACACACGTGCTCCCTGTTTATTCAAGGCACAGTGCGTCCTGTTTATTTTAGCGACCTGATTCATTTCATGTTTATGCTATCACCTATTTTCGTTAACACACTGATGCACCGAAACTAAAGTTAAAGATCTTTCCTCATACAATATCTAATATAAGTTTTATGTTCCTGTTAACGCGGTGCATCGTGGTATCAAGGAAAGCTACAGTATTGTTTTTTTCCATTCCGTATATAAATATTATTGTATCTTCGACTTTATTTAGATCCGGTATGTTAGCATCGCGGAAATATATTCATAGTGTATCATCACTATATCGGATGTATTTTGATTGTTTGGTTGAAATATTCCGTGTTCTCTTTTATATCATTTTCTGAATGTCCAGTAAGTGTTGATTTTTATAGGTTTTCTTTCCTCATTATATTTAAAAATACTTCAATCATTTTTTACTGTTATGTCCGGCTGAGCTAGCTCGGACATTCATAGGTCTATCACGCCATTTTTCACGGTCTTGCAGCAAGGTGTGAACGTCATCAGGCTAGTATTCTGTATCATAACATAGTGAATATAGGTGGTTGTTGAGTGACCAATTTGTCTTGCTCCAGGTGAACATAGCACTATATCAATCTCGAGTCCTTGGTTTGCTCGCCAGCAATGTCCAAAAAAGTGCATTCTGCTTATGCATATTATTGTGGAGCTGTGATTCAGTTGAATGTTGTCTCCAAGTGATGTTAAGTATAGTTATCAGCATCTGAGTGTAGGTTCCATTAAGCTTAGGCTCTAGGGTTTTAGTTGATGTCCAGGCAGTGGCACCATACATTAAAACCACCTCAACAGTGGCTCAAAGGATCTCCTCTTGAGGTTGCTTGGTTGATCTGATATCCACATGGCATGCATTTTATTTAAGATGGTCTAGGCTTTATTCGAATGTTTATATCATTTTTCAGTAGAATTATCTCGCTTCATATGTATGTAAAAGATTCAACATATATTATTCATTCACCTGAAAGAGTTTGTATTGAACCTTGCTGGTTAAATCCTATGATTTCGTTATTAGAATCATTTACAGAGTCCAGCATCGTTGGCACCATTTTCTAGATGATGTATAAGAATTGTAATATTGATAATGGTGTCTACGGTGATAGCTCGGTCATCTGAATAATCAATATCTGTCAACAATTTCGCAGGATATCAACTACAGAGTCTTGGTGATGTTGATGTTTTTGGAGGGGATTTCTCAATATTTAGTCAAGGAAGATAACAAAGAGAAAAGGAGGACGTGTCTCACTTGGAAGGTTTGGTTTGGTTTGTTTCACGGCATATCAACACCTCAATGGGTTATTTAATGCCGACAAATTTTTATTGCTGGTAATATGTTTTTCTTCAAAAATCTATTTCTGCGAATATTCTTCCTTGAAGAAATCTATAGCTGGTCATATTTTGTTTCAAAGAATATATAATTGTATTCCTGGGATTTTTTTTAAGTATTGCTAATAATAACTATTTCCCCATAGGTGGGACCCTAACAGGTGCTACCACCCCGGTTCAGGGTGGACCTGGGAACAGCAGCAATTAAGAGGTGGTTCCACGCTCCTCAAAGCCAGATTAGAGGCCCTGCTGCTGGACGTAGTTTATCGTCTTACCCAGGACGCGGATGTTGTTTATAGTCATACCCAGGACGACACACGGAAGGACATCTGCCTTTATATCGAAGAAACTAGTGTTTCTGTTTAAGGATCTAACGAAATATTTGGATGTTCTATAACATCATTATAGGAGTTAATGCCTCAGAGTTGCGGTGCATATGCCAGAAGGATCTTTTTTATTTTTCTTATGTACAGAATTGAAAGCTTTAGAGAAATCTACAAAATGTAAGGTGACCTGTAGATTCGTTGGTCTGATGCTCTCAATAATCTACCGAACCTTCAGGAAGCCATTTTGATTTTTTGGAGCACCTTCTCCACTGCCTGTTGTATCATGCTGAGAATCATTGAGTTTTTAAATTCATTCTGCAACAGACATGAATGTGATTCCTCTATAATTTTTGCCGATCTTAAATCTCCTCTCTTTGGGAAAGAATGTATGCAGCCATCTGTTTATCTTTCTATGACCTCTCCATTATATGTGGAGGTGTATATCTTTGAAATTCTGGGTCTGGCAAACGTCCGAATGAATGTTACCAAGTCCCGCTGCTCTCCTATTTCTTGTACACTTTAAAGCCGTTTCATGTTCTGCATTTCTAAAGATCACAGATTAAATACCAAGAGAATTTTAAATGATTTGATAAACCTCAGTTTTTGAAATGTCATGTAGATTTCCCTAGAATGGTCTTACCCTATATTCAGCCTTTCACCCTGACTATTAACTTTTAACTGGGATTTATTTGTTGATGTTCTGCCACTTATATCGTTGATAGTTTTCCAAGCAAGAGCAGATTGTTTGATGACTGCTGATGAACCGAATTCTTTCATCGATGAATTCAGCTTGTTGAACTTCATAGGATAACGCAAAGGCCTCCGACACAAAGACGTACTACACACGCTCTCCAGTTGTGGAATGACTGGGAGGGACTTCCCGATCATAAATCCCTCCTGAAAGGTAAGTCCTTAAAGGTAGCTATCAATCGCCAGTTCTCTGGAAGATTAGAGGTCAACTCAGGTGTTCCCAGGTGTCACTCCTTGGGATAACCCTCTTTTTCATCTACATAAATCATCTGCCGAAGACTAGACTGAAATCATTTGTAAACATCTATGATACGACAATATACGCGTTCACATCTACAATTCTCGATGGTCAGAGATTGTCGCTCTCTGATTTTGCACAACCTACCCAATGGGGTAAAAAACTGGCTGGTTACATTCAATGCCATGAAGACTAAGTTAGTTACATTTCATCATCGCTGATCTATCCCCGAACCACCAAAATCTGGATGAAGAGAGGTCCTCTCAGGGAAGCACTATATCTTGAAAGATTGTTGGGTCTCAACCCCACACTCAAACTCAAGTGGAACTCGTAGAGACGTTCCATTGCTAAGGATGCAGGTAAAATGTTCATCTCTCTGTATCGCTCTTGTAAAAACCTGAACCATTCTGCTATCCTCCAACTTTACAAGGGCCAGATCAGGCCAAAAATGGTGTACTGTTGTAATATTTCGGCGGAAGCTGCCCAGACCTCACTATCGAGACTTGATAGAGTTCAAAAGTGTCTTCAGGCCCTTGTGAATGACGAACAATTCTGCATCCTTCAACCTCTCTCTCCCACCGGCGGGATGTGGCAAGGCTCTCCCGGCTCTACGGTTACTTCCGAGCCTTGTAAAGGGTGAACCTTGTAAAAAAAGTTTTCTTAAGAGCTTTCCTGAAATCATGGATAGATTTAAAGGATGGATTTGAATTTCTTACGGTGGTTTTTCATTTCAAAAAAGCCCTTTCAATGCTATTTGATTGTTAAAAATCTGTTACTGATATTTATATTTTAACCCCTTCCTGAGCGTAGATGTATATATACGTTTTTACAGAAAATGGCTTTTTTTTAGACACGGGCGAATAAACCGTCGAAAACATAACGTTCAAAAATCATTCGCAGATATGTTTATACCTCGAATGGGATTCTTTTTATGCCCTTCTGATCTTGAAACAAGTTCAGGGTCTTAGTCTTCTTGAAGTAGCCAAGAAAATTTACTTCCATCCGATGGATATTGCGGTATGGAAGGCCTACATCCTGCATAAAAAATAAAACTTTTTTTTTTAACCAAAATAATTAGCGGGGGAGGGATTAATGTTATGACATCTGGTGCAGCCTTTTCATGAGAAAAAACAAAATTATTGTAGGTTGTGTTAGGAGATGGTCACTTGGAATTTGTTTTCTAGTGTTTGAAACTTATTCCTAACAGCAATGGTGTATTGGTCTTTGAGATATTTGTTGTTAGAAGAAACCAGTTGTATTTTAGAAAGGTAGAGTGCTTTTTCGTATTGGATCTAAGGCTAAGTAAAGATGGTAAACGAGACAAACCGATGATCTGAAAAATGCAGTATTGAAGGACTGGCAGTTTATTGTTATAGAATGTTATACAGTTGGGTCATCGTGCCATCAGAATGGGTGAATATGCCACTTTTTAATGTCAACGAATACTCGTTGTCACTGTCGTAATGCTCGTTGTAGTAGAGACTTTGTAATCGCAGATACAACTATAGTAACGCCGTTGAACAATACTGGTGTTAGACGCCTTCGAATAACACACGCACTAATAGTACTTGCTCGATAATACGCGCTTGAAAGTAACCGCCAAATAATGGTCTGAATAGTAATCTGTATAGCATAAGTATAGAGAATCAGTCAGTCAGTTATGTGCCATGCGTGATACACGCTTAAGCGATCATGTATCTTTCGATACATGACTGACGAGGCAGATTTTTCCCGCAGTATGTCCACATTTCTTTCTTCGGTAAACCAGTTGCCATCTATGGCTATAGAATTCGGTCGGGCCTGCTATCTACCCATAGCTGAGGGGAGAAGAAGAGGTTCCATACCTTTCCCAAGAGTATTAGGACGTAAGTGAATGTAATGGATTCGACTGTAATTCAAACTCGGCTCTCCGATTCCTCAATTCGAGCCGCTATCCATTACTCAGCGCTAATGGAGAAAGAGTGATCATTTAGTCGTCACCCTAAGTCCCATATATATATATATATATATATATATATATATATATATATATATATATATTTCCTTTACTATCACTCGATCTACTTATTCAAATCGGATTGCCTGTGTTTGCTCTCTGGTGATCTATGTTCAAACGACAGTGTAGTCAGCGACATTTTACTCCTCTCCTATACATTTTACTCCTCTCCTATATTATTTGGTTCTGTTATTGAATAAATCGTATTTATTCAATAACAGAACAAAAAAAAAAGATGACTATCTGTGTACGTGAAACCTAGGTTAGTTTACGTGCCCCTTTAGGCTCATAGTAATAATTATATATATAATTATATATATATATAGTTATACTCGTTTGGAAAAATATTAGGTATTTTGGTTTGTAATTGAACAAACCAATGCCCAAGGAAAAATAAGGGAAAAAAAGAACAGAGAATATGAAAATGAGGCAAAAACAATCGTCCAGAATCCCAGCTTATAGTACAAAAACAAAAGAACTCCAAACCGAGTAGAGCGAAAGTAACTATGAAAAGTGCTGAATACATTAAGCAGAGCGAACCTAACTAGGTATCATCTACACGGATGTTCATGGCAATCTGGCTAAAGAGGTAAAATAGGAACAGAATATATATAGCCTACAACATAAAAACATAACTACATGACTAACTAAAAAGAACCAAGTAAAACAACATATATTTATATATATATATATATATATATATATATATGATCGACTCTCCCGTATGAGGGTCAGGCAGATCAGTTCCTAGAAACTGAAAGCCCGAAACCGACACATGGGATTTGATTATAGTGGTGAAGGCTTTGTGCAGGGCCATCCACAGATTTTGGAGGGACGAATACAGGGACCTGATGCAGGTTTTGAATTCAGAGTTGTCCTTCTCCTAGACCAGTTGCCATCCAAGGCTATAGAAGCCAGTCTGTCCTGCTATTTACCCATAGTTGGAGGGAGAAGAAGGGTGTGAATGTAATGGATTCGACTGGAATATATATATATATATATATATATATATATATATATATATATATATATATATATATATATATATATATATATATATATATATATATAGAGAGAGAGAGAGAGAGAGAGAGAGAGAGAGAGACAGCACATCCCAAGAAAAATGCCCTAAATTTTGAATCACTGTGTCGTTCCAGAATAACTTTCTCGGCAGAATCCACCTTGCTCATTTAGAAATCTACCCTTCGTCCGTGAATTGAATACTGTTGCCATATCTGATCTGGTGCTACTCTTGTACATCTTAAGATTCTTGACAAAATCCAAAGAGGGATCTGTAATGTAATCGATCCTGACCAGTCGCTTTTCTCACCTACGTAGCGTGGCTTCCCTTTGTCTTTTCTATAGATGTTTTCATGGCAATTGCTCTAACGAGACTTTTGCCTTGGGGCACCGTTTCCACATCATGTATACTACTAGATTGGTATCTGGATCTCAATCCTTTACTGTTGAAAACGCTAAATGCAACCGCCAATTCTATTCTAACAGTATCTTTTTCTCGCACGTCCCACCTGTGGAACTCCCTTACGTTTACTTGCTTTCATGTAACACCAATTTTCAAAAATTAAAATGCAACGTCACTTGCAATTTTCTATCTTCTTGAACCCCCTTCTTTTTTCCCCTTTCCCCAATATGCCATATACACAGTCTTTTTCACTATCCTTCCCTGTAACCATCTGCATACGAGTTGCATTATCGCCCTACTTGTTTCGAGATGATTAAAATAAAGTAACTGCTGCACTACAGGTACAAGCATTGCAATTGCAAAATTAATAAAGTATAACATTTTATTTATATTTTTATGTGGACTTTCACGGTCGATTTCCTAGCTGGTTTGGCGCATTATTGTTTTGCTTATATATATATATATATATATATATATATATATATATATATATATATATATATATATATATATATATATATATATATATATATCAGTGGCTTATATTTCTCGCTTCTGAAATGATGAAACGAGAGTAGATTAGTCAGCAGAAACTAACTTTTTAGATTCTTCTTTTTAAATGTCCCTCATGTCACATGATGACGTTGCTCTTTGTTTAATCTGAGAAAACGTAACGTGAAATCTTTTAAGTATTAGGTACATATTGACAGTTGAACTTTGGGAGATGATTTTCGAATATTAAAGAAAAAACTGATACTGAAGAATCTTTTTCCCACTATTCTTTCTGAAAGTTTTGGGGTTTCCTTTTGCTTTTATCTTTTTTTTAAGCTTATCACCCCACGTAAGGGTGGAAGCCACTAGCACACAAGGGGTTACAGAAGGTTTGGAGGAAGAACAGATAGGAGTGGTAAAGGAGAGGATGTGGAGAAAGATAGTGGATCGATCAAGGCAAGGGGCTTACAGAAGATTTGGAGCGAGAGCAGATAGGAATGAAAGGTGAAAGGATGTGGGAAAGGGAAGTGGATAGATCAAGGCAACTGGAGATGTCGATTGACGTTACACTTAAATAGTTGGAGATTGTATTTGTCAGGGAAACAGTCTGTTTGGAAGCTGGAAAACTTTCAAATACTTGATTTGAAAACTACAACAATATAAGCAAATTTTTTATATGAGGAAACAGAATTTTTGTAAATATATATATATATATATATATATATATATATATATATATATTCCAAAACTTTTATCCACATTTTTATCCATTTTTCTTCGCTCTCTTTTACTTTTCTTTTCAATTTTTTTAATAATATTTTATTATTATATATATCCAGTT
Source organism: Acanthosepion esculentum (assembly GCA_964036315.1). Lineage (NCBI taxonomy): Eukaryota > Metazoa > Mollusca > Cephalopoda > Sepiida > Sepiidae > Acanthosepion > Acanthosepion esculentum. The sequence continues at coordinate 46,686,700 of OZ038491.1, forward strand.
TTTCTGCCTCATTTTTCTTTTTGTTTAGCACATCATATTATAACCACAGCCTGTCTTTCTATATTTGATAACTTGTTCTGACAATTTTGACAACTCGCGATACGCCTGGCATCTTTCCCCTTCCCCAACCTATAACTCTCTTTGTCTATGTTTACAATCTCACTCACCCTACGACACACGCTAGTAATAATAGACCTAGCTAACGTTTTACAACGATCAAAATTGTAAATTTAAGTTTAAAGTTTTGCATATCAAGGAATCTGACAGCGGGTGGGATTTGCTAATAATACGCTTTTTCTCAAAAACATCTATCGGTGAGTAATTCCCATTCCTCTGTTTATTCCTCGATGAAGGACCCAGACGTGTCCAGAAATTCCGAACTTAAAACCATTCTCTCCATGCTTCATTTCTGTCATATGGTTAATAATTAATATTAATTTCTTTCCTCCTTTTTTATTAACCATCCTATCCATTTTACATATATATATGTGTATGTGTGTACATGTGTGATATATATATATATATATATAAATATATATATATATATATGTCTATATTTCTGAGATGAGGTATTATGTACAGTATTTACATTAGTCGGACTATTGTCCTCAGCTTTGTCGCCATATTTGTCACTTCAGGTGGTTGGAATTTCGGACTGAACCCTTTATCACTGGTAGACTGTTCTAGTTCCACGTGCCATGTATGATGGATGTCAGTTATCAGTTATCTCCTGCTACTTCTCCCTCTGAAAGTTCTCCACTGCCTTAACCGGGTATTGAACTCACAATCTTTGGGTCTGTCACTGGATCTAACCAACGCCTTTATCCACTGTGCCATGTGTCCTTGATCTGGGTATGAATTTCTGGGTAATATAAACCTAATGTTTTCAGGATCATTTTTTACCAGTGCCCATATTGCAATTTTGCTGACTAATGTAAATACTGTATATATACATATATATATATATATATATATATATATATATATATATATATATATATATATATATATATATATATATATATATATATATACACGATGCAATGAGAACGAAATTAATATATAAATTCTAACGTTCACAGCATTAATCCAAAAGAGGTCTCGATACAGATAGTAAGCAAGCTCAAGCAGAATTGTTCCTAACCAATTTTGGCTCTCACCAGTCGAGATGCAAATTAAATGCACCGAAACAAAATTGTATCTTTGTAGCGAGTAAACTATTTTTGTCTATATGTAAAAATTATAATATATATATATTTATATATATATATACATATATATATATATAATATATGTCTACTTCACAAAACCTATATTCTTTCTCCCCTTTTTTCTTTCCCCTTTTAACATTAAAATTTGTTTCTGTTTATCAAACGCTTCTTTGTTTTTGTTTTTAAAAATGACATTGAAATCTCTCTTCTTCCAGTTAACATTTAACTACATTTTTCTGAGAATTATTCTAGTTTTCTTTCTCAAGCTATCATCATGTGGTTTATCTACGTATTGTAACTTATCAAGATTATGTATGCTAATAATTAATCCCGGTATCAATTCGGTAGTTATTAAAATAACGAAATATTCATTATTACGTGCTTTAAGGTAGAAGGACATGGTTGCGAATAGGGTTCATGATAAAATGATTAGAATATTTATTATTTTAGTAACAAGTAGGCCTATCTACATAATGGAGTTATTTAATGCCGACAAGATTTTTATTGCTGGTAATATTTTTTTAAAACAATGTATTGTTTGTAATATTTTTTCAAAAATATATTGCTGGTAATTTTTTTCCCAAAAATTGTTGTTGGTAATATTTTTTTCAAAATAATATTGCTGATAATATTTTTATCAAAAATTTATCCCTGCTAAATTGGTGGTAATAATTTTCCTTCAAAAACCTCATTGCTGCTTCATCCACCGCAAGGAAAGTTGACTCCCTGTACCGGGCCAGGAAATCTTTCTCCGCGGAATCGATCCTCCAAATTAACAAATCAACCATCCACCCTTGCATGGAGTATTGCTGCCATATATGGTCTGGAGCCCCTTCTGTTTGCTACGGGGTTCTTGATAAGATCCAGAGACAGATATGCAATGTAATTGACACAGATCTGTCTTCTCGTCTGCAGTCTCTCTCACACAGACGCGCCGTCGCCTCTCTCTGTCTCTTTTACAAATACTTCCATGGTAATTGCTCCGATGAGCTGCTATCGCTGCTTCCCAGGTTCCATGAATTCAAACGTTGTACGAGGCTAGCATCCCGTTCCCAACCTTTCACTGTTGAAACTGTTAAATGTAGACGTCTCTTCTACTCCAATAGCTTCATATCTCGCAACTCACGCCTGTGGAACTCCCTTCCTCATTACTGTTTCCCTGATAACCATACTCTCCAACTATTCAAATGTATCGTCAATCGACATCTTCAGTTGCATTGATCTATCCACTATCCTTCTCCGCATCCTTTACTCTTTCACTCCTATCCGCTTTTGGTCCAAATCCTCTGTAACCCCTTGCGTGCTAGTGGCTTCCAGCCTTGCCTGGGGTGAAAAGCTTAAAAAAAATACCCATTTTTACACTTTCAGTGTATCGACCCCAACTCGGGGGCCAACCATTCGCCCATATGTGGGACCCCAACAGGTAGCACCACCCCGGGTCAGGGCGGATACGGGAACAGCAGGAATCAAGAGGTGGTTACACGGTCCTCAAAACTTTTTGGTCAGAGGCCCTGCTGTTGGATCCGGTTTATCGTCTTTCTTAGGACGCGAATGTAGTTTATCGTCTTACCCAGGACGCGGATGTAGTTTATCGTCTTACCCAGAACACTTGACCACCGTCATGGCCTTTTCTACTTTCTTACTGCTGCTGAAGTCTTGTAATTTGTGGCGAAACCAAAAAATGCGAAATAAAAATATTATTCAAATTTACAAGTATTAGTAAGATGCTAAAATGAATCTGCTACTAATCAGGTAAAGCAGGCCGAGTGAACCTATCCTTCAAATTCTTTAGCTCTTTGGGGAAATCAACAGGTAAAACACTAACTTCAATCTACGCTTGAACCCCAAATGCTGGTAACATATTTGAAGAATATATTGAATCAGTCACGAGGCAGCTTTGGGTATTTTCATTATAGCTGCTTTTAGAAGAATCCAAACTATTCATATAAACTTCCTCTCTGCATTCAAAATGGAGAATAATTGGTAACCAACTCGCTTTCAGTGGCCAACATTTTAACGGAACCAACAAAAAACATTCAAAAATTTTAAATGCATTTAATTATAAATGATGTTTAAAAGAACAACACCATCCTGAGGGCTGACATTGTAAATACGACGATGACTAGGCCAAGACGGGCATAATGACGGGTCTTTTTTCCTCTTTCTCTCTATTACCTTCACGCTGGAATTTAATTTTGATATTACTTTTAAAGCACAATAAAACTGAAATATTCGAATATTATATTTTTCTTTAGAAAATGACTGCTTAATTGGGTAATATTTCAAGATGGCGGGATTATAGCTTAACCTCCAACTAAACTTTTCTGTATATTTTTTTAATTTTTTTTAATTTTATTTTTTGGTGGGGGAATAGAGATTGCAATGTTCATTGACTTTGAAATCGCTCCGAGCAAACTACTCGATTCAATTACATTTCATATATATGTGACTTTTTATGTGAGTGCGTGTGTGTGTCTGTTCGTTATACATATGTCATTTCGTCTGAAAAATATTATGTATTGTATTTTGTTCGAACAGGTTATCTCATGTTTCTTTTGTTTTTATTCTTTTGCTATTTTTTTTTCATCCAATACAAGAATCTACGACTCAAAGATATGATTGCTGAAAGAAGATGTTGAAACTATATAACGGTTGACCCTAGAAATGAAGAGGTTAAAATAATATTAATTCGGCTAGAAACTACTCAGGAACCTTTTCTACAAATTAGCGGTTCTTGGGGGCTTCCTCTTTATCAATGGAATACGAAGTCTGTCTGCATAAGTCGAAGATATATGTATAGCTGTGAATGTCTGAACAAGTTGAATGTATTTCGCATTAGCATTTTCCATGGAAATAACGATAGAGTTGCGAGCAGTGAGAATCGTTTCGTCTGTAGGGAAAAGGTTTGTAGAGAAAAAAGTAATCCATCACCTCAGTATTTGTCTATACTTCTGAGATTAGGTATCATGAACATTATTTACATTATTCGGACTATTGTTCTCATCTTTGTCGCCATATTTATCACAACGTTCCGGCCCATTAGTATCTGGCTATATTTCTGAGATGAGGTATTATGTACACTATTTACATTATTCGGACTATTGTCCTCATCTTTGTCGCCATATTTATTACAAGATTTCGGCCGTTGCGGACGACGTGCGGGCAGCCAGTAGGAGTGGAATGCCGAGAGTAGAACATAGGCCAGGAGCCAGAAGTAGAGAGTTTAAATAGAGAGAGATAGTTCCAACTCGCATCCAGTTGGCAGACAAAAAAAAAAGGAAGCGTAACTTAATACACAGCCCTGGGCGACATTCTTGCCTTTGAGGCCAGGAGCCTGTACACCGACCGTGTCAGAGCCGACCGGTCAGTATCGACCGTATCAGAGCCGACCGGTCAGTACCGTGTATTTACTTGACCTCCCACAGGGCCAGGTTGTGCCACAAGGTCGGGGTTTAATGTGGGAAGGGAGGGGGAATGGACCCGAGTTTTCACCCGGGCCGCAGTGCTTTGGCTTTAGCTGGTCATAGCTGGTCTTAGCTGGCCATAGCTTGTCCAAGCTGATAAGAGCTGGTCAAAGCTGGTCATAGCTAGTTAGACATAGCCGCGATACTACCAGCGCAGGGACGAATCCCTGCAACCGGCCTTTATCTGAGATCGAATCTCAGCGAAAAGCGATCGTCCAGTGAGTAATCTGAGAAACAGATACTGCACCGTGATCTTAGCCCTGAAGCTGAGACGCAACCGGCCAGCACCGACCGCGAGCGGGCAGTACCGTGGATTTACTTGACCTCCCACAGGGCCAGGTTGTGACACAAGGTCGGTTTTTAATGTGGTAAGGGAGGGGGAGTGGACCCGAGTTTTCACCCGGGCCGCAGTACTTTGGCTTTAGCTGGTCTTAGCTTGTCCAAGCTGGTCTTTAGCTGGTCATAGCTAGTCTTAGCTGGTCTTTAGCTGGTCTTAGCTGGTCATAGCTTGTCAAAGCTGGTCATAGCTAGACGTAGCTGCGATACTACCAGCGCAGGGACGAATCCCTGCGACCGGCCTGTATCAGAGATCGAATCTCAGCGAAAAGCGATCGTCCAGCGAGTAATCTGAGAACAGACACTACACCGTGATCTTAGCCCTGAAGCTGAGAAGCGACCGGCCAGCACCGACCGCGAGCGGGCAGTACCGTGGATTTACTTGACCTCCCACAGGGCCAGGTTGTGACACAAGGTCGGTTTTTAATGTGGTAAGGGAGGGGGAGTGGACCCGAGTTTTCACCCGGGCCGCAGTACTTTGGCTTTAGCTGGTCTTAGCTTGTCCAAGCTGGTCTTTAGCTGGTCATAGCTAGTCTTAGCTGGTCTTTAGCTGGTCTTAGCTGGTCATAGCTTGTCAAAGCTAGACGTAGCTGCGATACTACCAGCGCAGGGACGAATCCCTGCGACCGGCCTGTATCAGAGATCGAATCTCAGCGAAAAGCGATCGTCCAGCGAGTAATCTGAGAACAGACACTACACCGTGATCTTAGCCCTGAAGCTGAGAAGCGACCGGCCAGCACCGACCGCGAGCGGGCAGTACCGACCATGAATTCGGCGAAGAGTCGCTGTATTATGTTAAGAGTGCCTTACGACAGAAAATGGCATCACAAAAATGTCAAAAATCTCTCTAAAAAATGAGTACAGATTTGTTATGCGAAACTTAAGGTGTAAAACGCTTAGAGGCGTATTATGACTAGGTTCGTAATAACAGCGAACTAAAAAGATAATTAGTACATCTCTAAACGAAATTACATGCGTGTAGGAATCACGGTGGAAAGGTCAAGGTTGAAAATGCCCTGTTCTCTCCCGCCTTAGTGAGCAGCCGAAAGCCGCTGCGATAGGTTCATTGAGAATAGAGATATTTACAAACGTTAAAACGGAGTGTCATACTCATATGAAAGGAGCTATGAGGATAGTTTTAAACTCACTTGAAAGAAGGAGGTACAAATTCGGTATTAGAAAGAAATATTTAGGCGATACAAACTCCAACATTTTGAAGTTATCAAGAATGTTTGCACTGAGTGTCGGAGATTTTGATTTTAAAAAAAAAGTCTCTTCATTCCAAGACAAAGTTCATGAATTAATTCTTGCATCACTGACACTATATTCTGTCTTTGTTTCCTTTCCCCAGGTAATGATAATTACGGCTAATACCTGTATGGTAAATGTTGGCTTGAACAGCCATTTCAGTTGGCTCTGAAAATATGTAAATAGCGTTTTATTGTTGCTCAAAGCTAATGGCATAGAAGTTAAAACAAATCCTATTGAGTTGATATCTTATACTGTACGGGGAACTTTGACGTGGTATAATGATTAGCCTACTTGTCTCGTGAGATCAATTATGAGTGAATAGTGTCTTCAGTTCTCAATTAGCGCTCCATACATTTGGCCTTGTGCCACATCTAAGCTAATGTCAGTAAATCACTATTTTGTACTGAACAGAGCACTTCAACGTGGCTTAAAAGTTAGCAAGCTTGCCAGTTATGACTAAGTAATGCAATTGATCCGCACTGGATGCTCAACTCGCTCGACCTTTTGCCACATCTGGGCTACGCTTAATAAATAACAATTAAAGCCACTTCGACGTGATGTAATGGTTAGCATGCTTGTCTGGTTATATAGATTAAAACTAATTACTGAAGGAGATACTTCGACATGGTATAATGGTTAGTCAACTTCTCAATCACAACTAAATAATGAGATCATCATTGGGTGCTCACTGTTTTGGCCTTGTGCCACATCTCGACTACGCTTAGTAAATGAGGGCACTTACAACATGATTTAATGGTTAACAAGCTTGACTGGTTAGATTAATTACGACTGAGTAGTAAGCTAATGCTAACCGAGTTCTCCATAATTTCGGCCTTGTGCCACATCTAAGCTACGGTTAGAAGCTCGCTGTTTTGTACTGAGCGGAATACTTCGACGTGGTATAATTCTTAAAAAGCTTGTAACTCAAGACTAAATAGTCAGATCGATCCTCACTGGGTGCTCAACTCGTTAGGCCTTGTACCACATCTTGACTACACTTGGTAAATAACACTTAATGACCAATTCGACGTGGTGTAACAGTTAGCAAGCTTGTCTGGTTCGATCAACTGTGGCTGAGTAGTGAGTTCGATGCCCACTGGGTGCTCCATACTTTTGGCCTTGTACCACACATAACCTCTATTTTATTCCGAGCGTTACTTGCTCGCATAATAATGTTTGATGTAAACTATGTAGAATTATTTGCATCCAATGGTGATATAAATAAATTACTGTCTTTCCCAAAGGAAATTTCGTAAGAACTCTCTTACAGGAAAACATAATTTTTCTCGGAAAAGATTCTAGCCTTTAGTAATAATGGAAATTAAACCATATGCTATTCTCTCAGTTGATAAATGAGGCTGTTTTTCAATGTTTCTGCGATGAGTTTCGATAGCAGAATGAAACTGCCTTTTTTGAATCGTATTAAGCGTTTTTGCCATCTATCAACCTGACAAAGTCTAACCTCCAGGAAAGTGACACATTGTGCCTTGTCGTGCTAATGTTTTCCGCTGAGATGAAGAGGAAAGATCATATTGAATCAATTGCTAGGTATGCTACTAAGAAGACTGGTTCAATATTGCCGTGCTGGAAAATATTCTCTTCACATCAGTCTTAACCATTTATAAGATGATACATTGAAAATTGCTGTCACATCTGGTCTGGTGCTTCTGCTAAGTATTTCTACATTCTTGATCTCTATCTATAAAACGCAGGAAGTGTGTGAGGGGTGTGTGTGTGTGTGTGTATGTGTGTGTGTGTGTGTGTGTGTGTGTGCGTGTAACGCATGCACGGCCGCAATTTTCGACGGATTTGCACCAAACCTTACATGCACATGCTCCAAGTTAGTGCCAAGGCCAAGACCAACGTTACATTTCCCAACTCCCATCGATAGCGGAAATAATCGATTTTTTCATGCTTCTACGGCAGTTTTCATGTAGTTTGCGGCCATTTTCTACTGGCCATAGTGAGAGCCTGTAGCTGGCTAGCACGAATAGGCAGGAAGATTCTATTGGTCAGCGTGAGAGCCTACAGCTGAGTAACACGAATGTTAACTAGCATGCTAGCATGCAAAACAAATCGATAGCTGCATTCGTCACAAGTGGGAAAATTTTAAATCTGCATGGCACTTTACTCCAATTGGCTCATTCGCTTGCTTAAACTCAACGTTGATTCTGATTCCGTAGAACTGGGTTGGGTGTGAAAATGTATTTGTCGTTAAAATTCTTTTTTCATTCGGTTTTTCCAGTTACGAGTCCTTTTTTATAGCTGATCGTTTAGTGTTCTTTTTGTTTAGTTCTTTTTTCGTAACAGATTTAATATTTAGTATAGAGCTTAGAAAAAATTCGCAGTGTGAGATAGGCAAGAAGTAAGGCATGTAGCAACATCAGCACGGCAAAGGTCACTCATTTAAAGGCAAGGAAGGGCACAAATATTTTAAGTCATATGATAGCGATTGCTGTATGAGTCGTACGATTTTTGAAACAAGCACGTTAACGCCGGGCCATGCTGCTAGTAAAATATAAAGAATAATCTACCTCATCATTTTGCAGTTGAAATTGCTAGATGTATGGTTTGGTCTGATATAGTTTGCTTTACGACACATCAACTTTAATGGGTTATTTAATGCTGACAAGTTTTTTTGCTGGTAATATTTTTTCAAAAAGTATTTTTGGTAATATTTTTAAAAAAATGTGATGCAGGTAATATTTTTTTCAAAAATGTATTGCTCGCCATATTTTCTTTCAAATAATATATTGCCGGTAATATCTTATTCAAAAATATATTGCTGGTATTATTTTTTTTCAAAAATATATTCCTGGTAATATTTTTTTTTCGAAAATGTATTTCTGGTAATAATTTTTTCTTCCAAAATTTATAGCTGTTATATTTTTGCAACAAACATTTGCCGGTATTAAGACCTATTTTACACGCTTTGACCACAGCTCGGAGGTACAAATATCTGCCCACAGACGGGACCAAAAGAGGCGGCACTACCCCGGGTTCGGGCGGACCTGGAAACACCAGAGGTTGTCCCACGATCCTCAAAACCAGCCGATCAGTGGACATGTTGTCGGATGCAGTCCACCGTCTTACCCTGGGCGCGGATGTAGTTTATCGTCATACCCAGGACGGTGGCTAGATGTAAACATGTTAATGCTGACAGTTACTTCCGTCTTACTTCTCGTTTGTGGGAGTCTCGTTCGGATTCTTGTTTTCAAGTCAACTCTGATCTTCAACCAGTTATTCTTGGTCTTCTTCATTCCTGTTCTTTTAAAAAAAATATTACAAGCAATACATTTTTGAAAAAAACATATTACCAGCAATACATTTTTGGAAAAAAATATTAGCAGCAATAGATTTCTGAAAAAAATATTACCAGCAATACATTTCTGGCAAAAATATTACCAGCAATTCATTTCTGGCAAAAATATTACCAGCAATTCATTTCTGAAAAAGAATATTACCAGCAATACATTTTTGGGAAAAATATTACCAGCAATACATTTTTAGAAAAAGAAATATTACCAGAAATACATTTGTGAAAAAAAAATATTACCAGCAATGCATTTTTGGAAAGAAATATTACCAGCAATAGATTTCTGAAAAAAAATATTACCAGCAATACATTTTTGGCAAAAATATTACCAGCAATACATTTCTGAAAAAAAATATTACCAGCAACACATTATTTGAAAAAATATTACCAGTAATACTTTTTGGGGAAAAAAATATTACAAGCAATAAATTTTTCGAAAAAATATTACGAGCAATATATTTTTTGAAAAAAAATTATTACCAGCAATATATTTCTGAAAAAAAAATATATTACCAATAATACACTTTTGGAAAAATATTACCAGTAATACATTTAAAAAAAATATTACCAGTAATACATTTCTGAAATTAAATATTACCAGTAATACATTTTTGGAAAAATATTACCCGCAATACATTTTGGAAGAAAAAATATTACCCGCAATACATTTTTGAAGAAAAAATATTACCAGCAATAGATTTTTGGAAAAAATATAACCAGCAATTTTTTGAAAAAAAAAAACGTTGAGGATGATATGCGGTAAAACCAAGCAAACCGAAACCAAATTACCCATGGTGTTCTTTACATACAAAGTCTGCCCAAAAAGTATCGGGAATGGCAATGGTAACGGTGCTTGGGTATGCAGAGTGAAACCGTTTCGCACAGATTTGCAGCTTAATTTAAAATGTTCTGTCTCATTTCTGTTTTATATAACAATGCGTGGAAGGAAAATCTGTAGAGTGTGATCCGCTTACCATAATACATAGATTCCATCAATTACCATAGAGTGTGCAGCGGCTTTTGGCCAAGGGCCTCATCGTCCAGGCCTGACAACCGTCGTATTTCCCAGTTTCTTTCCTCTTGCGACTTTTCCCTCTTGCCAAACATCACATTCCTGATGAAAGGAACAAGAATTCAAGCAACTCCAAGAGAATGCGTCAAGGCATCTGACCCTATCCCAAAACACAGTTCCAGGTATTCTTTCGTCAATGGAATGGACGCTAGATAAATGTCCTGTCATAGCTGGGTAGGGGAGAAAAAGAGCGTTCATACGATTCCCAAGCTTCCGACGTTATGGTTCTGACTGGAATTCAAACTCGGCTCTCCGATTCCTCAATCCGAGCCGCTATCCATTACACCAGAAAACAAGAGCTTAATGCCATATTTAGAGGCTGAGCATTAGTAGAAGTAATAAACAAATAATTAATCAAGTTGAGCAAAAAGAATCGAATTAGTGAAAGCATATGGACCATTTCGCATTTCAAATAGGAATTATAAAATTATCAAAAAAAAGAAGAAAAAAACAAACAAAAAACGGTACAAACTCAGCGTGATAACCAAATTTCGAAATCATCTGCAGATTAATAAAACTAAAATAAAATTCTATCACTAATAAAATTAGGGACTGTGGCGAATTGGATATATTAGAACATATGGTAATGTACGAGGGTCATTCAATAAATAAGGTGAATGTTTCGGTATAAGGACTTCTAATACAGATAGAAGCTTACTTTTTTTTATTTTTCAACGTAGTCTCCCAGTACTCTCACACATTTTCCCATCTTTGCACAAGCTTCCGTATTCCCTCAGCGTAAAAATCTTTGGACTGATGTCTCAGCCAGTCGCTCGCAACACTTTTGACTTCATCGTCTCTTTTAAACTTCGTGCCTCTCGTAAATGCTTTCAAGTGACCAAACAGGTGAAAGTCTGAAGGGGAAAGGTCTCGGCTGTAAGGGGGATGAGGGAGCAGTTCCCAGCCCAGCTCGTTGATGGTCTGCACTGTTTGGGCCGATGTGCCAGGCCTTGCGTTGTCATGATGCAAGATGACTCCTTCTGAATGATGACCCCTGCGTTTGTCCCAACAGATAAGCTCAAATTCCTTGCAATGTCATCCACTGTCACCCTTCTGTCAGACTGAATGAGGTCATTGACTGATTCGATCACCTCAGGAGAACTCACTTCTGTAGGCCTCCCAGGCCTGTCGTCATCCTCAACACTGTTCCGTCCTTCTTTAAACAATTTAGCCCACTTGTAGACATTTTTCTTGCTGAAACATGTGGCACCATACACAGTTGACATTCTCCTATGAATTTTCACTGGTTTGGACCCTTCAGCATCCAAAATCTTGATAACTGACCGCTGTTCAATCCTGGAGCATGCTTCTTGGTCGGCCATCTTTGTTAATCGCCAAAACTCTCAAAGTTCTTTTTTAATCAGCAAAATAAATTAAATCCATGTGAAAAAGAAGTAAAACAAAAATAAAATAAAAAAAGAGTAAGCTTATAGCTGTATTAGAAGTCGTTATACCGAAAAATTAAACTTATTTTTTGAATGACCCTCGTATAACACAAAAAACAATAATCAACAGATACACCATATCAAGCCAAAGCAATGGGACCCTGAAGATGGCCAGTAGAGTCGTGGCCAAAAAGTTTTGTCTTTAAAACTTTGAACCCTGCCCACCGCTTTACCGGTGGTTAAAAAAATGACGTAATGCCCAGCCACCGGTTGAACAGTGGTAGGGAAAATGACTAAATGCCCAGCCACCGGTTGTAACTATCTTTATTTCTACTGTGAAACATTACATACCATTTATTTGCGAATGTGAACACATGAGCTCAGGCAGTAGGATTCAAATTGTTCAGGAACGCAGGGCTGAAAGGGTTAATGGCACCAATAATAATCAAGAAAGATAACTAGTTCAAATAAATTAAAATATATTGACAGTTCCTCATTTAAAAAACGAAATGCAAAATAAATATCCTTGTATAGCTGAAAGCTTTTTGAAAATTATGATGCGTATGCAGGTTTTATTTCTGTTTATTACATTTTTTATGATAGAATGGCCGAGAGCCACTCATAATAGAGTGTTGCATGATCAAGTTCGGAATGGTAGTGTGAGGTTTAAGTGGAAGAAAAGTTGTTAGCAAGCGAGAATAAATTAGAGAGATAACGAATTTATCATGTTTTGTAAAGATCACTAACCAATCTAGAAATAACCCACGTAGGTTTCTGTTTAACAAAATTGCAGTTCTTAGGGAAAAAAAAACAACCCTGTCAGAGTGAATCTTCGTTCTTCAATTTGGAACATTGAGTAAATAAAGGCGATTGTAATTCTTGGACGAAGCAATGGCGTGTCCTAAGAGAAATGCTTCAGTGTCTTCATACGCATTCACTAAAATTGTCCAGCCGTGTCGACATCGTTTGACAGAGATTCGAATTGATAGAAATCCAAGTAATGTACCTCATTTTGATTAAAGCTGATGATTTCACTGGTCACAGGCTGTTATTTCTCCGTCCAACCCAATGATTGTGAAGCCGTCCATTCATTTAAATCTATGAAATGGTGTGTCGTAATTACAAACGTGTCCATCTTCTAGAAGCATAACTTTAATTATCTCATTTTCAACCAAGTAAATACGGAAACATGACAAGATTATAGAGCTCTATGACACGAGCATCCGCAAAGATCAATATATTATCACTCTTTTTTATGTGCCGTGTTTCTTAAAAACGTAGAGAAACTATGGCTCTCCACAACGTCCTCTCCTTTGCATCTCTCAGTAAGGATTGTATTTATTCTATCCTTCCTATTTCCTGTTCTGCCGGCAATTAACGCAAACCCCTCCTTTCTCTTGTCTGATATATATATATATATATATATATATATATATATATATATATATATATATATATGAGAGTGGGAGCTTCGGTGGAGGCTTGGGTGGAGGAATCGGAGAACCGAGTTTGAATTCCAGTCGAATCCATTAGAGTCACTTACGTGCTAACACCCTTGCGAAAGGTGTGAATCCTCCTCTTCTTCCTCTATGGGTTCTATAGCCTTGGATGGGAACTGGTCTAGGAGAAGGACACCTCTGTGGCACGTAGTGCACCAAGTTTCTGTATTCGGCCCTTCAAAAAGTGTGGATGGTTCTGCACAAAACCTTCACCTCTATAATAAAATCTAATGTCCTGGTGTCGGGCTGTGAGTTTCCTAGAAACTGATCTGCTTGACCCTCATACGTCGAATTCGACGGGAGAGTCAAGAGAATACACACACACACACACACACACACACACACACACACACACACACACACATATATATATATATATATGTAAATATATATATATATATATATATGTACATTTTTGTAGCTTTTAGTAAATTCTGTCCTTTGTCTTGCTATACTATTACTAATGATAAATATTTACTTATATTATTTTCCTTCCCCACATCTGTTAATTTGATTTTTCCAGTCACTAAGATCATTACCTCTCCAAGATTAGGTACAACTGTTATCTATCCTACATATCCTTAAAATATGATCCTCTTTTTAGCTCCACTTACGCGCATATGACAGTAGGTCCAATATCCATTCTACCTTGAGGAGGTCTTGAGCAGTTTATTGAGTGAACAAGAGTATAGCAATATCTTCTATATGAGCCCTAATTATCGCTTTACCGGTGGTAGAGAAAATTACATAATGCCCAACTACCGGTTGAACAGTGGGAGAGAAAAATGACTTAATGCCTAGCCGCAGGTTGAATAGTAGGTAAACACTTGCGTTGTGTTTTGCTATTTGTTGTCTTATTTTGAAGACCCAATCAGAAAAGCCGTAATATTCTGATGTCATCGAACGTTATACCAACAATTCGACACCTTTTCATTGTGTTTTGTGCATGTGTTTTGGATAAAAAAGATCGTTTTAATCATGAAGCGTGTATAGTCTGAACCTGGACCGTCAGAGAAGCAATCAGGAAGTTATATTTTTTGTAACTATTTTTTAAAATCTGCGGTGAGACATTACATACGAATAATTTGTGGATTTTACCTCAGGAGCTCAGGCAGAAGGGTTAAAATTGTTCAGAAAAACAATGCTCTAAGACTTATTATTCCTCTTGAGAATTTTTATATTTCCATAGTTCATTGGATTCAATGCCGTTATAATTTGAGGAATATTTCCTCCCTGCCAGCAAAGAAAAACTTAGAAACACTCATGGCACCTCTTTCTACTAACTTATATATTGGTTATTTAATGCCAAAATTTAATGTTTGGGGAGCCTTGTGGCAATACAAAATCTATGTTATTCTGCTTTCACAATTGAATACATGGTAGATGATACTCAGTTTGTGGGGACATGGTGACTAGATATATTGAGAGGTGTGTATTATGTTGTAGTTTTGTTGAAGTGATATTTTGGAATACACTTTGATTTCTTTGAAGAACTGTCAGATATATGGGTTAATATTTTTTTTTAAGTTCTTTCATGTGGGTTGTTAGACTTTGTCTACTTGCATATCAACCTCTTGTAGATATTTATTAACGAAATCAAAATATTGAGAACACAATTTTACACCTTCGACTAAATATATTTTAGACGCCTTCAACTACATACAAAATGCATTTTCGTCATTTTATAAAATTGTATTTCTGTCCTTTCATCGTATTTTTTTAATATTTACCAATATCCGGGACCCTAACAAGTGCTACCACCCCGGGTCAGGGTGGAATTTGGAAATAAGAGGAGGTTATACGCTCCTCAAAAACTCCAATCAGAGACTTTGTTGTCGGATATAATTTATCTTCATAAGCATGACTGCTGTTGCTTATTAATATGGCGCCTCAATATTGGTCACGTAAAGGGAATAGATGTTAAATTCCTTGTATAATTTGTTTTTTTTTATAAGTTAAGAAAATATCTCATATTTGATGTAGAATTGATGCACACAAAAATATATTAGTTTTCGATATCCGAATAAGTTACAGAACAAAGCTTATATATTCAATATACAACGCGTAAGCATCTATTTCAGTAACATTTAATTTGCAACAGTCTGATGTAACCATTTAATACTTAAATGATGAACATCATCATTTAAGTATTCTTTTGTTCTTCTGGGATTAAATACGCTTCCAACACAATGCTCTCCAGATTTTCAAACAATTCTTATCACATTAAAATTTCCTTTCAGCTAATTCCACTTAATTCCATCTAATTCTCGATTACGTGTACCTCTTCCGATTGATTCTGTCTCTCTCATTACCTTTACTCAAGAAACAGATCTGCATTATCAACCATATTTAGATATTTTTAATACAATATTCCCTCAGTACAACGACATATAGGCAATAAGTGTCGATGGTGACTGTGTCGTGTTGTATGAGCGTTAGGAAAAGAGAACTTCATGTTGTCTATTCATGTTGGTTATGGAAACCTAACAGTTAACCCTACACTTGAAGAGGGAAAAATTGTAGTGATTAGAAAGAACCAACTGACGGATGCCTGTTCCACAAAGCAACTGTTCTAGAAAATAACGTCTCTGAATAGAACTTATTTCTTACTACAGGAATACAAAGGTAACGCTGATGATTCACTTTGTGTACATAGCATCACAGGTCCCAGTTGTAAAGGTCAGCTGTTGTGGGATTACGGTATGAATCTCGTTAAATGATATGCCATGGAGATAATGATAGAACAGCGATAGGATCTCAAGTTGTCGTCTATGTGAAAGATGTTGTAGCATGAACGTAATTCATCACCCACAAGGACGCGGAGATGCTTTTGAAATCTATTAAGACAAGCATCTCCAGCCCATATGTAGCGGCAGTATCATGGATAATGGTATAAAATACTTAACGATCATGAAAATACGTTTTTTTTTCTATTTTGCATGATATTATTTTTAATGACGAGATGACTTCATACAAACGCCAAGGTCAAACTTTTGCGCCATATTTGTTTGTCAACTTATTTTTGTACTTAGCTTATCTCCAATAACAGAATTAAATTTTTCCCAACTTGCTACATCATCACCGTAACGGGACTTTGTGTTTTCTAAGAAGCGACATGTCATGTTCTTATCAGCAGTCATTCGACCTGATCCTTCCATGACAAGCTAAATCTCATGGACTCGTCGGTTTTCTTTCGTTGTCAGTTATTAATTCTATTCATGGAATGGCTGATTAGGCTCGTATCGTTCTGGCGTCAGTTTATACAGGCATCTTCATTTTTTCCATTTCTCAGGACCATAAATATTATTGCAATTTTGGGGAAATAGCAATTTCTACGAAGTATGTTGGAAAACATCTGAAATGAAAGAAATACGAACTTTAAGCAAAATTGCCACAATATATATAAAACAAAAAAAGGAGGCGTCGTTTGATTAAATATGTAACTGCTTTCATTATAAAATAAAACCACCTTTTCTTTCTGAAATATACAATGGTGGTGATGAAACAGAACACGTAAATAGATCCAGGTCCAAAGAAAATGAACTCTGTCTGATAATCAGACTAAAGAGGTTATAACAAAATTTATCATCGGAATTTCGATTTCTAAAGCTCGCTGCAGAAATAGACCGGAAATGGGACAACGACACTGGCACAAATAATGCAATATTTATGTTCAGAATGATACCAGAAAGAGGAATGCAACTGCACAAAATTGTATGCCTATGTTTTATATTCTGTGCAAAATCATTTGATAAAGTAAAATGAACTGTTTGGACCGATAGCTATGATGAACATATTTTGTAAGAATATTAGAATAATCCAAAATCTATGGTGGCTGCAAACGGATAAAAAATAAATTCAGTAAATGCTGATAAAGAAAACGGATTTATAAAACCTATACACTGAGACTATTTTGAGAGAACTTCAAGTCCTACGAAGATTCATTATACCTGGCCAGATTTTCAACGCAAGTATATATCATTGATTGCATCATAAACACCGCGTGCCGTTATGATTCAAATATATCTAATTGGTTGCATGATAAACCCCGTATGCTGTTATGATGGAATTATATTTCATTAGTTGCATCATAACCTCCATGTGCCGTTATGATGCATGTATATTTCATTGGTTGCATCATAACGCTAGTGTGCCCTTATGCTGCAAGTATATTTTATTGTTTACACCATAATCCCCGTATGCCGTTATGATTCAAATATATTTGATTGGTTGCATCATAAGGCCCGTGTGCCGTTATGATGCAAATGTATTTCATTGGGGGCAAATCTACGCCCCTGTGCCGTTATGATTCCAGAATATTCCATTGGTTGAATCAAAAACTCCGTGTACCATTATGATGCAAGTATATTTAATTGGTTGCATCATTAACAAATGATGCCGGATTAATATGGGTTAAGTGCCTGATTTAGTAATTGGTTTTCTAAGGTTTAACAACCATTTGAAAGTTATTTAAAGACAGAAAATACTTTTAAATTGTAAGAATTTGTGATGGAGATAATTATTTATTGATAGAAATTTACTAATTAGCACATAGCTGGGGAGAAGTGGTGGATTAATATCTTTTCCAAGGGTATTTCTGGGTAAGTGAATAAAAAGAAAACAATGAGATTCGGAACTCGGCCTTCCAATTAAAAATTGCCGAGCCATTATTCATTACTCCTACCGCACATCGAAGATTACAGCACCCGGTATTACCAAGCGGTCAGCCGTCTAGGTACTAACCAAGCTCGAATTTGCTTAAGGTCGTTGATCGTACGGAACCGATGTGTCAACGTGATGTGGCTGTAAGTCAGAATATTTGTAAATATTTGGTTTTATCCAGGGAATTGTGGGTAGATCGAGAGCTACACTATGAGAATGGAATGAATCACTAATGGAATGTATAGTTAGCCACTCTTATTCGAGGATACCCGTCTACTAGAGTGGCTAGAAAATCAATACTGCAGACGCCTACCTGTGGTTTATACTGCAATTATGCTGAGGAAACCTTAGTTACAGTTTCTGGGAAATAACTTGTTATCTAGCGTGATCAACAATTTGAACAAGGCCAACACATTCAAGCCCTCCGCCACGATGACTGTCTCTTCGTGCTAGAACAGCTATCAAGAGCACCCAAGGATTCCGTCAACTCAATTTTAGTCATAGGACTTAGGTGAACCCGTAACATGGTTTCACGCACTTTCCAAAGGTGCCGCACACTGGGATCGACCGCTTTCGTCCGATAACATTAGGAATGTTCTTCCAGACAAATCGACGATGGTGAGATTCGAACACGGGTCTCAGAATGCGAACGTTCGAACCACACGGCCAAGTGACCATAACCAATGAAATAGGCACGGCTTACGGAGGTTATGATGCAACCAATGAAATATAGTTGCATCAAAACTGCGTACGGGGCTTATGATGCAAACAATAAAATATAATTGCATCATAACGGCACGAGGAAGTTATGATGCAACCAATGAAATGTACTTGCATCATAAAGACACACGGGCGTTATGACACAACCAATGAAATATACGTGCATCTTAACGGCCTCCGGATTTATGATGCAAGCAATAAAATATACTTGAATCATAACGGCACACGAAGTTTATGATTCAACCAATGAAATGTTCTTGCATCATAACGACACAAGGGCCTTAATTTGCAAGAAATGAAAAATATATTTACATCATAACCTCACACGGGCGTTATGAAGCAAACAATGAAATATATTTGCATCATAACGGCCTCCGGATTTATGATTCTAGCAATAAAATATACTTGCATCTTAACGGCACACGCAGTTTATGATGCAACCAAGAAATATACATGCATCATAACGGCACACGGACGTTATGATGCAAACAATGAGATATATTTGCATCATAACGGCACAGGGGCGTTATGATACAACCAATGAAATATACTTGCATCATAACCTTACATAGTCCTCATGATGCAACCACTAAAATACACTTGCATCATCATTCCTGAGGAATGATGATGCAAGGAATAAAATATACTTGCATCATAACGGCACACGGAGTTTATGATTCATCCAATGAAATATTCTAGCATCATAACGACACTCGGGTTTTATGATGCAACCAATTAAATATATTTTCATCATAACGGCATACAGGGGTTATCATTCAACCAATGAAATATCCTTGCATCTTAACGGCGCACGGGCCTCATGATGCAACCAATGAAATATATTTGCATCATAACGGCATATGGGGGTTATGATGCAAACAATGAAATATACTTGCATCATATTGGCCTCCGGAGTAATCATGCAAGGAATAAAATATACTTGCATCATAACGGCACACGGAGTTTATGATTCATCCAATGAAATATTCTAGCATCATAACGGCACACGGGCCTCATGATGCAACCAATGAAATATATTTGCATCATAACGGCATACTGGGGTTAAGATGCAAACAATAAAATATACTTGCATCATAATGGTACACGAAGTTTATGATTCAACCAATCGAATATTCTAGAATCATAAATACACAGATTTACCGCCAATGAAATATATTTCCATCTTAACGGCGTACGGGGATTATGATGCAACCAATAAAATATACTTGCATCATAACGGCACACGGTGTTAATTTGCAACCAATGAAATATATTTGCATCATAACTTCACAAGGGCGTTAATTTGCAATATATCAAATATATTTGAATCATAAAGGCATACGGGGATCATGAAGCAACAAAAGAATAATACTTGCATCATAATTGCACACGAGCGTTAAGCGACAGTCAATGAAATATACTTGCATCATAACGGCACATGGGCGTTAAGTTACAACCAATGAAATATACTTGCATCATAACGGCGCACGGGTGTTATGATGCAAATAATGAAATATACTTGCATCATAACGACATACGGGCATTATGATGCAACCAATCAAATATATTTGAATCACAACAGCATACGGCACATGGAGCTTATGCTGCAACTAATGAAATGTACTTCATCATAACAGCGTACGGTGTTTATGATGCAACCAATAAAATACACTTGCATCATCATTACTGAGGAATGATGATGCAAGAAATAAAATATACTTGCATCATAACGGCACACGGAGTTTATGATTCAAGCAATGAAATATTCTAGCATCATAACGGCACACGGGTGTTATGATGCAACCAATGAAGTATTCTTGAATCATAACCCCCGTATGCCTTGTGAACTAAATAAACACCTACAGTATTTACCATGCACTCACAATTGTCAAAATCTAAATGGAAATGTGATGGTAGGTGGTGATCTCTTTCATTGAGTTTTTTTCCTATTGCTATTGTAGTGAACAAAACAAGATCTAGATTTCAAATTCAAATGCTATGCATTGACTCATTGATTATGTTAAATATTAAGACTCGAATTTACAAACTTTGCTTAATACACACGCAAAAGCGAATCCAATACAAAACTCGTAAAATTTCACACCTTGATGCGAAATGTTTTTCGGCCATTAGATATCTAGGAAACATTTAAAAACAAAATTCAAATAATCTTAAATTCTCAGAAACAAATTCTTTTACGGACCGTTTTGCGAGCCGTTTAAATATATTTTTATTTGCAAATTGTACTATCCAGAATGTTTTTGCCAGTCCAGTATAGGTATTAAAATAAACATATATATATATATGTGTGGTTGTGTGTGAGTGTGTGTGTGTGTTTGTGTGTGTGTATGTGCGTATGTGTGTGTGTCTGGTTCGTGTGTTGTTGGTTCTTCACAAAGCCTTCACCACTATGATCAAATCATATGTGCTGGTGTCTGAGCTGTCGGTTCCTAGGAGCTGAGCTTCTTGACGCTCTTACATCGAATACGACGGGACTGCCCACCATATATATATATATATATATATATATATATATTTATATATATATATATATATATATATATATATATATATATATATATATATATATATATATATATATATATATATATGTGTGTGTGTGTGTGTGTGTGTGTGTGTGTGTGTGTGTGTGTGTGTGAGTACTTTTTATTCAGTTAATAAGAAGTAAGTTCCATAACCACCCGGCAGGATGCATTTCCAATCACAGCAACGTTGACTTCTTCAAGTTTAGAGTTAGCCGTTGTCTTTCCTGCATAAAACCTCGAACTTGTCGCATACAACATCGTACAATAAACTTGTGCCCTGTATTGTGTGGGAGCATCATTTTTCTACAATAATATTCACACTGTACAAGGCCCAAGAGCCAGTTGATGTAGAGAGTTAAAAATAAGAGGAATCGCTTATGCGGCTAATATAGATAACGAGTTGAGGAATGATGCCATCAAGAATTTTGTTGATGAAAATGGGGAACAACGGAAGTCCAAGTTTCGAGTTCTGGGCGACTCTTGCATAATTGCAAGAGGATATAAAAGAGTCTTGGTTTATGACAAATTTCATTTCACAATTAGATAACAAGGAATTAATTTGTTCAAAAGTTCTTCTAGAAATCTCATAAGCTTTCAATTTGTAAAGAGGATCAGTATGCAGAACCCTGACTAATGTCTTTGTGATATCCAATGAAACAGCCCGAGATTCACCATTCATATCTGAAACTTGATAGACTCCTTCACCAGTGATCATTAAAATATCATCAGTTAACCTAGAGAAGTAAAAGATATATTGCTTGTCTGAAAGAAGGCTCTGTGAGGTGAGATCCTTAACCAATTTAGAGTTGATGACAGCTTCTAGCACATTGCTAATAGAGGTAAAATGGCAACATGCTTCGCCAGGTTTCTTAATGACTGTAACCACAGAAGAGGCTTCCCAACGAGCAGGAAAGCATGAAGCAGCAGGGCACATATTATAGAGTTTAGCGAGAACAGGAGCCAGTTCATTATTTAGGACGTACTACAGGGATACCTCAATGTTTTGAGGATACCCTGTTTAGATATTAAAGCAGAAGCTATGAACGGAGTGATATGCATAACAGTCAGTAGAGAATCGCCTCTAAGTGGAAAGCCAGGCAAAGAAACATCAGATGAGTCGAGATTAGAATTTGAAGAGAATTTATGAGGGATGCATTCTGCTTTCTTCAGTAGATGTTAACACCTCAATTCGAGGGAAGGGAGTACGGACAGAAGAATTCATATTATTAAAGATATTACAGAGCCACCCGTAATCAAGACAGCCAAATATGTTATATGGTATACGTAACCCGGTTCTGTCAACAAAGATTAGCCTACACTATTTACATTATTCGGACTATTGTCGCCATATTCATTACACCGTTCCGGTCGTTGTACGCTCCAGCCTACTTCATGTGGTTGGAATGTTGAACTGAACCCTTTATTTCGCTGACTGGGGTAAACTGTTCTATTTCCACGTGCCGTGTTATCAATTATCTCCTGCTAATTCCCCTCTGAAAGTTCTATACTGCCTTAACGAGTATTGAACTCACACAGTTTCGGTCCTGTCACTGGATCTAACTAACGCCTTTATCCACTGTGCCATGTGTTCTTGAGGATATCTGTGTATGAATTCCTGGGTATTGTAAACCTAATGTTTTCAGCAACCTTTTTTCCAGTGCTCATATTGCAATTTTTGCTGTTATCAAAACGTAGTTTTACCAGAGCTCATATTTCATTTTTTTATTGTTATTATCCCTTTTCTCAGGCACTCTTTATTACTGGTTCCCATATTGTATTCATTTCTATGCTTGGTCGGCTCAGGAGATTTAGAATTTAATAATATAAATATTTGAATTTTTGAGTGCGTCATCACAATACAGTGCCCACTTACCAGTTCCATATCCCAAACAGGCTTTGCTTTGCTAAATGTTTCAATTTATGTCTGTAATTTTTATAATGGTATTCTTTTATAAAAAAATTGTATTTTTTATATTTTCACTGATATTGTAGATTATGCAAATAGGCCGATTAGCAATTCTAAACGAAAATCAAGTAAATAGTGTGTCTATCTCTCGAGTCGTTATCTATACCACGCGATATGCTTCTCAGAAATCGATACAAATAGGAAACAAAGTTCCATACTGAAAACTTAGAAAATATTTATCGTTTTAAATAGGTATAAATTAATAAAGGTTTCTGTCTATATTTCTGAGGTGAGGTATTATGTACACTATTTACATTATTCGGAATATTGTCCTCATCTATGTCACGACATGACACAGTGGATAAAGGCGTCAGTTAGATCCAGTGAGAGGACCCAAAAAGTTGTGATTTCAATACCGGGTTAAGGTAGCGAAGAACTTGGAGATGGGAATTAACAGGAGATAACTGACATCCTATTAAACATGGCACCTGGAACTAGAACTGTCTACCAAAGTGAGCGAAATATGCTTTCAGTTCGACATTCCAACCACCTGAAGAACGCCGGAGTGTACAACGGCTGAAGCGTTGTGATAAATATGGCGACAAAGATGAGGGCAATAGTCCGAATAATGTAAATAGTGTAATAAAAGTTTAGCGGTTGAAAAGTAATCCTCTCGTGAAAAACAGATTTCAAGTCTCTACATTTTTAACGATTTTTATTTTTAAAATTGTGTTTATTTTATTTGTTTTTTTTTAAATGCCAATCAATCTTATGCGCATTATACAGGGTGACCCCCAAAAAACGGGAAATTTTGAAGAATTTTTTTTTTGCCAGACATGAGCAAGTGGAAACACTGCGAGACAGTGACCTTGAGCAATTAAACATTTCGCCATTTTAGTAACGAGAATGAAATTCACAGTATCCCAGCTGAGATGTTGCAGCAGTCAATGAGGAATCTCAACAGCAGATTTCAAAAATGCATTCGTACATAACGTCTCGAAAGATAGACATAGCTGTCAATACTCCTCCCAAAGTTCTCCACTGCCTTAACCGGGTATTGAACTCACAATCTTTGGGTCATTTCACTGGATTTAACTAACGCCTTTATCCACTGTTAGTTCAATACCCGGTTAAGGCAGTGCAGAACATGGAATGCAGAATTAACAGAAGATAACTGATAATTGACATCAATTAAAACATGGCTCGGGGAACTAGGACAGTCCACCCCAGTGAGCGAAATAAATGATTCCGTTCGACTTCCCAACCACCTGACGAAGGCCAGAGCGTACAACGGTCGAAACGTTGTAATAAATATGGCGACAAAGATGAGGACAATAGTCCGAATCATGTAAATAGTGTACATAATACCTCCTAAATATATATACCTCAGAAATATAGAGAGATACTTGCAGCAGATAGTGTGAAATGGAGGAAATTGATTGAAACTGGTGCTACAGAATTTGGAAAAGGCTACGCTGAATAGAAATCTGCTTGAATATATATATGGAATATGTAACCCCTCTCCCTATGAAGAAAGAAGAATAACATATCTTTTGGGCGACGACTTTCGACTTGTTTCCGTTTCAAATGCAGGCCTAATTAGCCACAAAAGACGTCATAGAAAAACCACTGCCCACCAATATGGAATCCATCCTGATATCTATTGCAGCCTGAGTAAAAAAAAAAAAAATGTTCAGGTCAGCCAGTGAGTTCACTCGGCATTATAAATATCATAATACATAAACTTATGGTGTTGCAGGGAAATTTGTAATAAATGTGGTGTGACATGCAAGGGATTTGCAGATCTACTGAGTCACGTGAGACTTCATCAGACGCAAGATATACAACTATATAAACGAGTTGACGTGCGCCATATGGTAATAAACGAACCTTACAACTGCACAGTAGTAACAGAAATATACACACTCAATGCCAGAATTTAGAGCATTCGCATAAAAAATAATACGATTATTTATAATTCTGCGTAACACAAGCCAGACTTTTATGGAAGGACCAATCTTGAAGCGGCAATAATTATTAAATTGAACCATTTCATATCCTCTTTATTCCATTGGTCTTATTGATGTACATATGACTTTAAGTTCGAGGTATATCCATATATACATAAATTCATTAATTGCAAAGATAAATATATATATATATATATATATATATATATATATATATATATATATATATATATATATATATATATATATATATATAATCTTCTCCCGGAAATATATATATATATGGCGACTTCGATGTTTCATGAGCGCTTTGCACTATCGATTTCACATTTTATTAACGCTCTGTCTTTACCTTTGGTATCGATCACGCTATGAGAAAAAACTGCCCGCCTAAAATGCTTCTACACCAGAAAATTACGGAAAAACAAGTCACTATTTTTGCAGGAAAAACTCTCTCTCAATTTTATACTACATATATATATATATATATATATATATATATATATATATATATATATATATATAAATATATATATAAATAAATGATACTATATATTAATCTGTATAAAATTTTCAGAAGCATATAGATCCAGGGAGAGTACTGTGTCAAAAGACAGAGCAAAATTATTATTATTTAAAAAATATCAAACACCTAAAATCCTATAGCTAATAATTTTTATTTCATCAGACCTCTAAAAAACAGCTGCTCTCAAACAAATCACAAATGAAATTGTAAAAATAATCCGCGTTAAAATTCAGAGAATTTGGTAAAAGGCAGAGAATGTTGACCTCTTTTGACACACTGACCTCAGTATGTCATTTCAGGGTGATAGATGGGCTTAAAGTGTGAATCTGAAACAATCCAGTCTCTTTCTGTCAGCGGGCCAAATTTCTAGTTCTATCATATTTTATTCAACAAATTATTTGTAAATAATAGTAAGAAAGAACATTTGTAATGATTTCAAAATTAGCGAAACCATTTCATAAGATTTTTATGTACTTAATCAAAAAAATTAAATTAAAATACCTAACAAATTTGAATTAAATTAATCATATTCAGAAAAATATATTTATATCTCGAAGGTCTTAGATGTACTTATTAATATTTAGAAGGATATGAATGTAATTTAACTAAGAAAAAGTTAGATCGCGGTTAATTCTGTGTATCTCGTACAACAAATTCTGCAAATAATATTAAAAATGCCTCGTTCAGAATATTTTTGAAAGGTTTTTCGAAAATAGCGAAAAAATAAATTAAATGAAAATTAGTATACGCTTTTTGTATAATCACCCAAAGAATTTAATTTAAAAACCTAAGATATTTGAATGAAATGATTATTAATTAAATTCAGAGAAACATATTTGTATACGTTAAATACCTAGAGACCTGAACGGGTAATGTCCTGGATTTTTTATTAATATTTAACAGGATATGAATGTAGTTTAACCTAAGGTAAAGTTAGATCGAGTTTAATCCCGTAATGTGTATGTATTACGTTTATGACTTTACTTAAAGACGTATTCCGCATTAATTTTAAGGAGGCCCATGAAACCCGATTACCGTGTAGCATCAAAAATGCATATATATGCACGCATAATATATTTTTCTTCACCCGTAATACGTACACTACAACAAGTTTAGTCACAATTGACATATCACTAGTATAAAGAAGTAACCAACATAATAGAAAATAAACAAAATAAAAACATAATAAAAATAATAAATAATCAATTCAATTAGCAACATATATTTGCTTATTCGCATAGATACCTTCTGATACATATATATATATATATATATATATATATATATATATATATATATATATATATATATATATATAGTTAAAGAAAAAATTACAGATCAATCACACTATCAGTATTCATCCGTTCATTTACATATATACCCGTACATCCTCTCTGAACACAATATTCTGACAAACCCCTCTATATGTATCAAGAAACCCAAAATATGCCCATACACAAACACAATCACCCGCACACACACGCATTTATATATATATATATATACATATATATATATATATATATATATATAATGTATGAATATGCATTCGGAAGTCTAGTCACACTGAGGAGCTGTGATACAGCAAAACAGTACTGTCTGTGAATGACATAATTTAGCTCTTGAAAATACATTTCAATTGAGCACTGTTGAGTGATGAGCTAATTCTATAAACAACAGCCACCTGCACTAATGCAAAGCTCTTCAGTAAAATGAATGGAGCACTTTGGCTGATGGGTATTTGTTTACATTTGTAAAAACAATACACTAGATTTAGTTGTGTAACTCTACCGAGTGAAGATAGCTCTGGCTGACACTAAATTAGTTGAGTTTCAATCCTGGCTTGAGGCATTCGGAAGTCTAGTCACACTGAGGATCTGTGATACAGCGAAACAGTACTGTCTGTGAATGATATATATATATATATATATATATATATATATATATATATATATATATATTCATACACATTTTTCTACAAACAAATCCATATTACAATATATATATATTCTGTGGCAGAATCGGTTTAAAGGCACGCCATGCTATATGACGGTCCCGTATAGGATACAGGTTCGAATCCTGTGGGAGGACGAATATTTCTATGAAAATTTCTCGGACATTCAGGCCGGTAAATATTGTTTAATACTGTTTACTATAAACAGAACATTTACTTAAATATTTGTATCTATAAAAAGAATGTTAAAGATAAACATGTCTTTATATACATATACATATACATATATATATATATATATATATATATATATATATATATATATATATATATATATATATATATATATATATATATATATATATATCACAACCATAAATGTAAGATTGCGATAAATATTTCTATGGGAACATATACTACCGTGTTAAGTAGATTCTCCTGGTTTTTATATTCAATTATAAGTATTTTCTCCAGCAGGCAAAGGTTACAACAGCCCCTGAAGCTCTTAGGAGTTTGAGCTCTGGACATTAATTTCCACTTCAATTGCGGTGTGAGACCTTTGTCAATAAAACCCCAATAATGCCTGGATAAATATGTTTGGTTTTTGAGAGACCTATTGCTGAAGGAGTGTCTGTGCTTATATAAGCGTTGTTTCCATTTTCTCGCAGATATTCTAATGTAGGTCTTCTTCAGGTCTACATTTTCTCCAGGGAAAATCCCTGCTTCATATACCACGCTTTTAGACCTGTTTTTACCTCCAACAGGACACTCTGTTGTTTTTCTGCAATTGCATGCTTTGTTAATATCCGTTTCTTCATTGTTATGAAATTTATTTAGTAGCTATTGATGATTTTCTCTACATTGTTATCACAAGAATAACTAATTTTAAATGATTTTCTATTATAAATTTTTATAAAGTATTCTCGTCATCAAAATATTTATCTATCAGAAGAAATGGCCTATATTAATATTGGAAACATTTGCAATAGGTTGGGATGAACCATATGACTCTTCTTTTTCTGTTTTGAAAGTTTTTAGAGGTTTTTGAATTAAGGATTTTAGGCTCATCCTGGTAGTGTAACTGTTACTTAAACTTACTATTTTTTTGTGTGTGCTTGTATGAAATACAGTACATTCATATGCTGCTAAATATAATTAAATACATCTAAAATACTTTAGATATAAATACGTTTCTCTGAATATAATTAATAATCACTTAAGTCAAATTCCCTATGTATTTTAATTTAAATTTCTTGGTTAATTATAAACAAAGGCATATGAAAACTTTTTAGCTAATTTCGAAATCTTTAAAACTGTGCTCTTTTAATATTATTTACAAATAATTTGTTGAATGAAATATATCAGAATTGAAAATTTGGCCCGCTGACTGAAACAAAATGGATTGTTTCAGTTTCAGACTTTAAGCCTTTCCACCATCTTCAAATGACATACTGAGGTCACTGTGTCAAAATAGGTCAACACTCTCTGCCTTTTACTCAACTCTCTAAAGAAGATAGCAATATTTTTAACCCGGAATATTTTTCAATTTCATTTGTGATTTATTTGTAGTTCTTGAAGATTGAGAGCTGCTTTATTTTTAGAACTTTCATGAAATAAAAATTATTACCTATTTTATTTTATGTGTTTGATATTCTTTAATTAATAATACATATATATATATATATATATAATTATTTATTTGAATATTACAACATAAATATGTTATAAAATCACGACAAAAGTAGCCATTTTGTTTCAACACTTCTTGTGTCTTGTCAAGTGATAATATAGAGTATAGAATAAATGGTTTCAAAAGTTTCAAATTAATCAACGATCCTTAGCTAAGAGTAAACGCTGTTACGTAAGCCAGAGTGGCCAATCAAAAAACAAGTATAGGATGATTCGAAAAATTTGACAACTAAGCAAGGCTATCTTAGATATTAAAAGATTTATAAAATTTGAAATTAAAATTAAAAGTAAAAAATTAAAATTACCTATTTAGAAATCTAAATCAGATCTCTATTAAGTTTTAAATTGTAGAATTACTAAGGAGAAAAAATAAAAAATAAAAATAAAAAATAAATAAATAAATCTAAAAATAAAAATAAAAAATATATATGCTATTTAATTTATATTTTCATTGAAATTAAGTTGAAAGTTGTATTTAGAGTCCCAGACATAGATGTATACATTTTTCGTTACATTTCAGCATGTTAGTCGCCTCTCACGTGAAATCACTCGAACAACGGCATGCCAACCGCTCGGACGCATCTAGATATATACACACACATACAAAAAAGCAAACCACACATAGGCAAATGCACTACACCTACACACATACATCGATACACACAGGCACACACATCTACATTCAATATGATCCAGACGGTCAAATGTCGAAGCTATTCGTGGCTTAATATGTTATTAAACGAATTTAAACTTGAAAAATTTAAACAAATAACCATATATAAATATATATATATACATATACATATACACATACACATATATACATATATATATATATATATATATATACATATATATATACATATACACATACACACACATACACATATATATACATATATACATTTTTGAAAACATATAGTTTTCGACACATTTACAGACAAAAGTAAATAACCACCTCCACATATAATTGAACACTCGCACATCCGCATATAAATTAATACATGCACCCGCATAGACACATATAAGGATAATAGGTACGCATACACAGACCTACGTACATAAACATACACATAGATAAGCACATATAAATATATTGACCCATACGTCGACGCAGAAAAGTAAATAAGGCAAGTGAAGAAATACATATAAAGATGCAACCATATACAAGCACACACATACATACATACACATCTAGATGTACATACATAAGCACGCATGCATATATGTATATACACTAAATATATATATAGACATTTACAAATACAAGTGTATACATGAAAAATTAAACAAACGTAAATTAAAACGACATGAGTATAAAAATGCATATACACATCCGCTAGTACATATATATACACACATACATACGCAACTACACATAGATATACATACATATATATCTACAGACATACATATACATACATACATACATATTCACAAATATAGATATACGCAAATATACAAATACATATATATATATATATATATATATATATATATATATACATACATATATAAACACACATACCCATATACATACACACACGTACACATATACGCACACACATACATATACAAACACATATACATATATACATAAACATATAGACACATGCATAAAAAAGGAAAAAGAAATAAGCATACATAGACCAACTTATATTCTAATAATATTCCAACAACATTATGATAAAATATATTAAAAGTTAATCATAATTTAAGAAAAGAACAACGGTCTGTAAGCAATTAAAGGTACTTTATCAACAAAAGTAGATTTTAGTTTGTATCTATGATACACTCCAAGACACTAAAGCCTACATACAAATACACATACAATGACACACCAACATATATATATAAATATCTAATCCTATATAAATACCCATATCGACACATCCAGATAAACAATACAGAGACAGTCGAGCTCAACCATATAATCACCCACACATACATATAAATATACACCCATATACAAACACATATACATAAACATATACATATTTAAACATACATATATATACATATATATGCATATATAAACCTATACATACACATAGAAACATACATACTACATATACATACATATATGCACACTCACACATACATATACATACATATGCAATAGGCATACATATATCTACACTCACACAAGTACACATAAATATCCCCATATACCCATACATATACTCACACATTTAGTGGTAGACACTTACCAGAATTTACTCCCTTACTCATAGACATAAACAGGTTAACCTATGATAGAAGCCAATATACGCAACGATATACCTTCATAAAAAAAAAAAAAAAAAAAAAAAAAAAAAAAAAATCATATATATATCCCTATATACACATATACATATCCTACAGTAGAAATAACTCTACATAACATACACATATATACATCTAAATACAGACACGTATGATACTTTGTAAGTACCCAGTACACATTCATATCGATAAGGCGACTATCATGCTAAAAAGGTAATAGTCTATTAAGTTTCATTTATCATTATCATAGAAAGTATATGATTTCTATACTAAGTTAAATTTAAGACGGTGCTTACAGTTAACTGTTAGTTCATATCTTTGATTTAAAAGATCAGTCTTATTTTTAAATCTAATTATTTCAAGTTTCTCGTTAAGGCATAAGTAACAGGGGGCATATAGTGAGTTACATGTCCGGGCCTTTCTAATTAATTTCCATTTAACCTTAGGTGTTTTATTTTTCTCTTTTAGACTCCAAAAGTATTTGGATAATGAAGTCATATATTTATAGTTACTATTATTAAAAGATTGCAGGTGACCCCGCCAGCGTTCCTTGAATGGTCTCATGGTGCAACCTATGTAGAATTTCTTTATATTTGGATTTTCTAGTGTTGATATAGTACTGAGATAAACTACAGAGCTAGTTAAACAGTTATTATTTAGTGGACAATTATTGGGATTCCTGCAGTTACATGATTTATTATTTGTGTCATTTTGCTTAATGTTGCTATGTGCAACCTTGTGGGTTGTCAGGCTCTCCGAATTTATATACTTGCTGAATATACTATTGTTATGTTTTTTAATTATTTTTTCTAGGTTATCAGCACAACTATAGCTTAACTTAAGAGTATTAGAGTTAAATATTTTACTGAGTGAGTTGGTTCCAGATTTGGGGAAATGTTTTTTAATGAGGTTTAGAAACAGGTGCCCCAATTTGGTTTTAACCATAATGTTAAAAGGGGGAGTATACCATATGATTTTTCTAGATCTCTTTCTACCATTATTGTTGCTATTTATAGGGCTTTTATATTTAATATTAATATTTTTATATCCACTATTTTTAAGTGCGGAATTGTAAAGGTTACTATGCTTATTAAAAATATCACTGTTTGAAGAGTTGTTACTGATCCTACATTCAATAGAATAGGGTATGTGTTTGATGATTGCAGGGGGGTGGTTAGAATTTGGATGAACGTATATTTGATTGGAATTAACTTTTACATATGGTTGGTATGTGTTGCTAGTGAGGTCTAGGGTGACGTCTAGGAAGTCTACTCGTTTAACATTAGTGGAAACTATTACTCTGAGACCTAGATCCTTAAATACCTTATGTATCATTTTTCTAATACGATCTACTTTAATTTTAGTGGAATTCCTAACTACTAATAACCCGTCGTCCCTATATAATCCTACACTATCAGAATCTAAATGTATATATGTATATATATGTGTATCTAAATGTATATATGTATATATATGTGTATGTGTGTGTATGTGTATATGTATATATATGTATATATATATATATATATATATGTATATATGTGTATGTGTATATGTATATGTATATATATATATTTATATATGGTTATTTGTTTAAATTTTTCAAGTTTAAATTCGTTTAATAACATATTAAGCCACGAATAGCTTCGACATTTGACCGTCTGGATCATATTGAATGTAGATGTGTGTGCCTGTGTGTATCGATGTATGTGTGTAGGTGTAGTGCATTTGCCTATGTGTGGTTTGCTTTTTTGTATGTGTGTGTATATATCTAGATGCGTCCGAGCGGTTGGCATGCCGTTGTTCGAGTGATTTCACGTGAGAGGCGACTAACATGCTGAAATGTAACGAAAAATGTATACATCTATGTCTGGGACTCTAAATACAACTTTCAACTTAATTTCAATGAAAATATAAATTAAATAGCATATATATTTTTTATTTTTATTTTTAGATTTATTTATTTATTTTTTATTTTTATTTTTTATTTTTTCTCCTTAGTAATTCTACAATTTAAAACTTAATAGAGATCTGATTTAGATTTCTAAATAGGTAATTTTAATTTTTTACTTTTAATTTTAATTTCAAATTTTATAAATCTTTTAATATCTAAGATAGCCTTGCTTAGTTGTCAAATTTTTCGAATCATCCTATACTTGTTTTTTGATTGGCCACTCTGGCTTACGTAACAGCGTTTACTCTTAGCTAAGGATCGTTGATTAATTTGAAACTTTTGAAACCATTTATTCTATACTCTATATTATCACTTGACAAGACACAAGAAGTGTTGAAACAAAATGGCTACTTTTGTCGTGATTTTATAACATATTTATGTTGTAATATTCAAATAAATAATTATATCTGCTCTACTCTGTATTGAGCACTCTTTAAAGAATATTGATTGTTGGTTATTGGATTTCATTCCGTATATACCAATCCTAAACTTGGATATATATATATATATATATATATATATATATATATATATATATATATATATATATATATATATATATATATATATATATATATATATATATATATATATATATATATAATATAATGATACAAATATGGTGACTTGGTATTGGGAACTAAATTGAATAGAATAAATGTCTGTGAAACAATTAAGTATTTCTTATGTCAAATCACCGTATTTCAACTTTATTTTAATAATTCCTTACGTACAAATATCAGATTTGTTTACGGATATATTTTTTAAATTTATTATCAGTTATTTTTTTCAAATTTACACGGCGATTTATCAGGTATCTCTAGTAAAAAATATGGCTGTTCGCCTTGCGTATTCAGTGAATTTAATTGTGCATAGAAAGGTTTTGTTGGATTACTGCCCCTGTAACGATAATCACAGGCGGCGAAATATTGAATTACCGACACCGATAATAATCGCAGGCGCCTCGGGATATAAAAGATATTTCCTCTTTGCCTTTTGAATCTTCTAGTGATAAGTCGTTCTCTTCTTGTTCTGTAGTCCTATAAGTACGTCAGAACAATATACTGAAGTTTACTTTGAACTGTTCACAACTTTGACTTCGTTCCCCATTTTCCTTTTTGCAACATGTCTTTTTAATATATTTATTTAGACCTGTTTTCATGCCTTATTTTTCCCATAACCACATGGCTCCACCAATATTGTTTATGGGACAAATGTAACATGAGCAATTAAATATTGGCTGAAAAACGTCCACACCATGAAATAAAAGTGGTGATTCCCGCAACAGGTTTAACCTTTTGAACCCTGCGTTCCTAAACAAATTTAACCCTTCTGCCTGAGCGCCTGAGTCAAAATTCGCAAATAATTGTATGTAATGTTTCTCGGTAGATATATAAATAATTACAAGTGTTTACCCCCCGGTCAACTGGTAGCTGGGCATTAAGTCTTTTTTCTTTACCAGCGCGCACCTCGAGGTGGTTTAATGGTTAGCAAGATTGTCTCGCTAGGATAATTACGACTGAGTAGTGAGTTCGATTCTCACTCGGTATCTCTTACTTTCGGATTGGGCCACATCTAAGCTACGCTTATAAAATAATTTTTTCTCTCCAACCAACAAAGCGGTGGTCAGAGATCAAAGGTTAAAATAAATGTTCGCTATCTGTTTTATTTTCGACATGTAAAATTTACGAAAAGAAAAACCGTAAGGTGAATTATTGCAGTTATTAAATTTTGTAGAAGACGTGATTTATATACATTCATTTCAACGATATTCGTTTTTTTTTCTTCGAATTTCTTTATTTTTAGGTGCATATGTTATATTGTTTAAATTTCACTTGATAAAAGGCACAAGAAACACTCTTTGTTTTTGAATGGTCTGTGTGATAAATAATGAAAGAGTTGGTGGTGGAAACCGAATACTGTGATTAATATCGATTAACCATTTAATATGAAGACATCAACAGCTTGAGAAGTCTTTACTTCAAAGTGTTTAATTTTGGGGATAAAGCTTTCTGAATGGTACTTCTTCCTTAAACTTGGCGAGCAGGATAAATAAAGAATATTCGACTCTTTGGAAGTGGCATGTGGCAAGATTAGCAAGTTGTCTTAAAAATATGAATCAAAATAAACAATATTTTCGTAATTACATTAAATAATTTTTTGTAATTACATTAAATCATGTCAAATTAAAGTTATCTGAAAAAGAATTATTCGGAAAACTTTTTCAATTTCAAAGAAAAAGAAGACTAGAAATAATCACAGTTTAAGCGAGATATATCCAGATTTATCACATTCGGAAAATTTTTTTTCAGTCTCCTCTCGTTTTGGCATCGTGTTGTGTAGTAATAACTCCGAGAGGTGAACACCTATGAACAAGGCTTTGCCTGATATGTTTGCGCGTGGCCATAACCGCTAGACACGATAATGTGTAAATATACACTTTTGTGAAAAGGGTGCTGTCTCTCATACATCGCAGTCGAGGTATGTACGGTCCATGTTTAGCACAAGGATTCGCTGATGGGGAGCATCCCCACACTGGCCCTGATTATTTGAGCAAGTCAGGAGTTTTATATAACGTAATGTTACGTAATGAATATTAAAGTATTATCATTTAATCATTGGTGCATTTTCAAAATGCTAGATGACTAGAGATCGACAGCTGATTTTTCCTCTGAACTAGCTCTAACAGCTCAGTGGCTGAAAAACTGTCTGATCGCAATCAGTGTCTCGAAATTGCAACTAATGTCATTGTATCATCGTCAATCGGGCCCAGAACTTTTATCGATTACGATGAACGAATGTTCCCTTAGTTAGGCTACGTGCCTTAAGCGCCCGTTGAGATTAGTATATACAAGTGGAGCTTGTACATGCAAGCGATTGCTAAAGAAGAAATGGGCGGTTCTCTCTCCCGCTCCAGTAAGAACCTAACTATCCTATTATCCTTTATATTTGAAAGAGTAAGTCCAAAAATGAAGCACTGGTGTCAAATCTGCCCTGGGACTGAACAGTTTTCACTCTCCAGTTTTGATAGAGACTAAAATTGTCTTCTCGTCTTTCTAAGGTGACAAATGCTTTTCTATGCTACAATTTCGTTATCACAGACCAAACGCAGCGAGTTCTATGTCTACTGACATGAAAGTTGTTCAGATAAACTAAATTCCTTAGTTTTAGCAATTCTTACCCCGCTTTGCCACGAACAATGTAGCGAACCACTCTCATTCATTTCCTATTCTTTGGCGAGATGTAGGTTCCATTCAGGCAGATTCATCGAAAAAAGCCGTTGCTCTGTCGAACCGACTACCAAGATGCTTCCCCAATCGCTACAACTTTAATCTGTTCAAGTTTAGAGTCAACCGTTATAATTCCCACACATCCGCATAAACTATGCCTCTTACTCAATAACCCTCTACCTCGAGTGGCTCTTTGGCCCAGTGCATCATTTAACATACTTAGACTGTTATCAAAAATATTAAAACATGTTTAAATAATGCTTTAGTAAAATGTCAGTGGTTATTTCAGATATTAAGAAATTGCGATTTTATTAAGCGGAGGAATGAAAATAAACTAGTCATTGTAAAGAAACCATTATCCTCTTTACACCAATAATAGCAATCAGACTATCCTCTTTACGCCAATAATAGCAATCAGACTATCGGTCTTTACACCAATAATAGTGCTGTGGTAGGATCCACCTAATCTGCATAGGTGACTACCAACTATATAAATAATGGTTGGTACCGGAAGACGGGAGGAGGAATCACGAGATCCAACTAGAGACTCTGATCGACTGCGACTAGTCAACACATTCTCCAGGAACGTCTTCCCAGAAATATACAGAAATACTATATGTACTTATTGTGTACACTTTCTTGTTCTAAGTACATTTTGTGTTGCATTATTATTCCATGCATTAGGCGAGATTCAACAATGAGTCAAGACTCAACAAATAGCAATCAGACTATCCTCTTTACGAGAATAATAGCAATCGGGCTATCCTCTTTGCACCAATAATAGCAATCAGACTATCCTCTTTACACCAATAAGAGCAATCAGATTATCTATTTTACATCAGTAATAGCAATAACACTATCCTCTTTACACCAATAATAGCAATCAGACTATCCTCTTTACGAGAATAATAGCAATCGGGCTATCCTCTTTGCACCAATAATAGCAATCAGACTATCCTCTTTACACCAATAAGAGCAATCAGATTATCTATTTTACATCAGTAATAGCAATAACACTATCCTCTTTACACCAATAATAGCAATCAGACTATCCTCTTTACGAGAATAATAGCAATCGGGCTATCCTCTTTGCACCAATAATAGCAATCAGACTATCCTCTTTACACCAATAAGAGCAATCAGATTATCTATTTTACATCAGTAATAGCAATAACACTATCCTCTTTACACCAATAATAGCAATCAGACTATCCTCTTTACGAGAATAATAGCAATCGGGCTATCCTCTTTGCACCAATAATAGCAATCAGACTATCCTCTTTACACCAATAAGAGCAATCAGATTATCTATTTTACACCAATAATAGCAATCAGACTATCCTCTTTACGAGAATAATAGCAATCGGGCTATCCTCTTTACACCAATAATAGCAATCAGACTATCCTCTTTACACCAATAAGAGCAATCAGATTATCTATTTTACATCAGTAATAGCAATAACACTATCCTCTTTACACCAATAATAGCAATCAGACTATCCTCTTTACGAGAATAATAGCAATCGGGCTATCCTCTTTGCACCAATAATAGCAATCAGACTATCCTCTTTACACCAATAAGAGCAATCAGATTATCTATTTTACACCAATAATAGCAATCAGACTATCCTCTTTACGACAATAATAGCAATCGGGCTATCCTCTTTGCACCAATAATAGCAATCAGACTATCCTCTTTACACCAATAAGAGCAATCAGATTATCTATTTTACATCAGTAATAGCAATAACACTATCCTCTTTACACCAATAATAGCAATCAGACTATCCTCTTTACGAGAATAATAGCAATCGGGCTATCCTCTTTGCACCAATAATAGCAATCAGACTATCCTCTTTACACCAATAAGAGCAATCAGATTATCTATTTTACACCAATAATAGCAATCAGACTATCCTCTTTACGAGAATAATAGCAATCGGGCTATCCTCTTTACACCAATAATAGCAATCAGACTATCCTCTTTACACCAATAAGAGCAATCAGATTATCTATTTTACACCAATAATAGCAATCAGACTATCCTCTTTACGAGAATAATAGCAATCGGGCTATCCTCTTTGCACCAATAATAGCAATCAGACTATCCTCTTTACACCAATAAGAGCAATCAGATTATCTATTTTACACCAATAATAGCAATCAGACTATCCTCTTTACGAGAATAATAGCAATCGGGCTATCCTCTTTGCACCAATAATAGCAATCAGACTATCCTCTTTACACCAATAAGAGCAATCAGATTATCTATTTTACATCAGTAATAGCAATAACACTATCCTCTTTACACCAATAATAGCAATCAGACTATCCTCTTTACGAGAATAATAGCAATCGGGCTATCCTCTTTGCACCAATAATAGCAATCAGACTATCCTCTTTACACCAATAAGAGCAATCAGATTATCTATTTTACATCAGTAATAGCAATAACACTATCCTCTTTACACCAATAATAGCAATCAGACTATCCTCTTTACGAGAATAATAGCAATCGGGCTATCCTCTTTGCACCAATAATAGCAATCAGACTATCCTCTTTACACCAATAAGAGCAATCAGATTATCTATTTTACACCAATAATAGCAATCAGACTATCATCTTTACGAGAATAATAGCAATCGGGCTATCCTCTTTGCACCAATAATAGCAATCAGACTATCCTCTTTACACCAATAAGAGCAATCAGATTATCTATTTTACACCAATAATAGCAATCAGACTATCCTCTTTACGAGAATAATAGCAATCGGGCTATCCTCTTTACACCAATAATAGCAATCAGACTATCCTCTTTACACCAATAAGAGCAATCAGATTATCTATTTTACACCAATAATAGCAATCAGACTATCCTCTTTACGAGAATAATAGCAATCGGGCTATCCTCTTTGCACCAATAATAGCAATCAGACTATCCTCTTTACACCAATAAAAGCAATCAGATTATCTATTTTACACCAATAATATCAATCAGACTATCCTCTTTACGAGAATAATAGCAATCGGGCTATCCTCTTTACACCAATAATAGCAATCAGACTATCCTCTTTACACCAATAAGAGCAATCAGATTATCTATTTTACACCAATAATAGCAATCAGACTATCCTCTTTACGAGAATAATAGCAATCGGGCTATCCTCTTTGCACCAATAATAGCAATCAGACTATCCTCTTTACACCAATAAGAGCAATCAGATTATCTATTTTACACCAATAATAGCAATCAGACTATCCTCTTTACGAGAATAATAGCAATCGGGCTATCCTCTTTGCACCAATAATAGCAATCAGACTATCCTCTTTACACCAATAAGAGCAATCAGATTATCTATTTTACACCAATAATAGCAATCAGACTATCCTCTTTACGAGAATAATAGCAATCGGGCTATCCTCTTTGCACCAATAATAGCAATCAGACTATCCTCTTTACACCAATAAGAGCAATCAGATTATCTATTTTACACCAATAATAGCAATCAGACTATCCTCTTTACGAGAATAATAGCAATCGGGCTATCCTCTTTGCACCAATAATAGCAATCAGACTATCCTCTATACAACAATAAGAGCAATCAGATTATCTATTTTACATCAGTAATAGCAATAACACTATCCTCTTTACACCAATAATAGCAATCAGACTATCCTCTTTACACCAAAAACAGCAATGGAAAGAATCAGTCTTGAAACTATATCGCTTTTTGATGCCTTCTTTTTAACCAACAGGATGGACATTTCCTCCACCATGGTATCCATGCGCAGCAACAACGATGAAAGATTTTTGTGGACCACAAGGGGGATTATGTCGAAAATTAAAGCTCATTTGGTCATATTCCATGACAATGCCATGGTCACCCTTTGAACTTTTCACACAACCGTCACATTTATTTAACAGAATAACACCTTAATTTCGCTGTTGGATGATTCAGACGTCGTTATTGCAAATCTACTGAAAGTCGGCGTGGCCTACGGGAAAAGAAGCCGGATTTTCATGGGAAGTCTGTCAAACGGATACGTCCTGGTTTTATAACGCTACTTGTTCGCTGCATACAGGAAACGGAAAATCATCAAACCTCTGCCTGGAGATACTTACGGCGAGTTGCTACTTGGATATTACCACCTTCAAATATTAAGATAATATTTAAATGCAACGTGCAATATGTGGAAAAAGCGTGACATGTCCAGCAGGCGTGGCCTTTCAGTTTTATTCTTCTCTCAATCAATTGTCATGCGTGCTTCTCTCCTGAAACTTGTTCCGTCAACCAAAGGTGGTTAAATAAAATAAATCCAGTTGGACCAGATCGCGTATTCAGATCTCAGCCTTTGCACAAAACCGCCGTTCTTTTTTATAAAACTTTAAAAATGCAATTTAATATTTATTATACTTTCTCCCTGGATTTAGATTTTTACTAACACTTGCTTGTTTTACAAGGAATACATGTATAGTTAAATTTTAAGGAAACGAAATAAATCCAGATATATATATATGAAACAATGCTAAGAAAATTATTTTTTCTTATCCAAGCTAAAACACGTATTGAAAAGTCATTTTAATTTTATTTATTATAATTTTTTCTCTTGTATTCCATGTATATACAATCTTTATATATACAACAATGAAACAAATATAAATTACATAAGAATGTGAAATATGCCTACATTTTCCAAATTGAAGAAAGCTATAAAAGGCTTAGGAATTACTAAGAGCAGAGACTGTTTGCCAAATCAGATAAAGGGTTGCTACATGGGTCTCTGATACTTAAAGCTGGAAGTGAGAAAATGGTATAGAAACAATCAGAAATAAAATATAAAAACCAAGGCAAACGACGAAAAGGATAAATAAACGCAACATACGCATATACGAGCGGACGCACTCTGGGTTCCACGGGGTCTCGTTAGATCACTTACGACTGAAGAGTTAGTTCGGTCCACACTAGGTACACCGTACTTTCAGCCTTGGGCAACATCTAAGCTACCCTTAGAAAATAAGTGCGAGCGGACGCATTCATACAGTGAAAGAAGTAAATAATCAACCTTGCACCAATGAAAAATGCATAATTTATTTTTTAACCCAATGTAATAGCGACAGAAAAAGAGAAAATTAACAGTCGATGATGATATCTCCTGACGACTGGAGAGGGCCAGTAAGCTAAGTGACATATTTTATATTTGGATTAATCATATATATATATATATATATATATATATATATATATATATATATATATATGCAGAATTATAGTCTTAAAGTGTGCTATATTTATGGGGTAAAGTGCTCAATATCAGAGATAGAGCGTGTGTAAATATAAAAGTGGACATGGAAGTCAGCACTTAGAGGCGACAGTCTGTTTCATGCTAGGGCAATCGTCAGGCGATTGCCCTAGCATGAAACAGACTGTCGCCTCTAAGTGCTGACTTCCATGTCCACTTTTATATATATATATATATATATATATATATATATATATATATATATATATATATATATATATATATATATATATATATATATATATATACATACACATATATATACATATATATATATGTATATGGTGGGGGCGTGGTGTAATTTTTTTTTAATTAAAATGACGAATTGAATATGTTCCGTTCACATCCTTACAAATGCGGTGGGAAAAATCTGAATCTCTTTTTTGTCCCCTTCCCAGTTTTGGGTTATATATATATATTTTAAGCATTCAATCCCAAGCAAGACAGGAAGCTACTAGTCCGCAAAATATACAAATATCGTGTAACCGTCTTGAAATCCCCACACAGTGAAAACAAGTTCAGAGAGTAACGTATGGGTTGATTGAGGGTATACTAAAATATTTTCCCACTCTCACGTTTCTCTTTCTAACTCTCCCTGCGGGCTGTTTTATTTGTCAAATTCAAATTTGACCGACCAATTATTGGTCTGTAAATTGTGCGTTTTTTTAATCTGAATTTAATTCATTAAGAGACCTATAGGGCTGGTATTTCTTTCTTATGTGTTAGACCTTTATATTGTCTATTGTTTCACTACTATATGCATGACTACTGATATATACTAGCTGATGATGTTAAAATACTGATACGTTTTATATTCAGTTTTCTTAGTTTTTCAGATCCGCCTTGTAAATTCTCCTCCATTAAATTTCTCCAGGTGGTTCAATGAGGACTTTTCAATTTTCGAAACGAGGAGACCTTAACCTTTCTAAAATTACCGTATTTAACTTGGTAAAATTTTTCCAGGTGAATATTGATATCTGCCAGACAATAGTGACACTTTATCTCATGACTTCTTTCTCTCTTTTTCTCTTTATGAATTTTTCTCCTCTCCCCCTTCCATATCAATATATAACTTCCGTTAAGTTAACCGATTTAATATGTCAGTGTCTTGACTTCCTCAAACAATTTAAATTTGAAAGAATAGAAATTTGACATCTAACTCAATCATATCTCTATCCCCCTCACTTCCTCACGTCGTTAATTTAAATATGCTTAGTAATGCCCGTCAAAAATGTATAAATTTATTTTCATTTTTCTTTTCAACGTTTGGAAGTAAAGTCTGATGATCCGCGGTCTTTTAAAAGGGCTGTGGTGAAATAATCTTTTACATAGAAGCTTAAAGTGGTCTGTTTTTATTTTTATTTAAATTATTAGCTCTGATTTACATTGAGCTCTCTGGATTTTATCCTCCTTGGGTCTACCCATACGGATTACCTAGTTTTTCGTAAACTATATATATATATATATATATATATATATATATATATATATATATATTGTCTGGCAGATAGTTCTGGGTTTGTTTGGGGTGGTATTATCATACGAATGGCCACATGCACACAGGTTGTCTATGCGTATGATAGTACCACCCCCAAACAAAAACAGAAGTACATTCCCCCCTCCGTAACCAAACATATTCAAATCATCTTAAATAGATCCAATTTTACAAAATAAAACAATTTGATAACCTCAAAAGCGTGTAACCCTGGGTCACAAACTCATATCCATACAACTTATTACTATATATATATATATATATATATATATATATATATATATATATATATATATATATATATACAGATAGATAGATAGAGAGAGAGAGAGAGAGAGAGAGAGAGAGAGAGAGAGAGAGAGAGACGGATAGAAATGTAAAGGGAAGACTGAACAC
Source organism: Acanthosepion esculentum (assembly GCA_964036315.1). Classification (NCBI taxonomy): domain Eukaryota; kingdom Metazoa; phylum Mollusca; class Cephalopoda; order Sepiida; family Sepiidae; genus Acanthosepion; species Acanthosepion esculentum. Next base: position 46,730,849 of record OZ038491.1, read on the forward strand.
AGCCGCCACTATAAGTTATACTTCCACTTGCCTGAGGAGAGACCACATGGTCGAAACCCTGTTTACGAGGTTGGTTCTCACTTACCCTTCTGTGATATATATATATATATATATATATATATATATATAATATATATATATATATATATATATATATATATATATATATATATTATGCGATAGGTTGTAGAGGAGGCATGAGGGTTTTTTTCTAAAAGCAAACTGTAATAATATTGTGCTGCAGTAAGAAATCGACTGGAGGCGAAAACTGACACGTGTTGTCTCTCACCGTTTAAGGATGAAAAGGAGATCGTGTTTTATATCCTTTCCTTGTATACAACTTTATACCTAGCGGATGTTCCCTTGTAGACAACGTGGGTTGATTTCACAGTGCTTAGATTCAGTCTTTTGAACGAACGGCCAAACTGGAATGGAAAATTTCGTGAAACAATGAAATAGAATATGAAATGCTAAAATCCTTAAAAAAACACGTGCCTCTTTTATCACTGAGAAAGACGCGATAAAACGTTCGAGAGGCAGGAGGAGACTAAACGGCTGCAAGTTTTGTTCGGTTGACTTATCGATTCTTTCGCAATCATTAACGTGATAACTACAGAAGACTCGATTCTATGATCTGGAATGCCAGTGAAAAAAAAGAAAATCAGTTATTATGTATTTTTGATTTTTCGCAATTTATTACGGAAGAGATTTTCAGTCTTGGATGTTCCAATGAAATTCAACAATTACTGCACTGGATTTGTTTTTAAATTTACTAACTATTGTATTCGTTGTTTAAATTCGTTAAATGGCGTATCAAATTACATATATTATAAAGAAACAGAAGGAAGGGCGTTAAATAAAGTTTAGGAATTCATTTGCTTCCCGTGTCTTTTTCTTATTCTATATACCATGTCTCTTCAGGACGTTAGCGATTATGGCTCTCCACAACTTCCTTCATTTTGTGGATCTCAATAAATTTTGTCGTTGCTTATATCTCTTCTAATACTTGTTCCATCAACCAGCAAGCTCGCTGGGTATGTTACACATTGTTTTTTCCCTAACCCACAAGCGTTCAACCTGTCGTGAGTGTATCAAATTTTTCAAAACCATTTTTCGTTTTTAGGTGGCCCAGGAATTTCAATTGTCCCGTCCTGGTGTTAAATCCTTTTTCTTTACATTGTTGCTCGACCTTCGTCGTCAATCACATATTCAGTCTTTTGTATTCTTTAGTATCCTGTAGAACTAGATTTCTGTTGCTTCAAATCTCTTCTTCATCTGTATTCAATGCCATCAATTTATATCTTTGTTTGTACTGAATATTATTGTTTCCTAACGTTTGTTTAGTTTTCAGAATGCATCTTTTGTCATTTCGATGGGTCCTCGGATTTTGTGGGTGACATTTTCAGTCATCTATTAAACTTGTCTTTTCAGGACGAGGGGCTATCATGGCTCTTCCCCTCCCTCTATCTCAGGCAGCTGTTTAAATTTATTTTATTTTCATTTCCCCAAGAACTATATATAGTTTTGTTCTACGTGCACACTTGAAGATGATCTTGGAAGAAGATCGAATGTAAAAATAAAATAAATTTAAACAGATATAGTACGTTTCCCTCTTCATTTAGCATCAATACACGGATGGCTAACTGTTAGTATGAACGGATTTTGTTAGAAATTAGAAACAATATCTGTAATTTATTAAATCAGACATCTTCCTCTCTTCTTCTTTCTTGATTCTTTAAAGTTTAAAAAAATTTAAGCTATCATATTATTTTATTTCTTAACCCCTTGGTGTTGAAAATTCCTGCAAGGAAGCTCTTGTATGGGGGAAATAGCTATTCAAATGTAGTATATTTGGATTTCTCTTCTATGTAATTTATCTATTTATATATGCACTTTTATAATAAATACATTGAGCTCTCTTTGTGGATCAGTTTTAATATATTATTACGATTCACTTGGATTATATACCTACGGATTATTATCTGTATATACCTACCTACATACCTTCCTACATACATACATACATACATACATACATACATATATATATATATATATATATATATATATATATATATATATATATATATATATATATATATATATATATATATATATATATAAAATCTTATAACATGTTTTCTAAAGAAATAATTGACCAACTTTTAATCCGACATTATTATTAATTCAAACGTTATTTTTCGTGAATCCTCGTGTTTGAAATAAATATATTATTTAGACAACAGAAAGTTTTTTTTTTGTTTTTTTAATCATTTTACCTAATAAAAAAAGGTTTTATTTTGTTTTAATCATTTCACCCCAAGCAAGACAATAAAGCCGCTAGGATGAAGGGTGTTAAAAGAGTAAAAACGAACACGAAGACTTTATTGAGAAGAAAGGAAAGAGATTTATAAATAATAGACCAATTATTTACACACGCGCACACACACATTAATATGTATATATATATATATATATATATATATATATATATATATATATATATATACACATATATATTTATATATGTGTATATATATATGTATATATACATATATATATATATATATATATATATATATATATACATACACATATATATATATATATATATATATATATATATATATATATATATATATATATATATATATATATATATATATACATAAATAAATATAGGTAACTATACTCGTATCGAAAAACCTTGGAACTCTTGATTTAACAATAGCCAAATCAATCACGAAGGGAAAAAAAGGTTTTAAAAAAAGAAAGAGCCAGGAACGTGAAAGTCTGTCGAAAATAATCGCACAGATACAGGTTCAAGGCCCAAAGAAAAAACCCCGATACGAGTAAACAACTAACTAAAGAGCTCAATACAAACGTAGAGCAAACCTAGTCAAACCTAATGAGCCAGACAAACCTACAAAGGTTTCACTTTGGCAGATCGTCCGGGTCGGCTGGCTCCAGCCGACCCTGACGATCTGCCTAAGTGAAACCTTGGTAGGTTTGTCTGGCTCATTAGGTTTGACTACATATATATATATATATATATATATATATATATATATATATATATATATATATATATATATATATATATATATATATATATATATATTAAGAACAGGGATAGATAATGTCTGATAAACACGTAAACGTACTTGATTTTCAGACACTTAAATTGAAATATTGTCAATAAATGAAAAGTTCAAATATCCTATCTTGATGCTTTAATTTATTTGAACCTGACGGGTGCTCTATACGGAAAAATTTAAAACATCTGACGTGAAGTAATTATATTTGCTAATGAAATCTTGAGATTTTAATTTTCTTTAAAGTGGGAAACGGAAAACAATTTTAAGTGTTGTTATTGTTTCTTGTCTTAAAATATAATAATCTCATCACTTGTCAGAGGAATGGCAAGGAAGTATACCATTTTTGTAAATAACAGATATTTTCGACGAAAACTGATTTAGCCAAATATTAATAAATCATAATTGTTTCGAAGTGACCCGAATGAATCTCAGGGCAAAACATTAGAAAGATGACAGTCTGTCATTAGCGAATCCGATTGACGCAGATTTTCAGCTAATCAAATTCTTTTACAAGTTCTCTATAAAACACACGCTAAAGTGGGTTACAAACGACTCCAGAAAAAGTGTCTGTCTATCAGTTTCCATTTTTATCATGGTGGCTAGTAAAGTTCGGAGGACGGATTATATTATTCTTTTTTAATTATATATTTTATTGAAATAACATCAGTGTAGAGTGAAAACATTTTAAACATTCAATGGATCTGTAGCTGAATTACCACAGCCAAAATCTGAGTAAAATTCTTTATTAGAGAGCTTTCAAATGTAGATAGAAATCTTCATAAACGTCCGTAAGCAAGTATTTAATCGCATACAAGTTTTAATCTAATACACATTCAATTTCACGTTTCGAAATATAGCCGTTTATATTTCATAATAAACTGAGTGAAAGAATCGTATGAATTACAACACGAAGACGAGACAACTTTTTATCTATACTGCAAAAAAGTGGAAAACACGTTCATCAATTTGACTTACAAATCGTCTAACCGGTCCTCACATCCCGTATCCGGAACTTTCAAATATGGAAGAATTATCTTTCAGTGGTTTTACACTATACCAATTTATAAAAAAAAAAAAACTACAACTGAACTGATTTTATTTTCTGATTGGTTAGCATACGATTATGATCTATAACATTAACGCTACCGTCTCGTGTCCGAGGAAATAGTGTTTTTATATCATTAAAAACGGAAATACTGAAAAATTACCTGCAAAAAAGCAAAAGATGAAATATTTGCAGACTGAAATCCATTTTGTACCTAGATGATTTTAAGGTTTTATTTAAATAGATGGCAGGTTAGTGAATTACCATCAGGACGTTTAACTATTCCGCCCTGTTGGCATACCGAATACATATTCCATTAGTGAGAAGTTGGAATATGTTGGTTGCTTACAAGATATCTGCGCATAAAGTGACTCTAGTTCAAACTACCGTCTAGTCTGTTCTGTTAAGTATTACAAAATAGTTTTTGGGAGAAGTATGAATAAATCTGTTCTCCCCTCAGCTACGGTCTAAACGCCAGAGTCGATAGTGCTTTCTAGATTTAGCTGGCATCTCGGAAAAGGACTTCTCTTGAAAAATTTAAAGAAAGGAAGAGGAAACCGATTCAGTAAATTATACTTCTTGCAAGGTATTTGTCTATATTTCTGAGATGAGGTATTATGTACTCTATTTACATTATTCGGAATATTGTCCTCATCTTTGTCGCCATATTTGTTACAACGTTTCGGCCGTTTTACGCTTCGGTCTTCTTCAGTATCTCTCTATATTTCTGAGATGAGGTATTATGTACACTATTTACATTATTCGGACTATTGTCATCATCTTTGTCGACATATTTATTACAACGTTTCGGCCGTTTTACGCTTCGGCCTTCTTCAGTATCTCTCTATATTTCTGAGATGAGGTATTATGTACACTATTTATATTATTCGGAATATTGTCCTCATCTTTGTCGCCATATTTATTACAACGTTTCGGCCGTTTTACGCTTCGGCCTTCTTCAGTATTTCTCCATATTTCTGAGAGGAGGTATTATGTACACTATTTACATTATTCGGACTATTGTCCTCATCTTTGTCGCCATATTTATTATAAAGTTTCGGCCGTTGTACCCTTCGGCCTTCTTCAGTATCTCTCCATATTTCTGAGAGGAGGTATTATGTACACTATTTACATTATTCGGACTATTGTCCTCATCTTTGTCGCCATATTTATTATAAAGTTTCGGCCGTTGTACGCTTCGGCCTTCTTCAGTATCTCTCCATATTTCTGAGAGGAGGTATTATGTACACTATTTACATTATTCGGACTATTGTCCTCATCTTTGTCGCCATATTTATTACAACGTTTCGGCCGTTGTACGCTCCAGCCTTCTTCAGGTAGTTGGAATGTCGAACTGAACCCTTTATTTCGCTCACTGGGGTAGACTGTTCTAGTTCCACATGGCACAGTAATTTAAAGGCGTTAGTTAGATCCAGTGACAGGACTCAAAGTGTGTGAGTTCAATACTTAGTTAAGGCGTTGGAGAACTTGGAGAGGTGAATTAACAGGAGATAACTGACATCCATTAAAAACATGGCACTTGGAACTAGAACCGTCTACACCAGTGAACGAAATAAAGGGTTCAGTACGACATTCCAACTACCTGAAGAAGGCCGGAGCGTACAACGGCCGAAACGTTGCAATAAATATGGCGACAAAGATGAGGACAATAGTTCGAATAATGTAAATAGTGTAAATAAGAGATTTGTTGAAACGCCTTAATCACATCCGTTCCGAACCGACGTGGAATCTTTTAAAAAGAAGGAATGTGCTATTAACCTGATTGTCTATTAAATATAGAAGCCAACATGGAATAAATAACATACAAGGTGCATTCCAGAAGATTTCAGAGCATTTCAGGAGAGTCATTTCAAAGAATTCCAAAACTTTAATCTCTTTTAATATATTCTCTGACTTCAACGCGCTTGATGTAGTGCGCCAGTGACTTCGTGAAGGCCCAATAGAAGTCATTCAAATAGAGGTCCTAAGGATTTGTCAGAGTCATCTCAATCTTTTAAATGTTTTCAAAACGGCTGTACCTCTGGTTCCCGGCTTCTGGAATAACCAAAATTCACGGTTAGCGAAGACTGAACTGTAATGAGGATAACGGGGAGTACTGTTGTGAATCAACAATATCCGTGTTATCACCAACGCGTCGTCCCTTCCGTTCATCATTGAACTCCCTGTGAGCAAACTTTGCGCAAATGTTACGCAAGTTCATGGGCAATTATGCGTACAGTTGTCACACCAACACCCAACTGTATGCTTATTGCCATTATAGGCGCATGACGGTTTTCCTTCCGATATCTTCGAATTTTCTGAAATAGGTCTAATTCTCTGACGTCTCTCTCCTTCCCGCATTATCCATTATGTCTCATCCTCTCTTTGCCGCTCTTGAGTCTATTTTTCCCGCGAAAAGCAGATACCAAGGACATGCAAGTTAATTCTTAAGCAGTCTGGAGCATATAAGTTTCAATAACGTTTTTGTCCTGTTTAACACAAATTGCGACTTAAGCTTCCAAATTATCTTCACGTTCAAACTGCATTCTGCAAACTAGTCATCTGTGACAAGTAGTATTTATGAGGGTGTCTTCAAACAACTGTTACAGGCGTCTCTTTCAAACCGGAAAAATACAAGTGAACAGGTCGCTTATTTGCTGTATAAGAATAGCATACTAAATTATAATAATCTAGGAAACTTATAACTGACTATCTAAAAAAGGCTGAAACCATTTAGAATGCAATTTGTATATTACGTTATGGACCGTCTTTCTACTTTAATTTCATCTTATATGTTTTTGTGACATCTTCACATCATATTTTTCATGACTCGTCACAAGTTTTTCTTATTTATTATCTTTCAACTGCGATGAATCTTTGGGAAAGATCCTTGTAGTATTTCGTGTTTTCGATATAACACAGAGGAATGAATAAGGAAGAAAAACTTTAACACGAAGTCGGCGTGCGGCAGCGCGCCCGTAACGCCCACTGCCGGCCGGCACGACGTCGGTCGTTGTCTTTGCCGCCGAGCGCGACGGCTCGATTCCGCTTCCGCTGCCGCCCGACTGTCGCGCTACTCGCTCGCCGGCCGGCTACTCACAACTTAGATTTTGAACTCGTTTCGTGTAACAAGCTTTGCTTTTTTTGAAATTTTCGACAGACGCTTACCGCAGACGAGCGCGTCGCGCACGCACAACGCTGGTCCGACTTTCTTCAAAACTTTAACACGAAGTCGGCGTGCGGCAGCGCGCCCGTAACGCCTACTGCCGGCTCGACTTAAGACAAACTTTAAAATTTTCGACCGACGCTTACCGCAGCCGAGCGCGTCGCGCACGCACGCACAACCCTGGTCCGATTGTAATGAAATAGGTTTACTACACAAAGGTAAACTTAGTAACAGACCTAATGCTAATTTATTATTTAATCGAGCACCCCACAGAGGCCGGTTTAAAGAGGGTTCTTTTTCCGAGCTCGTACGCTTGGGAAAATATTCCCCACAGAAACCGTAACAACGGGCTTGGCCTGGTGTAGCACCCAAGATGCTTCGTTTGGGTTCCTCTCCGCTCGAAGGCAGAGAATTTAACAAGCACTAAGAGATTAGCGCGCGGCGAAGACCTAATGCTAACACGGTATTTACCCGAGCCCCTCACAGAGCGGGATATAGCACAAGGCCGTTTTAACGTGGGTTTTTCCGAGCCCGTAGGATCGGGCGAAAATTCATCGCAACCCCGTAATAGCGCGGTCGGGTTTGCCTATCTCACCAAACGAGACTCTACCCTTCGATATAACCTCGTCTGGATCCCTCTCTGCTCGAAGGCAGGGAGTTCGACAAGCACTAATTAATTATCACGCAGATAAGACCTAATTCTGAATTTCCTCAACTCCGCTTAACTCCGCTAATAATATACTAGCAGCATGGCCCGTCGTTGCCCGTGCTTAATTCAAAAATCGTACGACTCATACAGCAATCGCTATCACTTGATTTAAAATATTTTTGCCCTTCCTTGCCTTTAAAGGAGTGCCCTTTGCCGTGCGGATGTTGCTACATGCCTTACTTTTTGCCTATCTCACACTGCGAATTTTTTCTAAGCTCTATACTAAACATTAAATCTGTTACGAAAAAAGAACTAAACAAAATGAACACAAACCGATCAGCTTTAATAAAGGAATCGTAATTGAAAAAACCGAATGACAAAAGAATGTTAACAACAAATACTTTTTCACACCCAAGACAGTTCTGCGGAATCAGAATCAACGTTGAGTTTAAGCAAGCGAATGTGCCAATTGGAGTAAAGGGCCATGAAAATTAAAATTTTTCTCACTTGTGACGAATGCATCTATCGATTTGTTTTGCATGCTAGCATGCTAGTTAACATTCATATCAGACAGCTGTTGTCTCTCACGCTGGCCAATAGAATCTTCTTGCCTATCCGAGGCTCTCACTCTGGCCAGTAGGAAATGGCCACAAACTACAGGAAAACCACCGGAGAAGCTTGAAAAAATCGTTTATTTCCACTATCGATAGGAGTTGGGAAATGCAACGTCGGTCCTGGCCAATTACTAACTTGGAGCATGTGCATGTAAATTTTGGTGCAAGTCCGTCGAAAATTGCGGCCTTGCATTCATTACACACACACACACACACACACACACACACACACACACACACACACACACACACACATTCTGCCTTTTACAGATAGAGATGAACGGACGATTCTATTCATTTATGTCCAATATGAAAATAATAAACTGATTTCTCACTGCTGCCTGCAGAGTATTATTTCAAGACAAGCTGGAACTAAGTCTAGAATGTGTAGTCTCCCCTATTTTTAACCCATTGTGTGTGGAGAAAACTGAATTTAATTCCTACCACAGTGCGGAATTAAACGGAACTATGTATCGGAATTTGAACCTGGCTTACCTACACAACATTTCCAGCAGATAACTGCTACAATGCCCACACAGAACTTTGTGTTATTTTACTATATATTAAATTATTATATTATATATTGTGCATTGGTTTTCTTTTGGCTGTAAGTTGTTTTCTTTTATCTGGTATATTTAGAAGCGTCTCCTATTCTTTGGCAGAAGGTTATATTAATTAGTTTATTGACATTATCAAAAAAAAATCTTGGCTACAATTCAGAAGAATATTTAATATAATCTGTTTTTTATTATTTTAACAGAAAAACAGGGGAACCTATTTAAAGACAACATTCTAATGAGCACAATATTGTCTATTTTTTCTCTTAAAGGTTAGTTATTTGTTCAGCAGAAAAAAATTTAGAGGAATTAATACAAAGGTTGCTGACATTTCGCGGACTTCCCTAATCATTCGAGAATTGTATCACACACGTTTTCTTCTGAAAAGAATGGAGAAAAATCCAACTAACAAATCATTGATGCAAACGCTTATAGTATTTTCGACATTTTTTTCTAAATATTTCAAAGCGGTACTATTCAATTGTCATTTTTTTTCCTTAAATTAAATCTTCTTACAGGTCAATTTGGTGTTCACTTATAAAAGATGAAAAGAAAAGATGGTAATTTTCATTCGATAAAATGTTTAATGTTAAATTGTTTGCGTGCTGTCCAGAAAACACATTTTGGTGAGTAAGAGGAATATGAATTGTTAAGCTGTCAAAATAAAATGTCGATAACAAATATAATATTCATTTTAGAGAAGCTTTTAAGTTTGAATATAAAAAAAATAAAAATAAAATAGTTATTTATGGTTCATTATTTCGTCGTAAGAAGTGAAATGAAAAAAAAAAATATATATATCGGATGCTGAATTGACGTCAGAGATGGCTTTCATCTTTTATATGCTTCCAGGACATATGCCATCAAGGGTCCTTATAACTTCCTATCCTTGTTAGCTCTTAACAATAACTTTAATATCCTTCTCCCACGCTGTTCTGCCAACCATTTATACAAGTATATAAAGAAAGTTTCTCACTGATTCGCTACGTCCTTCAAATTCTCCGAGCCCCCTTTACCAAACTTCCAACTATATTTGACTGCTTCTAATTATAGGAATTTTCCATGCGTAGCTAAGATGCGGCACAAGACTGAAAGTATTGGGCACCCAGTAAGAACTGAACTCACTATTCAGTATTAATTGTTCTAGCTAGACAAGCTTTCTAGCCATTACACTACCTCGAGGTGCCCAACTGCTTCTAATTCTATAAGTCTCTTTTTGTTTCCATTTTTCCTTAAACGTACTCGTTACACATATATCCCCCCCATTGTACCCTCAACCTTCTACAGAACGATATATCTATCTCTTCAAGTGATTGTCCGGAATTGACTGCCATAGAGAGGATTGATATTGCATAGACGTTGAGCAATATTTTATTTCTTTTTAACGATATTTTGCTCTGACTTAATCCCTTGCTTATGTTTTGAAAGGCATTTTTTTTATTATTTCAATGCGTCTTCACGTGACCCACCCGTGGGGAAGAAAATATAAAATAGGAGGAAATAATATGAGACGCGGAGAGAGGAGATAAACAGAGTGTCTCGGTTCGATTAGGGTGGATTCAGTCAAGTTGGAAACTTTGCAAATACATAAAAATATTGTATTCAATTTTCTTACAGATATAATCTAAATCAGTCAGTTTGGCATGCCGGCCCCAGGCTTCAGGGTTCTGGAATTTCAGGTCGATTGTCTGACTTAATACAATCATTCCTCTCAAATGGTGTATTGAATTTCGTTCTCAACTCCAGCTCCTATCCCACGAACGCAGGTGTTCCCCGAGGCTCCATCCCAGGCCCTACTCTGATCCTAATCTTCATCAACGATCTTCTTGACGTCATAGGTTCCCAAGTAGGCCTCTACTTGGACGAAACTACTATTTACTCGTGCCTCAAAAACAAATCTAGCATCGCTGACAAAACTAACCTGGCCGTTTGTCTCGAAAAGGACATCCAATCGGTTGTGGACTGAGGCAGGGATTGGATGGTTAACTTTAATGCCTCAAAAACAAAACTGCTCTCTATTACTCATCAGAGAGAAACATCGCTTCCTCCTATTAGAATGTCTGACGCTCAACTCCAGGAGAGCACCTCTTTATGACTGCTCGGTCTCACATTGATTGCTGACCTGAGATCGAACAAATATATTGAGCCAATAGCTACCTCCACCGCAAGGAAAGTTGTCTCCCTATGCCGCGCCAGGAAATTTTTCTCGCCGCAGTCGATCCTTCAAATCTACAAATCATCTATTCGCCCTTGCATGGAGTATTGCTGCCATATATGGTCTGGAGCCCCTTCTGTTTTTTTCTCAAAGACCTTGATAAAATCCAGAGACGGATATGCAATATAATTGGCCCTGATCTGGCATCTCATTTACAGTCGCTCTCTCACAGACGTACCGTTGCTTCCCTCTGTCTTTTTTACAAATACATTCACGGTAACTGCTCTGATGAGCTGCTTTCGCTGGTTCCCAGACTTAATGAATTTAAGTGTTCAACTAGGCTGGCATCTCGCTCTCACCCTTTCATTGTCGAAACTCTTAAATATAGCCGTCTCTTCTACTCCAATAGCTTCATGTCTCGCACTTCTCGCCTGTGGAACTCCCTCCCATTTTCCTGTTTCCCTGATAGCTATAATCTCCAACTATTCGAATATATTGTCAATCGACATCTCCAGATGCCCTGATCTATCCCCTATGCTTCTCTTCATCCTTTCCTCTATCACTCCTATTTGCTCTCGATTTAACTTTCTGTAACCCCTTGCGTGCTAGTGGCTTCCCGTCTTGCTTGGGGTGAAACGCTGAAAAAACTACAAAAAAAACCTAGAGCGCACTTGTTTTATGTTAACTTGCAACACTTTAATATACATAATTCTACGTTTATTCCCCTTCAGATATTTTTTAACCCTAGAACACTAACCATCAATTAAAGTGACACCACTACTAACCCTGGGTATATCATGCCCGATTTTGAAAATATCAAACAAATATTAAATATAAATCTTTATTTGAAATATTTTACATGCAGGCACTTCAAACTTTGTACTTTGTGTTAAAATTAATAGGAACTGGAAAATCCGGTACTGAATATTGTAATTAAAAATAGGAAAATTTGCGCTGGGTATATTATACCCATGGTTAGTATTCTAGAGTTAAGAGATATTGAAGGCACCCATGCGCAATGAAAGAACTACGAAGTGCTGCAGTTAGTGGGGGGGATTTGTCTAGTTGCTATTATAGTTTCGTCTACACAACGAGAGAGAAATGGTATGATCATTTCAACACATCAGACATGTAAAATTCTAAAACTCAACACCTTTCGAATTGGGACCGAAACAACTCAACCTTACATTATTTCAGGAACATTTGAACATCTAGAACTTGTTGGAATGGTAATGGTAATATTAGCCGTTTTCTTTTGAGGAGACATTCGACATTCAATGACCGTGCAATCATTACTGCGGTCAGTTTAAATTTTATCTTAAAACCATTTTTTCAGGAAAATAGGTGTCTCAAGTCCATTAAGCTCTTATCGACTTTTGAAGTAAAGCTGGCGGTGTCTTCTCTAACATTTACTTCAAGTCGTGTGGCACGTCGAAATCTAGACCATGTCATTATTTTTTCTCGGATTATATATGTTAGCTGTTTCTACTCCTAAATGTCCTCAAGTTTTGTGGTTTCACTCATTTGTGATTCTGCAGCGCCTGTCCACGAGATTCGAAGAAGGATGATGAGTCAAAGTAATGTTGAATGTCACGAATTAATTAATACCTCGAAATTTGACAAGACTTAAGAATGCAACGCAATTGAAAAGTTTTCATTTTAACAATAAAAAAACATTATATTCTTTCATTGACTAGATATGCACTTCACAGTCACATTGCTTGAAGTGTTTCTTGTTGGAACTCGAAAGTTTGAATTCCAGTCGTGTTCTTCACATTTACTTACGCACAAATACTATTGGGAAATATATGAATCCATTTCTACTTCCCCCAAACTATGGGTTAAATAGTAAGACTTGTATCAGAAAAAAAATCATTGTTGTTCTCAAAAAAAGATATAATGTAATATTTACTGGCAAAAAGAAAGAAAAAAAAAAGAATTATTTTTATAACGGAAATCTTTCTCGGATGTAATAACCCACTAACAATTGATAAGTCGTGAAGCAAAAATCGATCAACCAATGACTAATGTTCCTGGAGAATGATGAACAGCTGTTTCTGCAGTGATGAAATACTTACATGCCGTATGAGTTGTAGGAGGTAGAAAAAGCGAGAACCGTGCTTTTGTGCACGGTGTTGACATGAAAGAGAGAGGGGCTTTTAAAAATTGTATCTGCCGTAATTCTAAACAGAGAGCCGGTAATCTTTAAAATGTACCGGCACTGCGATTTTCTAATGAATCTATTTTTCCATAGCGAGAATGAATATATCCAAAATTGTTTTTTCTCTGCAGCGCAAGACGCAAAAAGGAAATAGTTTATCGCTGATCACTGCTCATTTTAGTAAGTACATTTGATGGCTATTTTTATAGCGACTGATATGTTTTAAATAAATGCTTTACGAGGTGTACTAATTGTGACTGAGAACATATACAATTGAACCTCGGCTCACGAATTTAATTCGTTCTTGAAGGCCGTTCGTAACGCGAAATGTTTGTAAACCGAAACTATTTTTCCAATAGGAATCAATGTGGAAAAAAAATGTCACAGTAGAATAAAATTGGAAATTAAAAACATGCCACAACACACAAATGTATACAACACGGCAGTCGACTCAGAAATTATTCCGTTCGTATTAACTCGGTTTGGCTTTGATGTTCGAGAACCGAAATCTTGTTCCATAACCGAGGCATATTCATCTCGAATTTTCTGTTCGAAAACCGATTTGTTGGACATGTGAGACGTTCGAGAACCGAGGTTGCAAGGTAGCCAAGAAAATGTACTGCTACGTTTTCCCTAACATTAGATACAAGATGGCAGTGTGAAACTTTACGTCCTTGTTATGTCTGTGGGAAAATTCTGCTATGTCGTTAAAATAAATTGCATTTTTATGTGAGGTTTATTTAAAGAATATTTTTTGTCAAATTAAAGTTACCACATTAAAATCAACTGTAAATTATTAAAGTATGTGAAAATTTATAGTAATTCTAATTTCGAATATTGGTATAAGGCAAGAGAATCCGCCAATAACCATGAAGAAGAATGTTACTGGTAAAAACATCTATTTTTATCTCCTTTGACATTCATTTACACTATTTACATCCGTTTATATCTATCTAAACTACCAATGACTACAATCACTTTCGCAGATCAATAATTAAAAATGGCTACTTTTAGTGAAGCCAGGGGTTCTTGGTGAAGACCACACTTCTCCGAACCTTGTAGACTGGCGCTACAGAATCACAAACAAAGAACTGTACCAGGTATCAGAAACATCACTTGGGGACATTCACCAATGGGAAAAAAAATGATATCACATGCCATTCGAAAAAAAATAATGACATAATGAACATAGTGACATCCCACACTTCTTCAAATAAAACATTTGTAAGGAAATTCCAATGATTACTTGAAAAGAGTGATAACAGCTCAAGGACTAATGGCACAGTGGATAAAGGCGTTAGTTTGATCCAGTGACAGGACCCAAAGAGTGTGAGTTCAATACTCGGTTAAGGCGGTGGAGAATTTTGAGAGTAGATTTAACAGGAGATAACAGACATCCATTAGACATGGAACGAGAACAGTCTACACCAGTGAGCGAAATAAAGGGTTCAGTTCGACATTCCAACCACCTGAAGAAGGTCGGATAGTACAACCGTCGAAATGTTGTGATAAACATGGCAACAAAGATGAGGACAATAGTCCGAATAATGTAAGTAGTGTACATAATACCTCCTCTTAGAAACATAGACAGATACTGTAGAAGGCCGGAGCGTACAAGGGTCGAAACGTTCTAATAAATATGGCGACAAAAATGAGGACAATAGTCCGAATAATGTATATAGTGAACAGCTACTAGACTTGAGAAATTTATTTCCCTGGAAATTGTTTTAAGAAAAGATGTTTTTATATATTTCCACCGATATCAATGCTGACTTCTAAGTTAATGAATACCAAATGTTTCCTTATAAGATAACGACTAATATTACTATTACTATTATTATCGGTCGAATAAAAATCAACTACTATTATCCTTAAAATTATGATCGACTGCAAATTACTATTGTATATGAAGGTTTATAATAATTCTAATTTCGAATATTGGTATAAAGCAAGAAAATCCTCCCATGACCATGAAGAAGAAAGTTACTAGAAAAAATTATCCGTTTCTATATCCTTTGACATTTACACTATTTACATCGTTCGGACTGTTAGTCTCGTCTTTATTATTATATTCACAACGTTTCGGTAGTTGTTCACTGCGTCCTTCTTCAGGTGATATACGTTGGAATATCAAATCAATCACACGTGGATCGTTTGTTCTAATTCCACATGGCATGCGATTTTTGGTTATCTCACTTTCAGTAAATTCCCTTTAGTATCTCAACTCTCCAAGTTTTTGATACCTCAGCTGTGGCCAGGTATTGAAATCACAACGCTTTGAGTCAAGTCACCTATTGGATTACTTCAGCTAAAAAACGGCCGAAACGCCGTGAATATGAAAAATAAAGATGAGAGCAACAGTCCGAACGATGTAAATAACGTAAATAGTTCAAATACCTCATATCAGGAATATAGACAGATCCTGAAGAAAACCAGAGCGTACAATAGCCGAAACGTCGTGAATATGACAATAAATATGAGAACAACAGTCAGGACAATATAAATAGTGTAAATAGTTCAAATACCTCATATCAGGAATATAGACAGATCCTGAAGAAAACCAATGCGTACAATAGCCGAAACGTCGTGAATATGACAATAAATATGAGAACAACAGTCAGGGCAATATAGTGTAAATATTTAAAATACCTCATCTCAGAAATATAGGCAGATCCTGAAGAAGACCGGTGCGTACAATAGCCGAAACGTCGTGAATATGACAATAAATATGAGAACAACAGTCAGGGCAATATAAATAGTGTAAATATTTAAAATACCTCATCTCAGAAATATAGGCAGACCTTGAAGAAGGCCTGCCCGTACAACGGCCGAAACGTTCTGAATATGACAAAGATGAAGACAACTCTCTGAATCATGTAAATAGTGTAAATAGTTACAATACCTCATCTCAGAAATATAAACAGATCCTGAAGAAGACCGGAGCGTACAATAGCCGAAACGTTCTGAATATGAAAATATAGATGAGGACATCAGTCTAAAAAATCTAAATAGTGTAACTAGGTACAATACCTCATCTCAGAAATATAGACAGATCCTGAAAAAGGCCGGTCCGTTCAACGGCCGAAACTTCGTGAATAGAGCATTAAAAATGAGAACAACATTCCGATCAATATAAATCGTGAAAATAGTTACATTATCAAATCTCAGAAATATAGACAGATCCTGAAGAAGTCTGGTCCGTACAATCATCCGAAACGTCGTGAATATGACAATAAAGATGAGAACACCAGTCCAAACAATGCACATAGTGTAAATAGTTACAATACCTAATCTCAGAAATACTGACAGATCCTGAAGAAGTCCGGAGCGTACAACAGCCAAAACGTCGTGAATATGGCA
Source organism: Acanthosepion esculentum (assembly GCA_964036315.1). Taxonomy (NCBI): domain Eukaryota; kingdom Metazoa; phylum Mollusca; class Cephalopoda; order Sepiida; family Sepiidae; genus Acanthosepion; species Acanthosepion esculentum. The sequence goes on from OZ038491.1 coordinate 46,747,654, forward strand.
ATAACGATGAGAACAACTGTCCGAACAATGCAAATGTGTAAATATTTACAATGCCTCATCTCAGAAATATAGACACAATGACATTCATTGGCCAAAATTTTAATCCCATTTTCTATAGAAATTCATGAAATCGCTTGACTAAAATATTCCTCACGTCCAATAAATGTTATAGCTCTTTCGAATACTTGTACATATTTCCTTCCAGAAATTTTGTTTGTTAGTAGTGTCAAACGTTAGCAGTTTATTTAATTCATTAGTTTACCTAGTTAAGTATGCTATCGATTACTAAGCTATTGATTAAGTTATTAATTTATAGTTACAGTTTCTAATTTGCCAGACTTATAAATAATTTATTACTGTAGAAGTGGCGGCAAATATTACCGAGATCTGATTCTATCAGTTTTAATCCGGACAAGTTTACAAATACGTTCAAAATCTGTAGTCATGCCGGAAGACTTTTAAATTCTATTTATTCAGTACAGGTCTTCAGCCAGTCTTCGAGCTGAATTGAAATGTATATATTGTGTTTCTATTGCGTATCAACATTATTCATCAAGAAACTTCTAAACCAAGAAGTACTACAAATATTAACTATCCTTTATATTGAACGGCGAAAAATATTTTTCAAAAGCTAAGCAAGGTATTAAGAAACGAGGGAATTTCATTAAAAGCAAATAGAAAAAAAAATTACTAAACTATTATGTAATATTAGTATTTCTATATGGCAGTGAATGCTGGAAAATCTCTTCCTTAATGAGAAGATTTGAGGAATTAGAAATACTATTCTACGTCAGGAGTCTGAGAATATCAAGAACCGAACATGTGAACAACGGCTAAGATTTTGAGAAAATAGAAACAAAAAGGACACTGAAAGTTAACATCAGGAAGAGGCAGTTGAAATTTCTCGGGCGCAATATAATAGTGATAGATGGCAAATTGATAGGGATGGAGGAAGGCAGCGTATAATCTATCTAACGGGGTTGTGTATATGGTTGGCAGAACAGGGACTAAGAGAGCTAAAAAGGACATGAAACCGGAGGATCTGAAAGGAGACGGCACAGAGAAGAACCAATCTATCTATCAACCTATCTCAGTCTGTTCATCTCTATCTACGTATTTATCTATCTCAGTCTGTTCATATCTATCTATCTCTCAATCTATCTATCTCAGTCTGTTCATATATATCTCAGTATGTTCATATCTATCTAAGTATTTATCTATCTCCGTCTGTTCATATCTATCTATCTATCTATCTATCTATCTATCTATCTCAGTCTGTTTATCTCTATCTATCTATCTGTCTGTTTATATCTATCTATCTATCTATCTATCTATCTATCTGTCTGTTTATATCTATCTATCTATCTATCTATCTATCTATCTCAGTCAGTTTATCTCTATCTATTTATATCTATCTATCTATCTATCTATCTATCTATCTATCTATCTCAGTCTGTTTATCTCTATCTATCTATCTATCTATCTATCTATCTATCTATCTATCTATCTGTCTGTTTATATCTATCTATCTATCTATCTATCTATCTATCTATCTGTCTCTCTGTTTATCTCTATCTATCTATCTATCTATCTATCTATCTATCTATCTGTCTGTTTATATCTATCTATCTATCTATCTATCTATCTATCTATCTATCTATCTATCTGTCTCTCTGTTTATATCTATCTATCTATCTATCTATCTGTCTGTTTATATCTATCTATCTATCTATCTGCGCATGTGTGTGTTTGTGTGTCGGCGTGTGTTTGTTTGTATGTGTGTGTGTGTTTGTATGTGTAAGGTAATGAGAGAGAGGTAGAGAGATTCTATGTGTGCATATAAAAGTAAAAAGACAAGGGAAAACTTTTATGCCAACGTGTTTCTTTCCTTGAGCAATTTAATCAAGGCAGATGTCGAATGTATTATTCAGTAATCTGTATTTATAGAAAGAAGTACACTGAATAAAAAGTTAAATAACTTTTATGTTTTCAGTTTCTTTAATTAAAGAATGTTGTAAAATATTCTAAGAAATTATCGTGTAAATGAAAAGAGAATTATGGAGGACACTAAGTGCCGTAATTTTTGGTCTACTGTTTGATGCAACTACACAAGATCTAAATCCACGGGACGATTTTTCTTAAAGATTATTTGTCGAGGTATAATTTCTGTTTGTTTTTGAAAACATTTGACCCGAAACAATGCAATAAAGCCACTAAGAGGAAAGTACGAGAAAAAAAAAAACATTATTAAGAAGCGAGAACAATAAAAGAACCAGAATTAAGAAGACGGAATATCACGATTGACAATGAATTTAAAATTTCCGGAGAGCAAAATTGACTGTAAATCAAGAACACAGAAGTGAGTTTTATAAGGGAGAAGAAACTGTTTTCTACTATAAAATGATGAGACCTGACCGCCATTCTAGTACTGCGTTTAAATTTATAAAGTCAAGGCAACAAAGAGGAAAGCTCATCAGAACAATTATTAGGAAAATGCATTTATTTACAAAAGGCACAGACAAATTACATTAAGGAAGCCGGAAAATGACTAAAGGCAAGATACCAGGTCGGCAACAATAACACTGTAGATTATTCTTTTTTATTTCATCTTGGATCTCTAAATACATAGCAGAAGCACATACCAAGATGTGACAATAATATTCAATGAATGAGCTGAGGATAGACTTATAGATGTGTCAGATAAATTCAGGCGAAAGACTATGGCATGTCCGATAATCTTTGGGGTTCATCATTTTGTTTGTTTGTTTGTTTGTTTGTGGTTTTATGGCATATCAACCACTATGGGTTATTTAATGCCAGATCCAGTATTTACTAGATATATCAAACACGTATAGCTGGCAACATCATTGTTTCAAAAAAGTGTAGTTGGCAACATCATTGTTTCAAAAACGTATAGCTGGCAACATCATTGTTTAAATTTTTTTCTACTGATTGATCCTAAGCCACCGCTTTCCATCACATTTTAGGGGTAAGGTGTTAGCATATTTAGTGTAGGGTTTGGGAGGGAAAGTTAATTGTAAGTTGTAGTTGTTTTGGGATGGGTTAGATGTGATGGGGCATGACATGACCAGCCGTTTGATCGGATCGACGGCCTTTTGGTTGGACGTAGTTTATCGTCATACCCAGGACGCAGATGTAGTTTATCGTCATACCCAGGACGCGGATGTAGTTTATCGTCATACCCAGGACGTGGACACACCTTGGGATTTCACTATTTTCCCATAGCTGGGACCCTAACAGGTGCTACCACCCCGGATCAGGGTGAACCTGAGAACATCAGCAATTAAGAGGTGGTTCCACGCTCCTCAAAACCTCCTGATCAGAGACCTTGCTGTTGGATGTAGTTTATCGTCTTACCCAGGACTCGGATGCAGTTTAACGTCATACCCAGGACGGTTCATCATTTTCATTCTGCTCGGTGTTCGTTAGTTGTAATCTTTGGGGTCGTATCCTGATTTGTACAGCACGAAATGAGACAACATTTTAGTTTATGTGTAATTGTAAGTTATTTCTTTTTCTTTCTCTTTAAAGATTTTTCATGGTAATGTTTGGACACGTGTTATCTGAACAAAAGTACGATTGTTTTATGTGAAGTACAGTTTTTTTAATTTCTGTTGTAACCTAGAAAGGGTTTCTGAATAAGGAATAACCAAAACGGAGATTGTTAAATGAAATGGTAATCTTTATAGCATCAACAAAATACAATACTCGCCAGCGCCGTGAAGTAGGTAAACCACTACTAGTGGTGGCTACTTAGACATTCTATTACTCCCACTTACAATGGTGTCCAACGTATTTATGAGGATTGAGATATACCCATTATTGTTCATAGGTACGTTATATAACTGTTTCTTTTTATCCTTGTCTTAGGGATCGCACTGTAGTGATCCCCTGGTGCTGATCTTACGCAAAACCGCCACAAATGCATTAATATCCATTTAGATTGTTTTAGGTGAATCCCTATCGGGTTGTTAGTAGAATTAGTATATAGTACACACATCAAACACCTTGGTGTCTGGATATGTTATAATTGATTTACTATAGTAAATAAAAAGAAATTGAACATAAAATAGGGTACGCTAGAGGCAATGTCACCCAACACCGCTGATCACTACACAATCAAAACATTAACAGGAAAAATTACATAGCTTCATCAGATCGAGACTTTCACACAGATGTCACTCATGGTGTCTGATCCTTTTATATATATATATATCTAAATTATCAACTTTCGCAGATCAATGATTAATAATGGCTATTTTTAGTGAAGTCCGAAAGTCTTGGTGAAAACCACACTTCTTCGAACCTTGTGGACTGGCGCTACAGCATCACAAACGAAGAAATGTACCAGGAAAAAAAACATCACTTGGGGATTTTCAACAGGAGAAAAAAAAACTAAAATGGATATCACATACGACTCAACAAAAAAAAAAAATCAAGTTATTGACTGTATGATAAATCATAAGTTACATCCCCTTGTAATCTAAAAGGTATAAAGAGCACCCTGTAACATCCGTCAGTAGAAGAGTAGTCAGAGTAATGTGCAATAAAGCTTTGGTATAAGTTTATTCATTGGTTCTGTTTTTATCTACACTGACATCCACACTTGTTCAATTACAAGGTTTGGAAAGAAATTCCACTGATTACTTGAAAAGATTGATAGAAGCTACTGGACTTGAGAAAAATTATTTTCCTGAAAATTATTTTAAGGAAAAGATGTTTTATATATTGCCAGCGACGTCATTGGTCAATGAATGCCGAATGTTTCCTTATAAAGTAACAACTAATATTACCATTATTATTTTTCAGTTACCTTAACTACGAAAGAGTAGGGGCTTTTGGCTTTATTCCCGTCCACTGCGGTGACAATATCCTTGCCTTGCTCATTAAGGGGAGAGAATTACAGGTACCATACTCAAAAAAAGGTTCACAATACCACGTGCCTATTCGTAGTTGAGGCCCGAGATAGGATTTATACGACCTCCACGAACGAAACTGTTTACAACTTCTTTTGTTTTACCTGACATTGCCTTGCAGAAAAGACTTTCCGCCACCCACTTTGTCCCTCTTTTACTACGAACAGATGACTTGATCAATTCACGCGTCCGGGGAAGCTTCTATTTCCGATAGAGGTCACGAGGTTGGTCATGCTAGAATAAGGACAACAATTCGTCATTTATCATAAGAAGTTTATATATCCGCCTTGGGCTAGAATAAAGAAGGCCGAATCGAAAATAATGAACTAGACTGAGACGAGACTTGAACTATCTATTTAGACGGCCGAATGATTTGCACTGAGTTTAATCACCGAATATTCCTTGACCGGAGCGGCTAATGCTGTCTTCGTAAGACGGGCTCTCAAGGTAGGGTATGTAAGTTTAAAAGATTATATCAACAACTAACAAGAGACCATTATCCTCGTCTCAGTGTACATTAACACTTGTCCATTGGCTGGAAGGCATTACGGGAAGAGATTTACAATAAGTGCATTTTAAAAGACTGCTATGTCTACACGCTATATTTCTCATCATTATCTACCCAGGTTTCCTATTGATTGTCAAACAATGAACAATGAAAATAGCTAAGGGCACGAAAAACTTCACAGAACAAAAACGTATAATGAAGTGCTAACACCAGCCATCATATAGAAAGCAATAAAAAGTAGTTATACCAGGAGTTGTTGAAACTTTCTTTCCCAAACCAAGAATTGGCATTTGGTCAATTTTGGGGAGAATAAAATTGCATGCAGGAGAATAATAAAAAGCAAAAACATGCCAAACCTTCCTGATTTAATTATGATTTTTTTCCCAGGAGGATGGCTGGAATAATGTATTGCGGTTCGGATTTGAGAATCGAAGAGACGAGTTCGAATTCCAGTCGAGTTCATTACATTCATTTACGTACTAATAACCTTGGAAAAGTTATGATTCCATCTCCTCTAAATAGTACGACAGACTGGATCTTATAACCTTGCGTGGTTACCGGTCTATAGAAATTCGGAACCCAAAACCTGAAGGCCTAGTGTACAGACAGAGAGCTGTCAACATAATATCCTGTGGTCTTTGGCTGTCGGCTAAGAGCTTGATGGACGCTGCATTGCTAATTTAAAGACCACTGCAAGTATCATGAAGAAGAAGAATCAATCTGTTTCTTCTGTCCTCAGGTCTCCCCCAAGAGGCTTAACATATATGCCTGTCGATCAGATTGTAGGTTAGTATTATGCACGTTATTATTTTATTATCTTGACTCGGGTGGTAACACCTGTCTGGGTATCTTGACGCCAATATGTCTTAGTTTTTTGGTACCCTGGTGTACTAGTGAGCCAGCTAAATTGAGCTGAATCATTTTATAGTTTACCAAAAGAATGGTTAACCAATCAGAAGGCTCAAAATATTCAATGAGAGGTGTATAAAGGCGGCCAAGTTTTTTTCCCGAATATGCACTGCCAGCCTTTGATATCGAAGACTGAAGAATTACGGAACAGCTGCTGGTGGTATTGGCGATTTAGTCAGATTCAGTAGAGAGACTGACTCGTGAGTGTTAATCTTTAACGTTGTTTCATTGAACAGATTACGTACTGCGCTGTATTCTATATTCATAGCCTATGGTGAACATGGTCAACACAATCTAGTACTACGCTTAAATTCATAAAGACGAGGTACCTTAGCGAAGAGCTCATTCGAACATTTGCTATGAAAGTATTTATAGAAAAGGCACAGATAGGCAATCTTACGGTGTTGGGAAAGTGACTGAAGTCAAGACGCCAGATGAAGACCAATAATATTGCTGAGTCTTCTTTGGATCTTATCACGGAGCTCAAGGTTAATCAGGGGGACAGCAGATAGCAATTCACATTGCATTTAAATTTTTGAAGATTAAAGTTGGCTGAAAAGCATGGAACTGGAAGGGAGTTCCACAAGCCGGAAGTGCGAGCAAAGAGATTGTTAGCATATAACTTACAGCTATATGTAACCAGTTTAACACTACATTGATGAGAACTTGACGCCAGGGTAGTACTGCGCTTAAATTCAAAATGTCGAGATACCATAGCGAAGAGTTCACCCGAACAATTACCATGAAATTATTTATAAAAAAGACACAGTGAGGCAACATTACTGCGATAGGAATGTGATTGAAGCCGAGCCGTCAGGTGAAGATCGATAATGTTGCTGATTCTTCTTTGGATTTTATTAAAAAAAAAAACAGTTAAATAGTAAGAGCATCGAACCATGTGTGGCAACAATATTCTAAGCATTGACGAATGGTAGACTTATAGATGTGTATGACAGAATCTGGGAAGAAAAATTGTCTTGCACCACACAGTGATCCAACGTACTTAGAAGCTGACCTAGCAATGGATTCAATATAGTTTTTTCTACACCAGGTCATCTGAGGACGTTAGCCCGAGAAGGCGCAACGATTCACTTTCCTGGAGTTTAGCATCATCTATGCTAATGGAAGGCACAGTGGAGTCACTCAGATGATTAAGTTTTGGAGGTGCTAAAATTAACAAACTATCTTTTACTGCAGTTAATAACGTTTTTTTTTTGTGGGGGCGGATATCGGCTGCCATTTTGACCTTGTCCAATTGATCAGCCTTACTCTCGAGACGTGTATCATAAATAATTCAGTATGTAGAATTAAAACTATAAAAGATTTCAGGTTCCTTGGTGCCTGGGTCAGCCGTAAAAATTAGTATTAAAAATTGAAAATGGAATAGAATGCCTTGAACACAAATTGCAACAAAATCAAAAATTAACTAAAAATTCCCGAGTCACCCTCTTAAATAGCCTCGCCAGATCGGGGCTTCCATATTAATATCATCCATGGCGCCAAACTGGTCTACAAATAACTAACTTGTTACCAGCGACTTACCGCTTTCTCAGGCCAATGATTAAAACTTGCTTCAAATAAATGAGGTTTCAGCTACGACCATCATACGACGAAAGATGTGGGGGCTGCAGCTAGAGAATATACATCTATACCAAATAACAGAAACCACGTCACTTGAAGACTTTTAACATTAGTAACAACTAAAAGAAATACCACATGTAAATCCAACATAAAATTACACATATAATCAAGATGTCAACATTCCACATAACTTCAAACAAAAGGTTAGGAAGAAAATGCCATCGATATAGAAAGTGCAATAATATTTAGGAAATTTGATTATTTGGTTGATATGTTTAGCGGCATATTAACACCTTTATGGGTTATTTAAGGGCGAAATCTACATATTTTGTACATAATGTCATGGCATCAAATAGAGATGAAATGCATTGTTGGTCTTGTTGCTTTAAATGTGTATTGTTGGTAAGTTGATTTTGTTTAGAGGTATATTAAACTATATGGTTATTTAATACCGAAATCTAAACATTTTGTAAATAAGTTTATGATTTCAGTTCATGATTTCAGTTTATGATTTCAGTTTATGTTTTTTAGATATATATATTTTGTAGATCATAAAATGTATTATAGGATAATTTACGATTAAAATGTATTTTTATAATTTTTTTGTGTTGCATTGATTGTTGATTTCCTATAAAATTGTAATGTTGACCATTTTATTCTAAAATCTACTGTTGAGTTTTGTTTGGGGGGGTTCACTATTTGCCCATAGCTGGGACACTACAACCTGGTTCCAGGTGGACATGGGAGCAAAAGCAGTTAAAACGTGGTTCCACGCTTCTCGAAACCTTCGGTTTCCCGATCAGAGGTATTGCTGTCGGACGTATTATATCGTCATACCCAGGTGTACCAATTCAAAGATGCTTCCACGCTCATCAAAACCTCCAATTTTCCAATCGGAGGTCTTGCTGCCGGATGTAGTTTATCGTCATACACAGGAATAGTAATTCAAAGGTGCTTCCAGGCTCCTGAAAACGTCCAATTTCCTGATCAGAGGACTTGCTGCCGAAAGTAGTTTATCGTCATACCCAGGAATAGCAATACAAAAGTGCTTCCACGCTCATCAAAACCTCCAATCTCCCGATCAGAGGCCGTGCATCCGGATATAGTTTATCGTCATACCGAGGAATAGCAATTCAAAGGTGCTTCCACGCTCATCAAAACCTCCAATCTCCCGATCAGAGGACTTGCTGCCGGATGTAGTTCATTGTCATACCCAGGAATAGCAATTCAAAGGTGCTTCCACGCTCATCAAAACCTCCAATCTCCCGATCAGAGGGCGTGCATCCGGATATAGTTTATCGTCATACCGAGAAATAGCAATTCAAAGGTGCTTCCACGCTCATCAAAACCTCCAATCTCCCACTCAGAGGACTTGCTGCCGGATGTAGTTCATCGTCATACCCAGGAATAGCAATTCAAAGGTGCATCAACGCTCATCAAAACCTCCAACCTCCCGATCAGAGGCCGTGCTTCCGGATGTAGTTTATCTTCATACTCAGGAATAGCTATTCAAAGTTGATCCACACTAATCAAAACCTCAAAACTCCCGATCAGCGGACTTTCTGCCGGATATAGTTTATCGTCATACCCAGGAATAGTAATTCAAAGGTGCTTCCATGCTCATCAAACTTCCAATCTCCCGATCAGAGGACTTGCTGCCGGATGTAGATTATAGTTATACACAGGAAGAAAGTGGACTTAAGTAACATATTTTCCTGAAAATGTGTTTTCATAGACAGAATTATAAATATCACCTGTATGTCGCTATAGCTGCTTGGTCATACACATTCTAATGTTTCTTTATAATGAAACGGCTAATACAGTAGAATTACTGGCAACCGGACTAAGAAGACCTTCCAGATATGAAGAATTGGTTACAAAGTCCGGATATGAGGGGTTATATTTAGATTAAAATAAAAGAACTGAAATCAGTTTTAACATTTATTTTCAATGATTTATTGTAAACAAAATAAGCTCGTGGTGAGTGAAATATAACGGAATTGATTTTAAGGAAAAATAAATAAATTATGTAATGTTAATGAGAATTCTTTAAATTAAATATGCAACGTATGCAAAACAAATAATATAAGGAGGATTTTTTAATCGTTGTTGCATGAGGATTCTTTCTCTTCTAATGTCATTCTCAACATTCGCAATTCGTTTTGCTTTTGTTCTTGAATTTTTTTTAAACGAAAAACATTTTTTTAATTCTGCGTGCGTCATTGCAATCTTCATAGCTGAATGCTGACATTCTTTTCATGAAACTGAGACATTATTTCATACCTTTTTTCAATTTCAGTCCAGATTTCTTCACAATCATGCATCTCGTCGCTATCTTGTTGCCGTTGTGTCTCGTTTAATCCTTTCCTCTTAGTCCCATCATCCTTTGCACCAATATAAGCCATTAGGGTGAAATAAATATAAGCAATTATCCAAAGTAAATTTCCTGAAAAACGGAAATTTTCATCTCAGTTACATGTCACCCAAATAGTTCAAATGTACACATCAAAATCATGTCCGGATATATATTTTTTTTTTAGCGTATCACCCCAAGCAAGGCTGGAGGCCACTGTCACGCAAGGGGTTATAGAAGGGTTGGAGGGAGAGCAGATAGGAATGAAAGGTGAAAGGATGTGGAGAAGGGAAGTGGACAGATCAAGGCAACTGGAGATGTCGATTGACGCTACACTTAAACCGTTGCGGGATTCCGAGTATGAGGCACTTCGGATATGCGGGATTTCGGATATGAAGGATTCTACTCTATTGACATTAGCAGTAATACAAAAAAAAATATAAAAATAAGCGTCTGCTACTTTGCACGCTACAAGGTAAGCAAACTGTCATGCAGATATGTGATAACGTCGGTGGTTTTATATGTCAGTGGCCAAACAATCACTCACGAGCCATTAGTGGCACTTTGGAGTTTTATATGCGGCTCGTGGACATATGTTGGCAATGGTCGTTTTTGTAACACCGTTTATATAAAAGACCAATAAAAAAAATAAACATTATAGATCTTTACTGAGAATGAATTCAGAGTTCATTTGATCAGAACGTAAGTTTAATGTTCATGGTTATTAAAACTATAACAGCATATCTTGTCTTGCGGCTCTCAAAGATCTGAACTCTATCGTATGTGGCTGTTACATTAGTCAAGTTTGCTCACACCTGGTATACGTTATGAATATTTGATATAGGTCAATCCAAAAGGTCACAGAAGATCAAAATATGGTCAAAGAAATAATTTGAAATGGAAGTTAAATATTTATTTCTACATGAAAAATATAATAAATAATGCGGCAACCAAGGTACATCCGTTTTTATTTTGTAAATTAATTCGTGGGTAGATGACATGATTATTTATTAATCTATACAAATTGTTTTTATTTTTATTATTTAGATAAATATTACGTTCAGATAAACGTTACATACCCATAAAAGTGATAAAAAAATAAACTCTACACAATTTTCCTTTTTTTTTCTACATACAACGTGCGCCATCATCGGCCGACATCTAGGGGAGATAACAGGAGAGTTTCGGTGGCTAAGGTTTTACTACCACCCCTGCTGCCACCATCAGCTTTTGCGACTGGACAGGGTATTGTTTTCAGTGTAGCCGTGTCAGTCTCTGCGATTTTTATTCAACGGCAAGTCAGATTTTCCAACGTTGTGTTCAATAAAAGCATTTGCCTTTGATCGTTAAACAAAACACAACACGCTGCTATTGACCGTTATCAAGTATATATAATGGAAGGTACAGAGATGGGTTTCACGTCGGAAGTATGAATAAGCATAAATAACCTATTCGCCCCCTAATGTGATGGTCACTCTGTAGACAATTTCATCTCTCATTTGAGCAACTTCACTGGCGAGGAACACGTACAAACGATCGAACTTATTAAAATGTCGAACTCATCTGTAAAACGAATAAGTTAAGCATTTTGCATCAATTTCATAGTTAACTCTGACTTATATTTCGAAAAAACTCCCCAAAATACAAACTTTGAAAGTTTTTTAATTTAGAGTGTTACAGTCAAAATAGTAAAATTGAAATATGTTTATGATAGTGAAAGATTTGGTTTGGTTTGATTTGTTTTACAGCATATCAACACCTCAATGGGTTATTTAATGCCGACAGCATTTATAGGATAGATTCGTATGAATAGACTATGTATTCTTTGGTTTAGATTGGTTTTGTTTAGTTTGTTTTACGGCATATCTAATTCAATGGGTTAATCAATGACGACAACAATTTTAGGATAGATTCGTATGAATAGAATATGTAAACTTTGGTTTACATTGGTTTGGTTTATTTTGTTTTACGGCATATCAACTTCAATGGGTTATTTAATGCCGACAACATTTTTAGGATAGATTCGTATGAATAGAATATGTAATCTTTGGTTTAGAATGCTTTGGTTTATTTTGTTTTACGGCATATCAACCTAAATGGGTTATTTAATGCCGACAACATTTTTAGGATAGATTCGTATGAATAGAATATGTAATCTTTGGTTTAGATTGGTTTGGTTTATTTTGTTTTACGGCATATCAACCTAAATCGGTTAGTTAATGCCGACAGAATTTTTAGGATAGATTCGTATGAATAGAATATGTAATCTTTGGTTTAGAATGCTTTGGTTTATTTTGTTTTACGGCATATCAACCTAAATGGGTTATTTAATGCCGACAACATTTTTAGGATAGATTCGTATGAATAGAATATGCAATCTTTGGTTTAGATTGGTTTGGTTTATTTTGTTTAACGGCATATCAACCTCAATGGGTTATTTAATGCCGACAGCATTTTTAGGATAGATTCGTATGAATAAAATATATATTCTTTGGTTTGGTTTGGGTTGGTTTATTTTGTTTTACGGCATATCTACTTCAATGGGTTAGTTAATGCCGACAACATTGTTAGGATAGATTCCTATGAATAGAATATGTATTCTTTGGTTTAGATTGGTTTGGTTTATTTTGTTTTACGGGATATCAAACTAAATGGGTTATTTAATCCCGACAATATTTTAGGATAGAATCGTATGAATAGAATATGTATTCTTTGGTTTAGATTGGTTTGGTTTATTTTGTTTTACGGCATACCAACTTCAATGGGTTCTTTAATGCAGACAAAATTTTTATTGCTGATATATTTTTCTTCAAAAATCTATTTCTGGGAATATATTTCCTTGAAGAAATCTATAGCTTGTCCTATTTTTTTAAAAATGTATAACTGTTTCTATTGCTCGTATTTTTTTAAAGTATTCCTGATAATTTTTCCTACAAAAATTATTGATAGTAATAATTTTTTTTATTAGAAATTATTTCTGGTATTAAGACCTATTTATACACAAGTTTGGGTGTTAACTATTTCCCCATAGCTGGGACCCTAACAGGTGCTACCACCTCTGGTCACAGTGGAGCTTAGAACACCAGCAATTGAGTTGTGATTCCAAGCCCCTCAAAATCTTCTGATCAGAGGCCTTGCTGTTGGACGTAGTTTATCGTCTTACCCAGGACGCGGATGTAGTTTATCGTCATACACAGGACAAGATAGTGAAGGAAGAGTAGGTGGTAGAAATGGATATTATGAGAATAAAGTGGAAATGCAACGAATGACCCTTGATTTGAGGAGTCAAATTCATATCCTAGGTATGACGATAAACTACATCCAGCAGCAAGGCCTTTGATCAAGTGGCTTTGAGGAGCGTGGTTCCACCTCTTAATTGCTGTTATTCCCAGGTCCATAAATAATGAACCTCTAAACTAGGATCAAAACATTATGAAAGTATAAAAATACATTTTAATAGTAAAATACCAGCAATAGATCTTTAATAACAACAAAGAAAATTTCAAGCAATAGATTTTAAAGGATCTAGTAAAATTGCTCGAAATCATTTGCTCGAAAAATAATTTCTCCAACTCTCAATTGCTCGAAGTAATTTTGAAGATTATTTAAATAGTGTTGCTCATAATATTTCATAGTATTAGAGTAAATATTAGCAACAATAGTTATATTTTTATATCTTTTTAAATCACGAAGAATAACAGTAATAATAAAAATGTACCCTTTATTTTAAACTATGACAAAAAGGCAACGTAGAATAAAAATAAGACCTGCTATATAAATGTACCCGTTCTTTAATTTTAACTGTTCAGTTAACAACAATAAAGTTGTATTATTTTATCTTATAGTAAATATTAGAAACAATCTAGTTTTATTTTTTTATAACCACAGGTTTCGAGCAATTTACTGTCGAGTAATTGATTTCAAGCAATTTACCGTATACCGATTTTAATAATAAAAAATATACTAAAACTCCAAAGAAAACAAATTTCGGCCTTAACTTATGGGTCATATAAGTTGATATGCCGCGAAACAAACTAAACCAAAGAAAACTTACTGTGTTGAGGGAAGCATCAGCGGGAGAGCCATTTTCTAAATGCAGTAGTTCTTGGGAAGTTTGTTCGAAAATTGGAGGTCTAATACAGTGCCTATATGCTCAAGGAAAATGTTATCACTTTATATCAATTAGTATTGTAAGGTTTGCAAAAATATTATCGTAAATTAATTTACATATGCCATGAATTTAATTATACTGGGCGATCTCTAGACGTGGCCTTTTGTCAGATTGTGTTGGCCCAAGCATGTATCCAGTTGGGCAACTAATTTCTTGCAGATCACTTATATTTTTGAGTTGTATTATAATTGCATGCCTCATTAGATTTGCCTTGTACCACATTGAACTGCACTTAATTTATGAATACAGGCATGTACACGTAGATGAGACAGTCATATTATTTGTGAGAGCCTGTGTGTAATACAGTGTGTAATACAGTGTGAGTTTAGGCAAGTAGTTGCTTATATATTGAATAAGATCTTCCCGCCCCCGCCTCCCTTCTCCCGAGAGAGTGAAACAAACATGAAAGACAAGCCTTTCAAACTTGCATCAGAGCGAAAGCCGTGGAATAGCGAATTGGGACGTTGAGTGTCTTTGATGTTCAAGTGAAGACACTGGGCGAGGTGAGACAAAGTAAATAACAATCAAAATGCCAGGGGAATTTCAGATGTAAACACCGGTTGGCATTGTATAGACAAAAGTAGATACGCAATAACAATAGACGACGTTGGAAATATCAGGTATACTGAAGCCGACAATATATATATATATATATATACCTATCAATATATATATATATATATATATATATATATATATATATATATATATATATATATATATATATATATATATATATATATATATATATATATATATATATATATATTGATAGGTATAACAATATGGATATAGAAAAGTATGAGAGAATATGCTACATAAGTTTATATATATCAGAAATAATGTCAGGCATTTAAATTGGAAAGCGGAAAAATTCCGGGAAACTCTTTTTGCACCTGTTGAAAGCCTTCATCTAAAAGAGTACTTTGAATATTTTAATACATATCTGTATAATTTACCAATAATTAATATATGTATATTTATTTATTTTAATGTATTTAATAAACAGATACACACGCACATATATATATATATATATACATACATATATATATATATATATATATATATATATATATATATATATATATATATATATATATATATATATATATATATATATATATATATATATATAAGATAAAGAACAAAGCTGACTTTTAATAAAACTTCTGATGATGCTTTAATAAAATTGAAGAATGTTCGATTGATAAAATTTTCTTATTTGTTCTTTATCTTATTCTGTCGTATACCGATCCATATTTGATCCCAACCCGTATATATATATATATATATATATATATATATATATATATATATATATATATATATATATATATATATATCCGATGCGATGAGAACGAAAGTAATATATAAATTCCAACGTTCGCAGCGTTAATTAAAAAAAGAGCTCGTTACAGGTAGTAGAGCGATAATTATTTATTTATTATAATTTTATCATATAGACAAAACCATTTTACTCACAACAAAGATGCAACTTGGTTTCAGTGCATTTTAACTGCACATCTACGGGTGAGGGCCGAAAATGGTTATGAACGATCCTGTTTGTAGGCAAGCCCGGATGTAAAACGTCACTTCCTATTCTCCATTTTTTGAGAAAAAAAATGCAGATACAAAATATACATAAAGTATCTAAGTGAAACAATAGTGGTTGTTGATAGCAGTTTCGTGTTGGGGGGACCGGGTAGTTAATGTTGAATGTTGTGTGGACATTTTATCGTTGATAAACATCGGTCAAAGTTTAGGTACGTCAACTCACAAGCGTCCTAACTTTGAGAGGTAGGGGAGGGAAGATAGCGATAGGGGATAATATTACATTTGAGTAGGTAAAAAGATTTTCGAGTTATCTTTTGTAATTATTAGGAGTGTTATTTTTAGGTTTTTCTCTAAGATTTCTAAAGTTGGATTGCATTTCTTTATGTTGGGGTTATCACTATTTATTTTGTAATCGAAAGAACGTTTTTGTGTATATATAATTATAAAAGGTTCATAGTTATGGAATTGAGAATTTAGAAAGATTATAGTGTTAGATCCTTAGTATGTCTACAGAAAACGGTAGTCTCATATCTTTGGTTTAATAATTGGGTATTATTCAAGAGTTCAATGATAGATATTTTCTCCTGTAAACATAGGAAGCAAGGTTCGCTCAATGAATTACAGGTTCTGGCTTGTCTTAGGATTTTCCATTTAACTTTAGGTGTTTTTCCTTCTTCCTTGGGTTTCCAAAAATATTTCGAAAGTGATGTCATATTTCGTTTGGCCGTATTTGTAAAGGAGTTCAAGTGATTGTAATACCTATCCTTAAAAGGTCTGCTAGTAGACCCCACATACAGCTTAATATATCCGGGATTCTCATTTGATGAGATATAGGCCATATACACTATGGATTTGGTTAAGCATCTGTTTAATAATGGACATTGATCGGGGATTCTACAGTTACATAGTCTTTTTCTTGGGTTGTATTAGAACTTGTATTTAGGTTTCGTTTATCATCACTATGTAGTTTCAGTATTCTATTGTTATGTGATTTAATAATTTTATCTAAGTTTCTAGAACAGCTGTAGCTAATTCTTAAGTTATTGCGGTTGAAGATCTGGCTTAATTTACTTTTTTTAGGGAAGTGCTTGTTAATTAGATTTAAGGATTTGCATTTTGGGGGAATATTTGGAGATTTTGGGTGTCAGAAAAGCAGAAGAGGGTATAGAGTTTCACAGGCGAGAAATATAAAATAATTTATTAGAAAATAACTTTTGGTTAGATCAAGTTAGTTCAAGAGGAAAATGATGAGACCTCACTGCCAATCTAGTAGTACGCTTAAATACATGCGGTCGAGGTACTAAGGAGGAATTTCATTAGAGAAATTGCCTTTAAACTATTTATATAAAAGACAGAAGGAACCACGTCATGGCGTTGAGTAACTAACTGAAGACCGGATGCCAGCTCAAATTTGGCAAAGTTTATTTATAATCGGTCTACTATATTCCCAACAAATATAATCTATTCTCTGTATTACCAATAGAATCACAATTCTATTGTTTCAAGTTTTACTTCATCCGTTAAGAAAGTTCCCAGAATTCCATTCCATAGAAGCGATTAGATATTACATAGCAGTCTAGCACGATGACTTTTTTTCGTTTCTGATGACATATTTTTCAATGTTTTAATACATTTGTGACTTCCAGGAAAGCGGGATTTGCTATTCTTACGTATTTACGGATTAATCAGTCTTGTTTTTAGTATTCTGTTATGGTAATACTCAATTTTCATCACATGCTTAATCAATATATAGTCAAAATATAATACCTTCCATATTGAGGTCCTATATTTGAGTCACATTTTCCGTAATTTATTACTTTTTTTTAACCATTCCTGCCCAAGGAAGGCGATAATGACCCTAAGACGCAAGAATTTATAGTGAATGAAAGAGAAGCCATTATAAGTAAACGGTATCCGAATCCAGGGGACTAAAGCCTAAATCTCTACCTCTGTTCAACAAACGGTAATAGATAGTGAATGCTAAGTAGGCAGTTAAATCCACGCACCTATTCCGTTTTTTGGTTTGCGATGCATCCGACGGATGAGATCGAACTTGTAAGCTGAGCGAATCCGACATTGTCTTCCAGCTATCGCTCTACAGGAGACGACTGAACTGTTACGTGAGATCTGTCCTTTTTTTACGGCAGCGAATGTTGGACGATTTCCTCAAAGATAAAGAAGAGACTCGAGGCGACAGTGATGTAGTTCTACAGAGGTATAATAACGATACCTTGGACCGAGCGTGTGAGCAACGATAATATCTTAGAGAGGGTGAAAACAAGGAGGAGGATTATGCTTAATATCAGGAAGAGGGAGATGAAGTTTCTGGGATATATTAGGAGGAAGGAGGGCCTGGAGAATCTGATACTCACGGGTCGAATAGATGGAAAGAGAGACAAGGGATAACAACGCCTGACATACCAGGCGGATTTGGGAGATGACAGAATGTGGTCTGGGGGGAAGCAGAGGGAAGGAACTTGTTGAGAGCTGCAAGGGAGGTGGAGAGCCATGATAGCCTACGTCCTGAAAGGACATGCCACATAAAAAGAAAGAAAAGAACTCATATTGGATTACCATTTTTACGGATATGTCTTATTTTTTATATTTAATAGACAGAGAAGTAAAGAAATTCCAGTAGGTCTGACATTAATTCTCATGTCATGATCGCAAAACAGAAAATAAAACCTGCTGCAAACATTCGAGTCAATAATAATAATAATAATAATAATACAAGAATTGGTAAAAAATGAATGCCTATTTTAAGGTGATTTTTAAAGTAACATTCAAAACTAAATGCTTTTTTGCTATAAACCACGAATTTTGTCCAGAGCCAGAGAATATTTAGAGAGAGAATTTTTATTAGCCTGCCAATAAAACTTTTTCGAAATGGCTGCTACTCTGGATAAAGTTAAAATAGCTGCTTAGAAATATTGTTGTTTTTTTTTTTAAAAAAAAAAAAAAAAGTAATTCAAACATTCGTAGAAGTTTAATTAATGCTAATGGAAAGGCGTATTAATCACCTTAATGCGATGGGTCAGAAGAATTAGTTGGAATCCCAGAGATAAAGGAGAAACATAGCTTGGCAAATCTATCCACATTTTCAGAATAATTCCTGCCATAAACGAAGGAAAAACAATCAAACATGTTGGCAGAAGATTCATGTCTTTCATGTAAAGATTCTTCATAATCGTAAGAACATGTTCATGCACAGTTTTCGTTTCTTTAATACGCGTTAAATGCTCTGAATGAGAAATGATAGTGAAGTTGTTTCCGGTATAGTCTTCTCCACGATTTGAAATGTAATTGCTTTCTTAGACTAGTCTATAGTCTTGCTATTTAATCCAAATCTAGTCGAGAAAAGACAAACCTATGACTACCAAGAGTTTGATTTAAATCAACGCAACAGACATGACCCTAATTTGAACTGAACTCCGCGATTCCAGTTTCAACGTCGATAACTGTCTGACAACCATAATATACTTTGAAGAAGAACTGTTGCTATGAAATTATTCTTTAAGAACTATTTTTATAGTAGCTTAGTAGCATTAGCCAGCAGACTTGACAGGATGGAATATGGATATAAGATATCTCAAAATAAACTGAGCCATCTATTTTAAATAAATGACTTAAAGTTTAATGCTAGGAATGACACTGTTTTAGAAGTTCTCCTGAAAACAGTAAAATGTTTTCGTGAATCAAAATGGTAGACATATAAATGGTTACAGTAGAATGATAAAAAGCAGATGTAGGTCTGGTGTATATAAGTGTTGAAAAGTTAGTAAAGTATCTGGTTTCCACTAGCCAAACTGCAAGACATATGCCTGGTTTACACGAGACTAAAATGTAGATATAGATCCGGTTTAAGGGAGAGTCAAAGGGGCAGGTAAAAATCCAGTTTATACTAGAATCAAAATGGTAGACATAATTCCGCTTTAGACGAGATTGTAAAAGGTAGACAGTTTACGGTTATATACTTGAGTCTGTATTTTCCCCCTTAGAATATTAATCTATTTTGATGTGGTATGCCCCTCTGTATATACTGCAAGTAGTGTGATTCTAAGCAAAGATGACAACAGACCTTTATTGGATATCATTAGTTATTAATATTAATATTTTGTAGATAATTGATAGGGAAATGCTACAAGAACGGGAATCACTAGTTGGATAACCTGACCCACTGTAAAATGTGCAAGAATCCCTATTTTGAGCAAACAGACAAATGGCTTATATTCCATATAGGTAATTCTCATAGAGCTTATAAAATCGTACATCGAACGGATGAATTTACGCTTACTACTTGTTTGGATATTAGGTCTCATCGTTTTACTTCTGAAATAGCTAGATACGACCGTCATTTATATTTTAATAATTTCTGTTCTCGCACTTCTCGCTTGTGGAATTCTGCTTTCCTGTCGTCTATGATCCTCAAAAATATAAGTATAGCATCAGTCGCCATGTTGTTGTCTTCCTAAACCCTGTTCCTTTATTATCCATTCTTCTCACGAGAGACTTCTAATTTTTTTATCCATTCTCAATGACGCATTGCATCTTAGTGGCATTATCTCATTACTTGTGGCAAAATGATTAAAAAACATGGCCGCTGGTTCTTTCAGATTCAAACAGATCAGGCGAAATATTTTGATTTGAGATCGATCACGTAGAAAATTGTAAACGAAGTGAAAATATAAGAAAGTATTTCCTCCTTACCAGCTAAAATAGGAGGTTGTAGAACAGAAAACTGGCGGTCATACTCTTCGTGAACGGAACACAGGGGACGCTTAAGAATATCCAGTGAAATTACTGAAGTAGCCTTAAACTAGGGAAAAGTTGGGAACATGGTATTTCGAGAAAGGAAACCTGAAAACTGTTCTAGTTGGAAATAAAGAAATATCTGAACAGCCTCATTGCTAAAAAGTAGAGAGAAATGAATGATGGTAGTCTTTGAGTATAGAATCCAGAGGTTGGCAGTGAATATTTCGAAGACAATGGGAAGCGTAGTTGAGGTTAGCAGTGGATATCTCGATAAAGTAGCAGAGCGTAGTTCTTCCTTCTGTCCTGATCATCTTTGGTTCTGACAGGTTGGCATTGGACATTCGGAGAGAGTAACAAAAATGGCCGCCTTTATACAAGACGGATTGAATATTTTACGCCTCCTGATTGTTTAACCTTCTTTTGGGGAACTATAAAGTGAGACAAGACATTTGGGTTTTCTCACTAGTACATAATGTACTCAAAATAACTTAACACCGCCTTCATTTTGTGTACATTATAGAATCTTCCTTCAAAATATTAGTAGCAGAGCGTAGTTCTTCTTTCTGTTCTTTTGTTTCTGGTCATCTTTGGAGAGAGTAATCAAAATGGCCACCTTTATACAAGACGGATTGAATATTTTACGCCTCCTGATTGGTTAAACTTCAAATTGGGGAACTATAAAGAGAGTCATGTCATTTGGTTTTGCTCGCTAGTACTACAGTACACAAAATAACTTAACAATGAAGAGAAATCGAAGAGGGAGATAAAATGTTTTTACGAAAATTACAGTAGAATTAGAGGCAACACTCAATAATAATGATAATAAGCAGCTAGACTTATTTAAATGGATTTTAATTCAAAAAGGTTAAACAGTTTAAAAACTGATGGTCACGAAAAATATTACCTTTCCAATATGCACGCGGACGTATCGATATAGATAAACACAAGGTATTGGCGGTTGTAGAGTACGTGATTAAAGATAGAGAGCACTGATAAAGGCTGCAGAGAAACAAAGCCTATTTACTGGGAATTAACGAGAAAATTTAAACGTTGATGATGTCTAAATATGTTGATTCTGCGTAAAACACGGTGAGTCAAATGATAGCTTAGTGTTTGCCTGTTCAATGTCGACAGCGGAAGAATACAAAGAGCTACAGGTTAAGCTCAAGCATTACATTCCCTAGTGGATATTTCAGAATTAAAATTCAACACTTGCCAGAAAGTCGTACGGACATCATGAAACAGTGTTAGAAAGACACAATATTTTGGGGATTTTACATTTCATGCTGGCATATAATATGTGTATAGAACGGACACAGTAATAAAAATCCTAACATCTAGTTATAGATATTGCAATGTATTCGAACATGTTTGGTTCGATATTCTATTTTTATGTTAATCTTCTCAAATTCACTGATCAATTTCTTAGTGTTGTTATTTAAATGATTAAGAAAGACACCGTAGTTTCGGTTATTTCCTTTATTTTCCCAAGTATTTTCAGCCTCATCCAATATTATCTTCAAAGGTTAATTGCTAAAAATAATATAATTTATAGCTGTGAATTTTTCATAAATGCACATGAAGCGTTTCCATGATAGTCAATTTTAAAATTAACAGTTAAGATTATGTCAGGGACGTAGCTTAATTTATATAGTCGACCTGCAATTAAAAAAATAGAATTTGTATATGAAAAAACATTGAATTTAAAACACTGTTGTTATACTCATAATCAAGCATTTTTGTATATAGAATGCTTCATTTATTTGAAGTTTTAGATTTCTATTTTTCTGGTGGGTTATACTTGTATTGTCAATTATTACTTCTCTAAAACGTGAACGTGGACATGAATGTTCTTTTAAATATTGTGAAATAGAGCTTGAATCCGATATGTATAATGTGAGTCTTCTTGACAATATTGTCGTTGTGAAACCAACATATACGAGGGTCATTCAATAAAAAAAGGTGAATTTTTCGGTATAAGGACTTCTAAAACGGATAGAAGCTTACTTTTTAAAATAATTTTCAACGTAGTCTCCCAGCACTGTCACACACGTTTCTCATCTGTCCACAACCTTCCGTATTCCCTCAAAGTAAAAATCTTTGGACTGATGTCTCAGCCAGTCGCTCACAACACTTTTGATTTCATCGCCACTTTTAAACTTCGTGCCTCTTGTGAACGTTTTCAAGAGACGAAACAGGTGAAAGTCTGAAGGGGCAAGGTCTGGGCTGTAAGGGGGATGAGGGAGCAATTCCCAGCCCAGCTCGTTGATGGTCTGCACCGTTTGGGCTGCTGTGTGAGGCCTTGCGTTGTCATGATGCAAGATGACTCCTTCTAACTGATGACCCCTGCGTTCGTCCCAACAGATAAGCTCAAAGTCCTTGCAATATCATCCACTGTCACCCTTCTGTCAGACTGAATGAGGTCATTGAATGATTCGATCACCAGGAGACCTCACTTTTGTAGGCTTCCCAGGCCTGTCTTCATCCTCAACACTGCTCCGTCCTTCTTGAAACAATTTAACCCACTTGTAGACATTTTTTGCCTGAAACATGTGGCACCATACACAGTTGACAATTTCCTATGAATTTCAACTTGTTTGCACCCTTCAGCAACCAAATCTTGATAACTGACCGCTGTTCAAACCTGGAGCATGCTTCTTGGTTGACCATCTTTGTTAATCGCCAAAACTCTCAAAGTTTTTTTTTAATCTGCAAAAGAAATTAAATCCATGTGAAAAAGAAGTAAAACAAAAAAAAGAAAAAAAAAGAGTAAGCTTCTATCTGTATTAGAAGTCCTTATACCGAAAAGTTGACCTTATTTATTGAATGACCCTCGTATATTTACTTTTAGGTCAGAGATACAATCGCCCAAATGACATTTTAATTC
This sequence comes from Acanthosepion esculentum, assembly GCA_964036315.1. Classification (NCBI taxonomy): domain Eukaryota; kingdom Metazoa; phylum Mollusca; class Cephalopoda; order Sepiida; family Sepiidae; genus Acanthosepion; species Acanthosepion esculentum. The sequence goes on from OZ038491.1 coordinate 46,771,309, forward strand.
ATATAAAATGTTGTTTTTTTTGCAAGACATTAGTTGACGGGAAAGAGTTATTGCGGATTATTAATCTGTTTGTATTAAATTTATCATAGTATATAATTAGTTTTATTATTTTTACTTGGATCAGTAACTGGATATAGTAGCTTTGAGATTTATAGGATTTTTCATCTTGTTTGTAATTAGAGTCTATTTGATTGCGGTATGGTAGGTTGATATATTTAGGTTTATTTTTAGGAAGGAGTAGGTTCTTTTTTTTTATTTATGTTAATGTTTCTGATAGCCGGTCTAATTTGTGAGAGTTATGACTTTGTAAGAATAAATGTTAGCCCTGTTCATGTAAAGGATCATATAACATAGGACTTTGTGAAAAGGGAATGCATGTATTTACCATCTTGCCTTACTCTAGGTCACCAAAAAGGGATTTAACTAAAAAGAAAACTAAATAATAATAGCTGAGGGAGCAGATGTTAAAATCCCCTGGGATATTTCTATCAACGAAGATCGAACAATACCAGCAGATCAGCATGGTCATTATAATCAATGACAAAAGAAAAGTTTACACACTGTTTGAAACGATCGTCCTATGTCACAAAATGAGGGTTCTGAAAAAGATGAGCAAATACAAAGACCTGGGATGGAGAAGAGAAAACAAAAAGATATGTACCACTTACTAAATAAGACTTGTTCCTGTTGTGGTTGGAGCTTTTGATAAAGAAAGGATCTAAAGAACAACTGAGTGGGTAAAATGCAAATGAACCATAATACACCAACTGCAGCGGCGGAGACCATAAAAAGAAAGCAACTGCAATGTACCAAATACAAAAACGAAAGCAAGGTAAGCCTCTTCATGGTCAATACTCTGCCCGTACCAGAAAAAAGCCAATATAGACAAACCCCAAACACATCAATGTTTATATAGTACAGGGTTAAATACTGAAACCGAGGGTTTCATTCTTGTTGCCCAGGACCAATACTTGCAAGCACACATGCTGAAAAAATGTGTTAGCCCGAAATGCAGATTATGTGATAAATGTCCAGAAGCAACTGGCCATCTTGTATCAGATTGCACGGTGTTAGCATTCACTGAATATGAAACCCGTCATGGTAGATTGTGCTAATATCTGCACTGGAAAATATGCAAATTTTACGGGAAGAAAATAGCAAGAGACAGGCATGAGCATCACCCAGGGTCGGTTACTGAGATAGGATTTTTAACAATTTTATGGGACTTTAAAATACATATAGACAGAAGAATGAAAGACAATCACACATAGATCTGGATCAAAGACCACAAGAACAGAATTCACTTTCTTATTGATATGACAGTCCCTGTAATGTATCTTTGAAGAACTTCAAAAACTATCAAAATACAAGAATCTTGAAGTGGACATATAAATATATGACAAAAGACATCAATAATTCCAGTCGTAGTTGGATTGATTTCAAAAGTGTCCGATATACTCAATGAAGGGATTCCTGGTAGGTTATGACTTAAATTGTACTCACATGTACAGCACACACCTTACTAAGATATGTATCTGTGAAATGTGTGTGATCTTAGCTTTTGTTTTAAATGAACAGTGGGATATTTTAAGTCTGGTTGGGAAGAAAAGAAGAAAGACAAAGCGATTTTAAAAGGAAAATAGATGTTTTAATATTTTTATTTATGGAAGATATTTTTACTGTCTCCTTTCATTTCATAATAGACTATTTCATTTTGATTCCATGGGAAGAGAGTAAAAAGCCTACATGGTTTCAGTGACAAAATAAATGACATAAACAAAGAAATAAATAAACTAGGAAAGATGGAAATGTTTAATTGCTGTATCAAATAAATAGAAAAGGTGTCAATTTCAAATCCTTTCAGTTGTGCGTCCTGGGTAAGATGATAAACAACATCCAGTAGCAAGGCCTCTGATCAGGAGGTTTTGAGGAGTGTGGAACCACCTCTTACTTGCTGGTGTTCCCAGGTCCACCCTGACCCGTGGTGGTAGCACCTGTTATGGTCCCTGCTATGGGCAAATAGTTAACTATTACCAGCAACACTTTTTTGAAAGGATTATTATCAGCAATACAATTTTGAAGGACAAATATTACGAGAAAGAGATTTTTGACAAAACAAAATATTACCAGCAGCAAAAACTGTTGTCAGTATTAAATAACCCAATGAGGTTGATATGCCGTAAAAGAAAATAAACCAAACAAATCTAAACGAAAGAATACATATTCTATTAATACGAATCTATCCTAAAAATGTTGTTGGGATTAAATAACCCATTGAGGTTGATATGCCGTAAAACAAAATAAACCAAACCAATCTAAACCAACGAATACATATTCTATTCATACGAATCTATCCTAAAATGTTGTCGGCATTAAATAACCCATTTAGGTTGATATGCCGTAAAACAAAATAAACCAAACCAATCTAAACCAAAGAATACATATTCTATTCATATGAATCTATCCCAAAAATGTTGTCGGCATTAAAGAACCCATTGAGGTTGATATGCCGTAAAACAAAATAAACCAAACAAATCTAAACCAAAGAATGCATATTCTATTCATACGAATCTATCCTAAAATGTTGTCGGCATTAAATAACTCATTGAGGTTGATATGCTGTAAAACAAAATAAACCAAACCAAACCAAATCTTTCAGTTGTACAGTTTTACTTCTTAAATTAAAGATCAGTATACCTATTTATGTTTGTTATTGCAGTATTTTTTTAAAAATTCATTAATCTCAAAAGTTTCAGGATATGACAGGGGGATTTCTGTGGACATTCTATTGTCAAAGAACGTACCACGAGCTTAATCAATCATTAACTGAAGAATTAAGATTCATCGGAATATTAAAATAGGTAAGTCGTGAAATTTTCACTAGGTAAAACTGATTCTCCATAATATTTTATAGATGATCGTCGTCGTGTAATGTCTATCGGCTCGGAATGATAAATGAAAGAGACGAGTTCGAATTCACGTTGGGACCATTAACGATACGCACGCCCAAATAATCTTGAGAAAATGTTTGAAATCATTTCTTCTTCTCCAAGCTCTGGGTTGAATAGCAAGGCGGAATGAGTCATATTTCTTGACTAACAACGAGTCAACCGCAGAAACAAAAGGCAACTGCGGGATAAGTATTCTGTCTAGTCAATCTTAAATTGAAAGTGACATGATTTCCAAAACTTGTATCACGTAAGGCATGATTGACATTATCTTCCAAACGTGTATCCCGTAAGGCATTGACAGATTAACATGATCACCCGAATTTGTATCACATGAGGCACTTGACTTATTAACATGAACTCCCAAACGTATATCAAGTAAGGCACTTGACTGATTGGTCAACCAATATTTATATTTGTGGGAGAATTAAGTTTGTTTATTTTATATTTTTTATATTATATTATATGATTTCTATGACACCATTATATACACATATATATATATATATTTTTTTTTTTTTAATATATTATATATATATATATACATACATATATATATATATATATATATATATATATATATATATATATATATATATATATAATGCTGTCATAGAAATCAATATTGCTTAGGGGCAGTCATGGCTAATATTCGAAATTTTTTAGATTCCGGAGCTCACTTTCTTTTATTTTATTTATACACACACTCACACACACACACACACACGCGCGCGCGCACGCACGCACGCACGCACGCGCACACACACACACACACACACACACACACACATATATATATATATATATATATATATATATATATATATATATATATATATATATGGTTGGTTGTTTTTTCCTTAGTGACATATCAACTTCTATGGGATATTTAATACCAAAATCGTAATTCCCTGTACAAAATGTTGGGGGATAATAATGTTTTTCTGCGATACAAATCTTACTAATTCATCCATAGATGTGGAGATAAGCGTTAGATTCATAGCTTTCAGAAGAGTATTTGCGGATAAGTGATTATACTGGTCTACGATTATCGATTACACCACCCACATATCCAAGCTTCCAGCATCAGGTATTCGAAAACAGTCAGCCATATTGTACGGACCAGACTGCAAGTTGGTTAACTCCCTGTCTTTCAACTTGATACGGCTGTATGTCATGTTTATATGTATTCCGTTCTAAATAGATTTTCTTTATTAATTGTATATTTTAACATTACTTCTTAATATTATTTCATGTGTTTACTTTCTAAGTTGTATTGTGCGGCAATTGTACAAATTATTGGTGTGTCTTTTCGAATACAGTCAACACGATACTCACGTCTTTTAACAAGCTTATCTGAGTCTTGGCTTAAATGTCGTGATATATACAGCCTCAATTGTCTTAAGACGTCTTTACACTACGCCCGCACCCACCCGTTTATACGTGTGTGGCATGGTGATTTTCTAAGCATAGATTAAATGTGGCACAAGGCAAGAAGTATGTGGCACCCAGTAAGGATCGAACCTACTATTCAGTCGCAATTGATTTCGCTAGACACGCTTGCTAATGATTGCATCGCGTTGAGGTGCCAAGACGAAATGTAATATTCAACATCGAACTGCTTTTCACAAACAATGATGAACATTTCATATCAATCATTATCCAGCCTAGCTTAAATGTGGCCCAAGGCCGAAAATGTGGAGCACCCAGTAAAGATCGAACACACTACGAAGTCGTAACTGATGTAGCGAGACAAGATTAGAAATGTTCATATCTGTGTAGTTTGGGTGTGTATCACTATCTATGGCTATGTGTCTATTTGGATGTGTATATGTGTAAGAGATACTACTCAAAAGCTTCGGAAATTTGAGGAATTCTTTTGTAGAGAATGCATTACAGGAATTACAGCAATCTATCTATCTATCTATCTATCTATCTATCTATCTATCTATCTATCTATCTATCTATCTATCTTAACCTTTTCATTATCTATCTACTTGTCTATCTACCTCAGCGTGTTCATTATCAAGTTTGTTCATATCTATCTATCTATCTATCTATTTCAACTTTTTCATTATATATCTATCTATATATCTATTTCAACTTTTTCATTATCTATCTATCTATCTATCTCAGCCTTTTCATTATCTATCTATCTATCTATCTATCTATCTATCTTAGCCTTTTAATTATCTATGTACTTGTCTATCTACCTCAGCATGTTCATTATCAAGTTTGTTCATATCTATCTATCTATCTATCTATCTATCTATCTATCTATTTCAACTTTTTCATTATATATCTATCTATATATCTATTGCAACTTTTTCATTATCTATCTATCTATCTATTTCAACTTTTTCATTATCTATCTATCTATCTATCAATTTATCTCAGGCTTTTAATTATTTATCTATCTATCTATCTATCTATCTATCTATCTATCTATCTCAGCGTGTTCATTATCAAGTCTGTTCATATCTATCTATCTCAGCATATCTATCTATCTATATATCTATCTATCTATTTCAACTTTTTCATTATCTATCTATCTATATATCTATTTCAACTTTTTTATTATCTATCTATCTATCTATCAATCTATCTCAGCCTTTTCATTATTTATCTATCTATCTATCTATCTATCTATCTATCTATGCCTTTTCATTATCTATCTTTCTATCTATCTCAGCGTGTTCATTATCAAGTCTGTTCATATCTATCTATCTCAGCATATCTATCTATCTATCTATCTATCTATCTATCTATCTATCTATCTATCTATCTATCTATCTATCTATCTATCTGTTTATTATTTGTGCGTCTGTGTGTAACTACAGTTCCCATCGTACTGTCTTTCTCGTATTGTTTAATAAAGATATTGTGATATGCAGCCACATCCAGATTGAAGTCTACATACAAATTGAACACAGAATACGATTATAAATCGAAGCGAGTATCTCTGATCTGATTACAAATATCAATTACTCAGTTAAACTGAAATTTTCTCAAAAGAAAAAGTGATGTATTTGCATAAACCAAAACATTACCGGATTAATGAAACACAAAAACCTCCACTTGAGATCACATCAATAGATCCAAAAATGAAGTAAAACAAAGGAATGTCTGGGAATGAAGATTGTATAGATTGCCTCGTCAAGGTTTACAGGAAAATAAAATAATACAAAAATCTTGGTAAAGTATGAAGAAAATACATATACTCGATGGAAATTTCCAAAACAAACCACTTTTAAAAAGATAAACATATTTTACCAGATGAAGAGATAAACAAAAGCAACTGCGACAAGAAACAAATGACATGACTGCACTAAGGACACATGAAAGGAGAAATAGAACACGTATTTATAACTTTCCAGATTAAATTTATTATTATTCTTCATGTGCGTGTCACCTCAGGACGTAGGTGATCATGGCTTACAATTCCGAGCCACTATCCATTACACCAATGGCACATCCAAGGTGATAGCTCTTCGTATTCCAAAAAGGTCATCTATCAAGGATTTGACCAAGCTCGACGTTGCTTAACTTCGGTGATCGTAGGAACACCGGTGTTTGAACGTGATTTAACCGTAAACCACCATTAGGATTCGTGCAATGTTGCCTACCCAATAAGCATTAAACAAAACAAATTGAACTGATAATCGAAATGTCCAAAAAGCCACTCCTAATCGAATAAGTTATGATCATGGCTTATAAAAAACAATTCGTGTTTCAGGTCTTAATATTGAGTTGTCTTTATTTTTTTTGCATTTTTCTTTAAATAAAAAAAAAAATCTATGTATGACAAGCACTAATTAGTTTTGTGTATTTATTGCGTTTATAGCTTTCCTTATTTGATATGATCAATGATGAAGTTGGTCGTGGAAGGTATCAATGAGAAAAAGAAAAAAGAAATTGTACGAAAAAAAAAAAGTTAATTACATATGTCTATCAGAAAGTCCATAAATCATAGGACGGAAATATTTCTCGGTATATTTTTACATGATTTTTGTTTTTTGTTTTTGTTTTTGTTTTTTTACGCGTGATTAATCAATATCAACATATATCTATATCTGGATATATCTATAACATATCTGCGTATATTTTCTGCAGGTATTCATTGTGTTATAAACAAAAAAAAAGTCCGTTTTTATATAAGTTTCAAAACACCACATACATATATTAATATATACGGTATCTGAATGACTTTAATTGATTTTTTAAATGATATTATCTCGGAAGAAAGCGACCTAAGATCATTAGGTTGATAACCGACGACATTATGGTTAAATTCAGCATTTTAAGCAATTAATTTGCCTCCTTGATTATAAAAAATAAATGCATTCCTTTCTTCTTGAGACAATTTGTAGAATTGTGTATTGAATCCATACAAATAACTCATTCTTCTAAGTCCCCGTAGAGAAATTAATATAATGAATTAATGCTATGACATCAGCAGCAAACAACAAAAAATTGGCTGTAGTGGATATACACAGCAGTAGAAACAGATGACAAGCCTTTTTACAGATCTATGTTTACTAAAAACAGCATTATTCTCTTTTACTTTGTTTTCACGTTAGGTCACTGCTGTAATAAAGGCCAGCTCTTTTCACTTGGTTAATAAGTAAAACTTTTCTTTATTCTAATAATACAGGGTGACCAAAAAAACGGGAACTTTTAACAATCCAATAAAACCAATAGTGACGGAAGAAAAATATTTAATTCATAGTAATTGAAACCTTAAAATATGCCATTTAAGAAACGATGATGGAATTTTCATTTTTTTTAAATCACGTCCTGTAGATGGCGTCCTCCTGTACGAATGCATTCTTGAAATCTGCTGTTGAGATTCCTCATTGACTGCTGCAACATCTTAGCTGTGATACTGTGAATTTCATTCTCGTTACTAAAATGGCGAATTTTTTTCTTGCTCAAGGTCACTGTCTCGCAGTGTTGCCACTTGTATGTCTGGCAATACGCACTTCAAAAATTCCCGTTTTCTGGGGGTCACCTTATATAAACATTTGGACATCGGCTGTTGTTGATGAAAAGCCTACATGTTTTATAAACAACATGTTTAATTCTTATTTATTATATTGTGCTATAAATATTTCTGAAATTGATTTAACCGAGCTAGACTTCATGCCAATGAACATATAACCGCGAGAGAATTTTATATCTGAATATTCACGAACTACCACTTTACGGAAATTGAAATTCGTAGCTGTTCTGTGTTCCCACAGGAAAACAGATCAATATGCAACTCGAGGAAGGTAAAGAGAATGCTGGAGCGTACACAATCTAAGCTCTGCAAGCATCTAATACCAGTTCAAATATAATGCCTTTTGGGAAAATGTGCACTCTTTTGAAACGGATTTGACTAATAAAACTGCAGGTTTGTTAACAGCAACAATATGTAGGCCATCGAAGAAAACCCTTTACCTTTTTGGGAAAATATCGGCAGCAAACTTTAGGAATCAAGAGAAAAATGAAGAAGAATTTAATATAATGTTCTACTGAGTGTTGCAGCAACGAAATAGACAATAAAAACCCAAAGTTGTATATGCAGAGACCCGACAGTTTATTTAGCAACAGTTAGAGTTACATACTACATTATTCTTCAATGTAACCGAGGCCGGCGGCGACGACCATCTCAAGCCGGGCGCGAAATGAGTCACATGTTTTGGCGACGATGTCCTTGTCCGTAGAGGTGAACGCCTTCCACGATGGCAGCCTTCAGAGAGTCGACCGTGTTGTCGGCGTGCTTGTTGGTCTTGGCCTCGATCCCGCCCCAGAAGAAATAGTCAAGGGAGTTGCATCCGGGTGAGAAGGGAGGCCACAAATCCGGCAGCCAGTTGTGAGGAACATTTTTGAGCAGTCACGCTTGGTTTGTCTTGGCCTTGTGTGCAGAAGCGGAGTCCTTCTGGAAGACGTAGGGGCGTCCAGCGGCGATCTCGTTCATCCAGGGCTTCACCACCCTCCTCAGCATCTCCTGATACATCTAAGCGGTGACTCTCAGGCCCTTTTGAATGAAGAACGGAGTCATGAAGTCCCCCTCGCCGGAGATGACTCCAAGGCCCATGACGGTGGAGGGAAACTTTGTTTGCTTCACGACGGGAAACTCTTCGAAGTCTGAAGATCCACCTGTCGTTCTGACTGTTGAACGTCTGGTCCTGGATGAAATTCTTTTCATCAGAGAAGAACCTCAGCATCCGGCCGGACCCGTGCTTGAGCTCGTTCAGCGAAGCCGCCGCCTTGACTTTCCCCGACTCCTTGGAGGGATTCGTGATTGCGGTAGCAGGAGTAATCAATGTGCTTCTTGATCGTTCTGCAGATCATCGACTTGTCACAGCCCATGTTAGCGGTGATCTTGGCGTAACTCTGGCTTCCATCATTGTCGATTGTCTCCTTGACGGCGGCGTCGAATCGCTCAGTCCTAACGGCCGAAGAACGAACGTTGTGGGCCTTTCGTTTGGCAGTGAACTCGTTCCTGTTCTCACACGTCTTCCTCGAAAGGTTAATGACCATGGTCCTCTTGAACCCAAACGAGGACATCACTTCTGCATGCTTCTTCCCGACGCGAAAAGAAGCTACTAGTGCTGCTCTGCGCTCATATTACATTCTGGAAAAGGGTAGAGAGAAAAATGTTTGTTAGTTGTCAAACTGTCGGGTATCTGCATGTACAACTTTTGTTTCATTGCCTATTTCGTTTTCTTTGTGTCAAGTGTCTGATTTTGCTGCAACACCCTGTATTTAACATTTTTATTAACTATTTCGGTTTTACTCTTACCAAAATTCTCTTAAAATTTCATCGATAGCATTAATTCACGGAAATAATATTGCGCTGATGTATTTAATTAAATGCATGCATCCCGTAGAGTAATGTTTAGTACTCTACGTTCTAGTTAATCATTTGGCTTATGATGTTTGCAACGCTCAGTGAATCCCAGTGATTATTAAGAATTCAGTTTCTCAGAGGATAGGGACGTAGCGTAGCTTCTAATGCTCGCATAATGGAAACTCTGTACTGTGTTCAAATACCAGTCAAGGCCGTTGCTTTCCACATGTAAATATAAAAAGAAATTTCCATTACGCTACCTACAAACACATCATGACACAAAATAATGACGTCCTATATCGAAAGTCAATGCATTAAATAAAACAAATAATTAAATTTGCAAGGTAAATACGAGGAATGTAACTGACCTGAAACATTAACTCTGAACAAAAGATTTTTTCAGAGCGGTTACCATTCCTGTTGCTTACATAAGGAATAGCGGCAAATAAACATAAAACTGACATTCGCTTT
>OZ038491.1:46786565-46846565 GCA_964036315.1 Acanthosepion esculentum
ATATAAGGGGTTCATTTCGAAGATTATATATTATATATATGTTCATTTGAAGATTATATAAGGGGTTCGTTTCGAAGATTATAAATTATATATTATATAGGTCCATTTGAATATTATATAAGGGGTTCATTTCGAAGGTCTACGATGTTTAGCCAGGTCGATAAAATGCAGAGTAAGGGATTAGGGTAAACAGGCCAAATCTTTTTGATGATAAGAACAAAGATGGCGAAAATTTTCCATATGTTAATATATATATATATATATATATATATATATATATATATATATATATATATATATATATATATATACGAATTATCAAGTTTTTCTGAGTTCGTTCGGTTTCCTTACACTCAAAATTAAGCATCATGAACCAGGCGTTTTTTTCCAGATTTGTAAAAATATCTCTGGTACTGATGCTGCATTATCATTGTTTAAGCCTATTAAGAAAACAAATCTCCCCGCCTTACAATCCGCTTTGTCATTAAGTCTAAAGATAAAGAAAACGAGATCTGAAAGAAATGTTCTTGAAGCAGAGTAGAGTTCAGCGTACTTCGTTTCTTCCCTAATACTGTGACAATGGACTGATCCTAATTATAAATATGGCAAGTGTTACAATTTTTGGATACATTCTTATTAACTAGTGAGCCAACCAAAATGAGCTGACTCATTTTATAGTTTATCAAGAGAAGTTTAACCAATCAGAAGACTTGGAATATTCAATCCGACGTGTATTATGGCGGTCATTTTGTTTTCTCGGAATATCCACTGCTAACCTGTCAGATGAAAGACATGAATAACTACTCTTTCCTACTCTCTTCGAATATTCACTGCCAACCTCTGATATGGAAGACCTTAAGAATTATTGAACAGCTGCTACTAGATATTGGTGTTTTTTCATTGAACAAATTAGTTACGTTGGATTCCACATTAAGACTACGGTGATCATGTTTTACAGCAAGTAGCCACGTTAGATTAGGATTTGAGGAGTAGCTGATTTACCAGCTTTTTTTCCCATTCTATGTATAAGTATTTAGTTCTATATATTTTTCAATATATCAAGGATGCAGAATCCTTGCTGATGTCACTAGGGCAAGCAAAAAAACAGGTAGGTCGCTTATGCAACATGAGTAAGAAAGAATATATCGCTAATCTCCCCTAAACCATCCGAGTTGAAGTCACTCAATAATACTTTTATCAAAAGAGTTGACCACTTCAAATAATTTGGATCTCACATAATAGATTCTGAAAAGACCTCAGCAACCGCAAAGATCTTCCCTGGGATGCGTGTAAGAAACTTCACAAGATTTGGCGCTCGAAACATCCATCCTCCTTAAAAGCCCAAACATTTCTAACATTAACCGAACATGTCTTATTTTATGGATCAGGAACTTTCATAGTTTCTGCTTGTCTTGAAAGACGAGCGGATGAAACATATATAAATCTACTTAGAAAAAATTAGAACATCATTTTAGAGATCCCAAACAAGGCTTAACACAAATCACGGGGAACTGAGACATTTTCTCTTAAGCTCAAACAAATCGATTAAATTTTGCCGGCCACTGCTACAGAGCGGACAGGGAAATCGTCTCACCCTTACTCCTATGGCTTCCTTCTGTAAGTGTCTTCTCACGAAAATTAACTTACCGAGACACCGTAGCTCGTGACTCCAGTTTGGACATTGGAATCTCGGGACAGCAATGCAAGGCGAATTGTGTGGAAAGGGATTGTCAATGGAGTTCCGACCAACTATAGGAGGGTCGAAGGATGATGATGATAATGATGATGACGATAATGATGATGACGATAATGATGATGACGATAATGATGATGATGATAATGATGATGATGATAATGATGATGATGATAATGATGATGACGATAATGATGATGACGATAAATATTTAGTAAACTTCTTCATTGGTTTCCCTACCTAGTCTTCTGTTTCTTCAATACTCTAACTACGTTATTCCTATTTCTCTGTTATCTTGAACAATGACAGCATTACAACAATCCTAGTGAATATTTTCCGGGAAGAAACTCTTAAACCAGAAAGATATTTAGTTAAACATCAATGGAATGAAGCGATTTATATTTATTTTCTACACTCAGGTGGCTGGTTATCTTCAAACACATTATAATTTCAGCGGAATATATCATATATATATATATATATATATATATATATATATATATATATATATATATTATAGTAGTTTACCCATGGACTCTGCCATTTATAAATAGGAGCAGGTACTGCCTTTTGGAGAGGCAAGTTTCCAGCAGTCAGCTCTGACAGTCGGACCAAATATTCTCCCTGTAACACTCTCGTTTGTATATGTTTGCTTACTGTTTCTGTTAATATATTTGTTTAAATCAATTCCTCTCTTCGTGTGTTTATTTCTGGCCCTAAAAAAGGCCACAACAGAATATTTGCAATCGGTTGCTTTGTTGAGAGGTGGGGGGCAGATGTTTTAATGAAATACAACGGAGAAATTAATGAGGCTTAAAGTTCGTGAACCTAAACAAATTAAACATGAACTTCAGACATTTTATACACAATTTCCAACGTCATATATTTTATATATATATTATCATCCACAGACAGACTGATTCATTGTATCGGAGCTCATCAGTGTGGCTAGACATCCGATTGTCTCAAACCGGGATCGAAATCCGACTGATTTGGCATCAGTCGGAGATTTTACCCCTAAGTTATCATCGCCCGATTGAAAGGAATTTTTACTTACCTATTCTTCGAATAAACACGCCACTGACCAATAGGACTCAATTCTTGGAAGAGCTTTGCAGTATTAGCAGTAGTAGCCATTGTTTACAAATAGTAGCCTCCTACAATTAATAACCTACTAGTATTTAAGATATCACCAAATCACATCAATAAACGAAAAAATTTTAAAGTGGAGACATATATAAATATTTACATTATTACTTAAGCATAAAAAATAATAATTTATGTAAACATTGAAATACAATATATTTAAATCAAGAAAACACTAGAACACTCAAGAATAACAACAACAGCATATGTCTGAAAAACCGGAAGGCAAAATAGCTACAGTTGAAAATAAAAAGATGGAAAAGAGAAAAAGCGAAAAATTAAAAAAATATGAGGAGTGAGAGTAAAGTGAATACAAAATGGTAAGAACAAGTAATCACGCCATTGTACACATACGCACGAATGCACACACGCAGACATATGATATGAAAAGAAACTTACATGAATAAAAATTGCAAATACAAATATAAGAATCGTCAAGTATAAGCCGTCAGTTGCTAATAATACATAATGAGTGGAGGAAATAATTCCTGGAAGGTCCGTCTACGTGTCTCTGGAGAAAGGATGCTAGAGGTCAAACCAATAGACAAACTGATAAACCTTGTACTTGTACTGCAATGTTTATCATTATTGTTTAGGTCGTAAAATGAGTTCAGGCGCGAATACTTGTTGTATATTTTGCAACTATTTAAGAGATGTCATTTTAATGAAGGTCCTAACGATTACATGTACAATGAAGTTAAGTCTTTGAGCACCTGCTTTTCTAGTTATGTGCGAAACAGAATTTCGATGTTATTTTAACATAACAAACGACACAAAAATGTCACATAGTATTTGAAAATCGACATCCACTCGAGATTTAATCAAATTATCGGGAAAAAAGTATCTACGAAGTGATTGTAAAACATTAATTAAATTAGATTTGAAATTCCAAAAGTTTTTCATGGTTTATCAAAAGCAAATATATAAATCATATAAAATAACATTAGTCGTCGAATTATAATACAGAATTCGAATACAATCCGGGATCTTATTTTGGTGGGAATTACGCGATCGACAAAGGAAATTGTATAATACGATAAGAAATCAATAGTAATAAATTTCGAGGTTCAATCATTTTAATCATAGATACAATATTTCTTTTAAAACTAATTAATATTTAATGCAAACAAATCTTAATCGAAAAATCTTAACACCTAGGCCGATTCGATAATCAGTCTCCATATAAGGTATTGTAACTTCCTACTGTAAGGTTATTTTTATCACACAAACTCGTGCTTGTTATAACGTAATTCTTTAAAGTATTCTCTATAGGTAATGATTAAGCAATTGCTGTAATGTCTGTAAAGTTAGTATGAAGACTGCATATAAGTATTGGCCCAATCCTCCCCACAAGGCGGGATGTGGCACAAGGCCGGTTTTTATAATGGTGGTTTCCGAGCCCGTAGGCTCGGCCAAAATTTCCCCGTAGACCTCGCATACATGGGTTCGGGTTTACCTACCACCTCAGACAATACTCTACCGGTAGAGCCTGGGTTCCTCTCTGCCAAAAGACAGAGAGTTCGACAAGTGTGTCTCGAGCATGACTCCGATGCACCTACTGGTATTTACTAGTCGCTCCACTGCGGACTAGGTGCGGCACAATGTCAAGTTTATTGTGGGGAACCGAGCTTTTCCGCCCGAACCACTGGTTAGAATTTACCCAACCTCTGCAAAGGCGGGCTTGGCTAGAGTACTTGTATGTTTTTCTCAGCCGATTCTTTATCCGAAGACAGGACCCGGCTTAATCATCTTCCGGACGAACACGGGAGTTTGGCCATCCTCTATTGAAAGACAGAGGTCTTCTCTAGTCAAACCTGGCAGCTAACTACCTGATACTGATGCGACTACGGGCATTTACCCAATACTCACCATAAAGCGAGGTGTAGCCCAAGGCAGGTTTTTACGTAGATTAATTCTGAGCCGGTAGGCTCAGTCTAAAATTTCACATAGACCCCGAAGACACGGGGTCGGGTTTTGTCTACCTCCCCAGACGAGACTCTGTCCGTAGACATAGCCGGATGTAGCACAAAGCCGATTATCACAAGGCAGGATGTGGCACAAAGCCGATTTTTATGTGGGACGATTTTGAGCCCGTAGGCTCGAGCAAATATTCCACTTAGTCTCCGCATACACGTGTCAGATTTGTTTACCTGCCCAGACGTGATTCTGTCCGTAGGCATAGCCTGGTCTGTGTTCCGTTCTGTCTGAAGGCATTGAGTTCGACAAGTTTATCACGTACTTGGTAGCGAACTAACTGACTCCGATGCGACCATTGGTATTTACCCAATCTTCCTCTCACGGAGCGACGAGGAAAAAGGCCGGTTTTGTGTGGGGCGATTCCAAGCCCTAGGCCCTGGTAAAATTCCACTTAGACGCCACATAGACGAGGTCGGATTTGTCTACTTTACCAGACAAAACTCTGCACGCAGTCAAAGACTCGTATTGTTTCCTCTCTGCCCGAAGGCAGAGATTTTGACATGACTGTCGCGAACCTGGCAGCAAACTCTCTGATTCCGATGGGACGACCACCCACGACTTCATAACGTGCAACAATTCATAGTATTGGTGTACTCTTTACTCTACAACAAAAGTTAAATTAATCTTTTGATTAAAACTAGTTAGCTCCAGTTATTTGGTATACGTAATGATTAAAGAGTAATCTTTTTGAAGTTTTCATTTTAGCTTTAATTGAATACTAAATGATTAAATTTCCTGATTCCAGAAAGCAAAATACTGTCGTTTATTTGAAATAGAAATTACAATAATATTTAATCGATTTTTATCTTCAGCAAACCAACTGAAGCGCCCATATTTACACAGTTATAAACAAAATTTAGTTATCCTTTTAAAAATCTTGCAAAAATTAAAAAAAAATATTTTTCTGAAATTTTATTTACGGAAAATGTACGAATGTAAAGTTAAATTAATCTGTTCTGAAAAAAAAATACTTATTGAAAAAAATGTTGTATACAAGTATTTCTGAACCCCTGGGTCATGCTATTCTCACGTCTCCATCGAGATATTAACGGCTTAATGTGTTGACAGGTTATGTATGGGAGACCGGAACTGATATTTGCGGATTCTAAGTAAAAACGGTTTGTTTTTTGGTTTTTTAACTACCAGGTAAAAGTCGTCCTTAACGGATTCTCCGCTAGTTCCTTTCTGACGAACGCTGGTGTTCCCCAAGACTATATCCTGGATAGGAGTAGGTATCTGTGCAGACTACACCACTATTTACTCCTGTCTAAATAGCAAATCTGGAATCACTGGCCGTTGGCCTCGAAAGGGGCCTCCAATCTGTTGTTAACTGGGGCAGGAAATGGGTGGTTAACATTAATGTCTCAAAAACAAAACTTCTCTCTATTAACCACCACAAAGTACCCACCTTGACTCCCATTAGAATGTCTGATGCTCAACTCCATGAGAGCACCTCTCTGCGACTGCTTGCTCTCAAACTGTCCGCTGACCGCAGATGGAACAATTACATTGAATCAGTAGCTAAATCTACCGCAAAAAGTGCGGTTCTCTGTGTCGCGCCAGAAAGTGTTTTTCGCCCGAGTCATGGTTTCTTGCATGGCATATTGCTGTCCTATATGATCTGGAGCCCTCGCTCTTCGTCTTAGTGTCCTCGACAAAATCCAGAGAGGAATATGCAATGTGGTTGGCCCTGATCTAACATCTCGATTACAGTCGCTCTCTCACAGACGTTGACTCCCTCTTCGACAAATCCTTTCACGGTAACTGCTCCGACGAGCTATTTTCGCTAATTCCCAAACTGCATGAATCGAAACGTTCTACAACGGTTGGCATCTCAGTCCCACACTTTCAGTGACGAAACGGTTAAATGTAGCTGTCTCTTCTACACTAATAGCTTCACGTCTCGCACTTCCTGTCTGTGGAACTCCCTTCCTCTTACTTGCTCCCCCGATAGCTATAACCTCCCACTATTTAAATGCAATGTCAATCGACATCTTCAGATGCCTTTATCTATTACCCGTCCTTCTCTTCATCTTTTCTTCTTTCACGCCTCTTTATTACTACCCCCCACTTTCTGTAACCCCTTGCGTTCTAGTGACACTTCCGCCTTGCTAGGGCTGAAAAGTTTTTAAGAAAATATTTTAATGAATTTTTAATGTACTTAACATTACTTTTGAAGATGCTTTCTGAAAATATAATAAAATTTAAAATACTATAAAATTTTCTTCAGTTACAGTTATAATGGTATTTTATTAATTATCTCAGTTATTAAATTAAAAATTTAATAACTGCGATAATATAATATACAAATGTATTAATTATTATATTATCAGTTATCACATATTAATTTAGTAAGTGAGATGATATATAATAATATTAATTATAATATTATCTCACTACTTACATTATCCGGAATATTGTCCTCATTTTTGTCGCCATATTTATTGCAACATTTCGGCCGTTGTACGCTCCGGCCTTCTTCAGGTGGTTGGAATGTCGAACTGAACCCTTTATTTCGCTCACTAGGGTAGACTGTTTTAGTTCCACGAGTCATGTTTAATGGATGTCAATTATCAGCGAGCGAAAATAAAAGGTTCAGTTCGACATTCCAACTACCTGAAGAAGGCCGGAGCGTACACCAGCCGAAACGATGTGATAAATATGGCAACAAAGATGATGATGGTAGCCCGAACAATGTAAATAGTGAAAATCTGACAATTATTTGATTTTTTTCAAGACTTTTCAATTTAATGTTTTTTTCTACCGGAAAACAGGCGCGAAAATGTCACACTGTTGACGCCATAAAGACGAGATTTTTAATCTAAATTTCGAACGTGTTAGAAAGAAGTAATTTTTTTAAAAATAATTAATAAATAATTTGGTCATTCCGCTTAATAATAACATAAATATTTCGGTTGTAAAATCCAGTTTATATTAAGTTTTGGGCCTTTTTTTAATAATGTTATGCTGTTTTTAGCAAAAAAGTGTTACCTAATTAAAACTGAAAACAATGAATTTTCCGACGGTTATATTGGATAAAATCGTTGTTATTACAAGTAAAAACATTTTTTCTCAGCTTGCAGAATAATCTACTTCAATATTAGAATCAGAATCTCATGGATCAGGGGTCGGTTAGAACAAATAACTTCACCTGTAATTATTTTTTCGATTTGAATCAAGGTACAAATTACATTTAATTAATTTGATTTACGAAAAACCTAAGGGAAATATTTAAAGAGTTCAGATATTGTAATTAAAATATGAGATTTCATCTATGTAGCAAAACATCAATGAAGAATAAAGACGTCACGGTTTGAGCAGACGAATACTGGCTAAGTATCTTAAACATGAGTCATTCATTGACAAACTGTGTCATCAAATCCAAAGACTCTATACATGAAACATAACAGGTGAAGGTGAGTGTGTTAAGAAATTAATACAACAAAACCAAATTAGTAAATTGTTTTTGGGGTTTTTTTCATGAAGAAATTAACTGCGGGATTGATGTTATTGAATCGCTTACAAGTGACAAATAAGAATCTCGACTTGTCTCTCAAAAAATATTTTATTGGAATAAAATCTAATTAGGATAAAATATTAAATTATATTCCTATTAAAAGTGATAAGTAAATATATTACTTCTTTCATTTGGCAACGGTGGACATTTAGATAATACACTGACTCACACACACACAAAGATATACACACAGAAACATACACACATACAAATATATATATATATATAGTTACAGTGTTAGGTAAATGAGATAACTAGATATTGACGACCGTATACGCGTGTGCTCGCGTGTATACGCTGGTAGACAAATAAATAGTAATCAAATTTAGCCAAGAGGTGTAGACATAATAGTGCTCAATGCGATTAGACAGAGCTAATAAATATATATCAATAAATACACATATAGCTACGTTTGATGTGCAACTCGAGTTTCGTTGGCCGTCCAAGTCATTGGGCACGTGTTATCGCTTATTGTTTATGAAAAATAAATAGAGATGATTGTTTATCTTATTTCAACAATAATCGATATCTCATGCCCGATCAATTGGGTAACCAACGAAATCCGATTCGCGCATCAAACGTAGGTATATGTGTATTTATCAACATATATATATATATATATATATATATATATATATATATATATATATATATATATATATGTAGGCTCCTGAAAAAAAGTAATTTCGGTTGAGCTCTCTGGGGAGGAAGTGTGAGTTTGTAAAGAGTGACTATTACGGCTGATATAGCGAGACTCTTCGGCAAAATAAAATTGAGCCCTGTCGGTCATTGTGTGTTTATGTAAAAATAAATATGCTAAATTCACCCTGCGTTGCGCCGATGGCCTAGTGGTAGAATATCCGGCTGATGAATTTCGATCCTAGCTAGAGGCAACCGGACGTTTAGCCACACCGAAGAGCTGTGAATCAGCGAAACAGTCTGTCTGTGGATGACATTATATATATATATATATATATATATATATATATATATATATATATATATATATATATATATATATATATATATATATATATATATATCAATATCATACTGTTATAATGCTTGGATAAGCTGATGAATTCTTGTTGAATAAAAGAAACAAATGAAAAGATTAATGAAAGAGACGCTTATTCATATGGATTAAATAATAAAATAGCGAATTCCGTAGTTAGTCCGATACCTTTGCGACTATTGTTCGTATGAGGAGACTTTCCTTTCAGAGCCGATGAACGAGCCTTTATTCAATAATTAGTGAAAAATGGATCGGTCATAACGATTGCCTTTAGCATGAAACAGCCTGTAGCATCTGGGTGCTGACGTCAATGCACACTTCATATATATATATATATATATATATATATATATATATATATATATATATATATATATATATATATATATATATATAGGTAACAATACTCGTTTCGGAAAATCTTCGGTTTCTTGATTTGCCAATGTTCAAATCAATATCGAAGGAAAAACGGTTTTAAATAAAGAAAGAGCTATGAACATGAACGTCTGTCGAAAATCATCGCACAACATATAGGTTCATAACCCAAAGAAAAAAAAACCGATACGAATAAGCAACTAACTAAATAAGTGCTCAAAAGCGGATCGTCAGGGAAAGCTGGAGCCAGCTTTCCCTGACGATCCGCTTAGGAGAAACCTTGGTAGGTTCGTCTAGCTCTCTAATTTTGCCTATATATATATATATATATATATATATATATATATATATATATAATAGAATACAATTTGTTAGGCTCTGCTTTATTTATGGCCAATAATTGTTCAGAATATCTAGTGAGGGTAGAGGTATCAACAAAAATTATAACAATTTGTTTCATGCTTAAATTATGTTGTCAAGTCGTTTAAAGGAATTCAAAAATTATTATTATTATTATTATTATTATTATTATTATTATTATTATTATTATTCCCTTTGATTTCTTTTGTATACATGTTTCCTCCTAAGTCCCAACCAGGGACCTAACTTCAGAAATGGCTTCATGACATTTTCGAATATTATTTTCACTTTTGTAAAAAAAACACACCTTTTACATAGATAAAGATCTTTGTAATGTTCGAACTGTACTGTACTTGTGAATAAAATCACTTTTGTATCTTTAAGGCGTGAACCACAAGGAATCCCTTCAATGAGTCTATCTGAACCTTTTCCAATCAATCCAACTACGACTGGAATTGCTGATGGTCTCATGTGCCACATTTATTTAGATCACATTCTTACGGTTCATTAAACCGTTGGGCCCATCAGATTAACGCTAATCCAGGAGGCGTTTTCACACAAACAATAGATGTGGATTGTATAAAAGGATCATCAAGAAATGCGAAGTGAAGATTATAGGGTTAATTAGAGTATATCTTCGTCTACTATCACATGACGAATTTGTGCGTGCATCCTCATATTGACTGATATCGCATGTCAGTGTCACACTATTTCTGGTAACATATACACAGTGTTCTTATCCCTTCGAGATATGTGCTATAGGTATGGAGACAACACTAATCAGCGATATTATTTCAAATTTTCATTAGATTTTGTCCGAAAAAACAACTACACTCTGCCAAACGATCAAAATTACTGCAACATACTAAACATAAAATGTTTTTTAACATTGTCGTGCCCGAGCAAAAACGCCTTTGAACTGGAACGGATTTTTTTAACCACGTGATATCAGTTCTCCTATATGGCCGTGAATTTTGGATAATCTTCTCGCAGATGAAGAAGAGACTTGACGTAAAAAAATATGTGGTTCGAGAAACGGATACTGAGAATACAATGGAGCGAACAAGTGAGGAACGAATAAGCTTCAGGTAACAAAAAGGACAAGGATGCTTAACATCAGGAAGAGACAGATGAAATTTCTAGAGGAAATAATGAGGAAAGAGGACTTGGAAAATGGGATACTCACAAGACAGATTTGAAAGGAAAACGGGTAAAGGAAACCAACGCAAAACATGCCAACCGAGCTTGTGTAAAAGAATGGCGGAAGAGGATTTGGGGGAGATAAAAAAAAATGACAACATTCTTTAAGAGCTAGAAATGACAGGAAGTTGTGGAGAACCATGATCGCTACAGGCCTGAAGAGACACGATTCAAAGAAGAAAATTTACACATTGTATTTTATAACCCTTTTTTTGATAATTTTTTCCTCGTTCATTCATTTGCGTAAAACTTGTCTAGTATTTTATTCGGCGTTTTTCCATGTTTTTCTAATTTCCTTTTTATTTCAAATTATCCATGCAGTGTTTCCTTGTTTCGTTTACCCAAAACTGCACCTGTTTATTTCAGATCGTTACCTATAGTTTTATTTTTCAAATAATTTCCTTGTTTATTCGTCACAAGCCACGTCAGGAGTTTGTCACTATCCTTCGATAGAAACATATCTCCATTTGCTTCACGTTTTATCTTGATTTGTGAAGATTTCCTTTTTACATTACCTCTTATATAAGGTACTAAATTCTTCATTTAAATCTGTCTTCTATAAAATAATATCTCTATTGCCTCAAGATTTATCTTCATTGATGAGGATTTCATTTGAAATTAACTGTCATATAAGAATCTAGATAATAAATTTAAATCCAGCTGGATAGTGGCTCGGATTGAGGAATCGGAGAGCCGAGTTCGAATTCCAGTCGAATCCATTACATTCGCTTACGTGCTAATGCCCTTGGGAAAGGTATTAATGCTCTTCTTCTCCCCACAGCTATGGATATTTGCCAAAACAGATCGGGTTCTATAGCCTTGGATGGCAACTGGTCTACTTCAGAAAGAAAAGGCAACTTTCTGCAGGGAAATTCTGCCTCCTCAGTCATGTATCGAAAGATAGATGATCGTCTAAGTGACTGATGCTTTACCTTACTTCAGTCATAATGTTAAGATTCTATTAATAACTGCAAATTCATAGAAGTATATTTCCTTTTTTCAGTGAAAACTTTCCCTGTTCTCAATATCATGCTGTTCAAGATTTTTGTTAAATTGTCAACCACTAACTGGCATCGTCAATGGAGAGAATCGTTGATTAAATACAGGAAACATCAGACATTCATTGACAGAACATTGATAAAAAATTAGCAAGCTTCGCCCGCTATCTATCGCTTGGCAAAGTAAGATATATTCACTACATGAATTCTTTGAAACAAGAATTATAAAATAACATTTCATTCATAAATTAGTTTGTTTTTGGAAAGTTTTACAAATAGTTGCCAACTTGTTGAAGGCAAGTAATATGCAAATTTCAAACACATTTCTGCACTATATAAGTCGATATTCCTAAACAGAATTATTTTTTATATGGAAATCAAATCAATCCTTGAATAAAAGTATAGTATTGAAGGACAGTTAATTAATGAAATATTTTTTTTATAAAATCAATATGATAATTACTTAAGCCTGAAGAGTGATATCACCTAGAAGTAGATAATATATAATACAGATATTGAGCTTTTAGCCTATAAAGTACAGCTGGGCATTTTTTTAACCCCCGAAATGTTTGGCTAATTGTGCTCCAATTTCGGCTCTATTCATATAGATTCCATAATATAGGTTTTACTTAATTAGCTATTATGTTTCTCTAACTCTTTAAATGTTGAATGTATAACTAATTCTAATTTCTGTTTTCCCATATTTACACTATATTAATTTTATCTTATAAATTGTCTGTTCTGTCACCCATGAAATAAAAGTAATTGTTTGTACGGAAAATAAGGATCTACGTACAACAAATCGTCTTTAAACTAAGTGGCAGCAGAAAAATTATCGTTGAACGTTTAAACGATAAGCTTAAACATTAATTCCATACTTAAATGCAGTGATCAATTTTGAGTTCTTCTGTAGTTTATTGATGCCTATTGTAGAAGTAGTCAACTGATAGAATTAAGTCAAGTGAATTCTACAACGAATCTCCAACTACAAGAGAGCCACGTCTGGGAATCCTCTCTGTCTGAAGGCAGAGAATTTGACCAGCATATCTGGAGAGGAATTTCCAACTCCAGTATATCTACCGACCGCCCAACGCGGTCAGATGTGGCACAAGGCCGAATATAATATGGGGTATCCTAGCCCGTATGCTCGGCCAAAAATTCCCCGTAGACCCTGTATAAAACGGGGTCCGGTAGCTGTTTCCCGAGACGAGACTCTGTCATTCGACAGAGCCTCGTCTGTGGGATCATCTCTACACGGAGGCAGAGTGTTTGACCAACACAGTTAGCGGCGCATCTCCAACTGCAGACCGACATACAGTATTTACTACTGTATTGTTGTGAATATGGACATAACTATTATCGCCCATGCGTATGCTACACGGGTATTTAAGACCATGACTCATGCTGTCAATTTTATTTGTTGCTGGTAGACCACAAGTAAGGTGTACTTTGTTATTTATTAGAGGTGATCTGTGATTTTGAAGCGCTAATCTGTATGGTGTGGTAAGGGTGTGTCTTATTTATACACTTGCACCCAAGCTATTGTATCGAGTTTTGGTTTCCTTTATGTTGTTTTGCGGCAAATCAACCTCAATGGGTTATTTAATGCTAACAAGATTTTTTAGGATATGTTCGTATGAATAGAATGTGTATCCTTTGTAAGAAATCACTTTGTAGATAAGTTTTCATTGACCTATATTTGTAAAGAATATTTTTGTCAAATATATTGCTGGTAATATTTTATTTCAAAAATGTATTGCTGGTGATATTTGTTTGGAAAAATGTATTGATGGTAATATTTTTCAAGAATATATTGCTGGTATTTTTACTGTAAATATCTATTTTTATACTTTCATAATGTTTTGACACCAGTTTGGGCGATAACTATTTGGCCGTAGCTGAGAGCCTAACAACGGGTTAGGGTAGACCTAGGAAAAACAGCAATAATAAGTGCCCTTGCTGCCACATGTAGTTTATCGTCATGCCAAGGACTTGTATCTTGAAAATAATTCGCCATTACTGGAGTTGGAAATCATTCATATAAGCTATTTAATAACATGACGTGATCTGCTTTCGTTTTGATGTACTAGCGCAGGTTATTCTATGTCCATATATCTGTATGTCCAATACTAATTTATTTATAATCCACACACGGAGGTACTTTTAAAGTTAGGCCAGACCAATGTTAGGTAGTGAATAGGCGTAGAAGTGAAAATTGAGGTTAGAAAATGAAGTATTTATCTCCGTTTAGTCAGCGTTAAAGGTTTTATTGTTCGCCAAATACTGTAATAGTTTAGATAATTTGTAGCGGTTATGCTTAAAAATGTCAATATGCTCCCCGCTGAACCAATATGAATTTTTCAATTTATATTTAAATTTTGATTTGATTTGCCGTTTATTATTCCATAGCTGTCGGCAAGAATTAATAATTCTTGCCCAGATTAAACACTGCGCACACATCTTTGACTTCGAGCATAATTCGACAGAATTAATTTCATTAGAGGTCCACGCCACATTTTCATTTTTGGCACATCATCAGCCCCATCAGTTTCATAATCGAGAGTAGTGGTAGTAGTAGTAGTATCATTAGCGTAGCAGTAGCATCGCTGCAAACTTAGCGCTTGACCAGTTCTCTTTATATTGAGGCCAGGGTAGGCATTCTTTCGAAGCCTGTCTTGAGCAAATAGATCAGGCAGTACATACTCCTCCCCAGGTCCAACCATCGCTTATAGTCTCACCTGGAAGGTAACATGACTTCCCCATATACTTTACACTTATTCCGATATCACTCGTTTCAACTGAGAAACCATATCACTGTGAACGTTTCTTACCTAGCAATAATATATCTTAGTACCTAATATATATCATTTTTCTCCTCACAGCAAGGCGTTAATATCAGGCGCCAGTCTCAGCTCTCTTGTTATTTTAGACAACTGCATATAATAGGTAAGCAACGAATGCAAGTAGGAAGGATGAAGACAAAATATACGCGTGTCGTTGAAAATGTTCTCAGCTTCACAGAGAAAGAGTAGGAGAAACAAGATAGTTTTCACTTTATCAATATTGTCCCCCTTGAAGTCTATGCGCTTGGGTCAACGATGATTTAGCATTGCAATCCAATCGTGGAATAATATTGCGTACATGCCCCCCGCAATCTTCTCCACTGCATATATCGTCGCATCATTGTTTCCAAAATGACGACCAAGCTGATGTGAACTAAGTTAGGAAACAGGAAGGAGTCTGGTAAGAAATGTGGATAGAGTAGCAATTTCAAAGCCACATGCAGTTGGTTCAGTTGCTGCAAGCTGGCAGTTTGAACGTGTGCGTTATCTTGGAGCAAGAGAACACTTGCCTTCAGCCTCCCTCTGCGTTTAGACTTGATTGCTTTTTTCTAATTGTTATGGTCCAATATCCTCGACGCCACTGTTATGGTCCAAGTTTAGGACCAAGGAAGAACAACACGAACACAAGAGTAGAAATAACAAAGATATATTACACAGAATAATAATACAAGATGTTGAAGGTGTTAGTATGACTGTCAGTCTGGTTTGGAGTGAACTACTATTGGCTTGACTTGATTCCGTCTCGACTCGTTTATGCCTCTCTTGAGAGGCGCAGCCTTTATAGTGTCAGGAAGAGTTAATTATGTAGTTATAGGTAAGTTCCAATAACACTAATTCTGATGCATAGTACCGTCCATTAACAGCTTTTGTTCCATATTCCGGGAAATCTATCATAATTACGACTTCAGAATCCCCAAAAAACAAAAACCATCACGTTGCCAACAGACGGTGAATGTTTGAACACCTTAGTATTGGGTGTTAAGTTATTTTGTGTACTGTAGTACTAGTGAGCAAACCCAAATGACTTGACTCACTTTATAGTTCCCCAAAAGAAGGTTAACCAATCAGGAGGCGTAAAATATTCAATCCGTCTTGTATAAAGGCGGCCATTTTGATTACTCTCTCATAAGAGTACCAGAAACCAAAGAACAGAAGGAAGAACTACGCTCTGCTACTTTATCGAGATATCCACTGCTAACCTGAACTACGCTTCCCTACTGTCTTCGACATATTCACTGCCAACCTCTGGATTCTATACTCAAAGACTACCGTCATCATGAACAACATTGGGAACCAGAGTGTTTCCACTGTTTCCCTTGAATCTTTTATTCGGGTTCGAAACGATATACCCATGTTTCATTTTGAGTTAGTAATCGGTGGTGGAAATTCTCAGAGTCATCCTGGAAGCGAGTCAGATGTGTCATGGAAATGTCAACCCTTTTCAAATTCTGCTCTGGTATCAGCAGTCTTGGAACCCATCTTGCAGACATATTGCTTATCCGCATTGTTTTTAGGATAAAATAAAAAAACTGGGGAAATGTGATTTAATATTAAGTCTCTTATATTGCAGTAAATGCTGGACAATCTTCTCACAGAAGATTTTGTTCGCGGCAACAGAAATGTGATCTTTTATTTCGGCGATTAATGGACGATATCAGACCGCAAATGGGATTTTGAGTTAAGTTCAGAATTTGACGGACGGCGTCCGGTCTTTCTGTAGTTGAGAAGATAGAGGAGTTGGAACTCGTTTGCAGATTAAGTGGATGAAATCATTATTGCAGAGGCGGCTCGGCCAATGCAGACTACGGACGTTCATGTCAGAAAGTGCTTTAGATGCTATGGTATTAACCACATGGGGAAAGATTGGCGGAGCCGACATGACAGAAGACGGGAACTAGAACAACGCAATACCATGCGCAGTTAACGTTGACATAACTTGGGTCATATGTCTCGAAAATCTTCGAGAAAACATGAGAAGTGATGTCAGTGCCAGTATTTTCACCAGCCCGGCACTACCTGTGATCGGGTTCCAGGTTGATGGCAGAACCGTCACCGAGCTGATCGGTACTGGTTGTTCGCTGCCTATAGTCAGCAGAAAGATATGCCAGTCGTGGAGATACGGGCCTGTATGTGTAACAACGATATGAGGGGAGACTAGAGCCTGTTATTTGGTATAGTGTTCTTCGACAAAAGACATCCGTGTGTGCGGCTCTCACCACAGAGGAAGTAGACTTTAGCGTCGAGTAAGATCAGGAAATGTAAGCGCTCTCAAAGTGCGGATGTGCGAAAACGAGAAAAGACGAATATATATTAGAAAAGGAAGCTGAAAATAGCATAAACCCAAATGAGTAAGTGAGAAACAAGGAAGTTCTATGGAAGACGGAGAGAAAATAATTACAATCCTCAGGGTCCCATCAAGAGGAAAGAGGGCTTGGAGAATTTGACACTTACAGGACGGTAGCAAAATTTGAATCAAACCCTTGCAAATTCAAACTGCCGTTCGTCTAAATATACGAAATTTCACTCAATTGGCTGTCGGCTTTCTCATCCCCTCCTGTTCACTGACACCTTTTTAATATGCGTTCATTGGCAGAATATGCAGGTTTACGGCATTTCGGTCCGTAGGCAGCACATCTGCGTTATTCCATCAACCGTTTTCCGTTATAAATGACATAATGAGTCTTATCCAGTCTTTTTTGTATCATGGAGACAATGGCATGCCTTCAGACTTTTTGAAGGTAAGTTGATATCTACTGCACCAGACGAAGACGGGAGCAACAGGGGGAAACATCTTGTAACCTACCTAATAAGCTAATGTAAATGTATGGTAAGACAAATACTGCGAATGATATTAAGGAACCAAACATAGAGGCACGAAGTAGAGAAATGTGTGGACATCAAAGCTCGCCAACCACCTGAAGGGACACGACGCATAAAATAAATAGATAAGGTAAGGGAAACTCTATCCGAATCCGTTTGCGTATTGAACTAGCAACTCCACACCGTAAATGCCTAATTGCAAAGGAAAATACAGTGACAGCATTTAGCGGGTGTTGGGGCTGTGACGCTATGAAACACAAAGATGTTTACAAGGTTAACATATTACAGTGTATAAAGAAATGGAATAAGTCCGACAAATATGTAATATATTTTCTGTTTAAATATTATTTTTTATAGATACAATTTAAGTAAATGCTCTGCTTTTAATTGAACAGTATTAATTACATGCACAACCTGAATGTTCGAAAAATTAAATGATCGATCGAGAAAAATAGTCGAAGATTGTGTGTTGATGAACAGTAATTTGTACTTTGCTAACAAATATAGCATGTCAGATCAAACGACGGTTCTAGGTTCGATTCCTGTCGAAGAACGCATATGTTCTACGAGATTCCTCGAATATTCAGGCCGGTAAATGTAATTAATACTGTTTAATTAAAATAAGAGCATTTATTTAAATAAACTGTATGCATAAAAATAAAGTATAAACGAAAAATATATGACAGTGTGTTTTCTACTCTATCCGTTTCTTTTATAAAGTACTAGCAGCATGGCCCGGCGTTGCCCATGCTTGATTCAAAAATCGTACGACTCATACAGCAATCGCTATCACTTGACTTAAAATATTTTTGCCCTTCCTTGCCTTTAAAGGAGTGTTCGTTGACGTGCTGATGTTGCTACATGCTTTACTTCTTTCTTATCTCACACTGCGAATTTTTTTCTAAGCTCTATACTAAACATTAACTCTGTTACGAAAAAAGAACTAAACAACATGAACACAAAACGATCAGCTTTAAAAAAAAGGACTCGTAACTGGAAAAACCGAATGAAAAAAGAATATTAACAAGAAATAGCTTTTCACACCCAACACAATTCTGCGGAATCAGAATCAACGTTGAGTTTAAGCAAGGGAATGAGCCAATTGGAGTAAAGTGCCATGCAGATTTAAATGTTTCCCACTCGTGACGAATGCAGCTATCGATTTTTTTTGCATGCTAGCATGCTAGGTAACATTCGTTTCAGTCAGCTGTTGGCTCTCACGCTGGCCAATAGAATCTTCCTGCCTATTCGTGGCAGCCAGCTATAGGTTCTCACTCTGGCCAGTAGAAAATGGCCGCAAACTACATGAAAACTGCCGTAGAAGCATGAAAAAATCGATTATTTCCACTATCGATTGGAGTTGGGAAATGCAACGTCGGTCTTGGCCTTCCCACTAACTTGGAGCATGTGCATGTGAATTTTGATTCAAATCCGTCGAAAATTGCGGCCGTGCATTCGTTACACACACACATCCTGCCTTTTATAGATAGAGATCTGCGTTACTGAAGACATTCTCCGATTAAAAAATACTATTTCCAAAGAATGCTACTGCTAACACTTACTCTTTGACAATAGTCTGCTTTATTCGCATAATTCAATATGTTATATCAATAACTTGCGCTTTTATGTCACATATACATTTAAGGCATTTTTTTTTTATTAATGAATATGGAATATACCAAATATCAAGGCTAGCTTTATGGGTCAAATGACCTCGATCCACGTGGCCTCGATTTACACTGGCAACTTCGTATTTCCATATATGTGAACTTACAATTTTTAAACGATAATTTTGGGTTAGGAAAATTTCATTAGCGATATACTGAAAAATTTCAATTTATTCATCTGAAAAGAAAATAGTAACTTTACGCTAAATGGTCAATGATCAAATCGGGTTTACGAAAAATAAACTAAAATCATCTCCGGTGGAAACCTAGTTGCCATTTTCAACCTTGTTTTCAATCTCCATGTAGATTATCTGAGGTTTTATCGACAACTCCCGTTAAACCACTTCATCCAGATCGTGTTCCTTTCTTCCCCATTGCTATGTAACATAATATTCATTTCATCATCATCAAACGTAAATTAATAGCACTCGCCCTTGCATCTAATGTAGGCACCAATGAACAGTCAAACTCTTAAATTCCTATTATCTCTTATTGATCATGACTTCCAGGAATAATGTCAGCTAACTTCACCTGCAGACCTACGGTCGCTCACAACCTTATAAATTATCAAACCATGCCTTTATTCAAAGTGGTCGCTACCCATATGCCATCACACGTAGCTCAGATACAATGGACGCTAAGAGACGATTACTTATAGAAGAATCAGTGTTAATCATTTCATCTATTTTACTAGACACCTGCGGTAACGGGCGGCCTTAAATTACCAATATTTCCTTAAAACCGAAATGAAGAGAAAATAAATGATATATACCGACGTTACTTTTGAATCATCGTTAACAAAACATCAATCGTATTACTTAATATCCCACACGGTGTCTGACACCATTGGCGAGCTTACGAAGTTTAAGCTTGAAATTAAACGAGATTAAAACGTTAAGTTACCCAGAAATGGAATATAGCTGGCATATCTTGCGTGGAGCTGCTCAAGCCATCCTTTCTATCTTAGAGCTTTTGGGCGATGAATTATTTTCAACCCTACAAACAATTTTTCCACAGTCACAATGTTACAAGCTTCTCGATATTGTATCTCTGTTTTCCGCGGCAAGTGTTCTGACGGACTACATTTGCTATTTCCATCGTTCGTGAACTTCACACCGGGACCCCGTTAAAGCATTCCCGCTTTAATTGCCGTCTCCAAATCCACATGAAAAGACAAATAGACTCGGAAAATAACTAACTTCATTCTTTTATCTGAAAAGCGTCAAAGACCTTTTCTAATTCATACACAATTTTTGTCGTTTTTAAACATGTACATGTGGTTGAAGTATCTTCATATTCCGTTAGTACGCAGAAAGTTTCGGCCAGCTACTTAACAAGGTTACCTGAATAAAGAACAGTCTCCCGAGTGGATTCTTCCTCGATTAATACAATCTTAACCTTTTCAAATCTAGTGTCAACCTTTATCTATCTTACGCGTCCTCAAATCTCTAATAAAATAAAATCTCGTTAAAATAACAAGTCATTATCAATCTAACTTGAGTGGCTCTTGGGTATGTATAGTGTAAAAATGACTTATGATATATCACTTACATTCGGAATAATATCCTCGTCTTTGTGCTTATCACAACGTTTAGCGAATTTTGTTCTTCGACCTTCTTCGACCTTCTTCACCCAGGTAACTTTTGTAGAGTTTCAAACTGAATCCACTGTTTAAATTACAAGGTAGATTTCTCTCTTTCCGTTTTCATTGGCCAGACCCCACAACTGTTAATCGCGCTTTCATCAGCATAAAAGTATCGTTATTTACTCGTGTCTCCCAACAAAGACGAGATGTGGCACAAGGTCGTGTTAAACTAGGAGAAATTCAGGCCCCACAACCGTTGGTCGCGCTTTCATCAGCATGACTACAGACCCCCGCTTTCTAGTGCAATGAGGCTACAGCCTCGGTCAGCTATTTTCAATGATAGGGCACCACATAGTATTTATTTTCCAACAACTGGGAAAGGATAAACCCTACCCAGCATGTTCTAGGTAAGTTTTTTTTTTTTTTTTAAGCATATCACCCCAAGCAAGGCTGGAATCCACTAGTACGCAGGGGGTTACAGAAGGTTTGGAGGAAGAGCAGATAGGAGTGGTAAAGGAGAGGATGTGGAGAAAGATAGTGGATCGATCAAGGCTAGGGGGTTACAGAAGATTTGGAGCGAGAGCAGATGGGAATGAAAGGTGAAAAGATGTGGAGAAGGGAAGAGGATAGATCAAGGCAGCTGGAGATGTCGATTGACGTTACACTTAAATAGTTGGAGATTGTATTTGTCAGGGAAACAGGAATAAGGAAGAGAGTTTCACAGGCGAGATGTGCGAGACATGAAGCTATTGGAGTAGATGAGACGTCTACATCTAACAGTTTCAACGGTGAAGGGGCGGGAACGGGATGCCAGCCTCGTGGGACGTTTAAATTCACGAGGCCTAGGAACCAGCGAAAGCAGCTCCTCGGAGCAATTACCATGAAAGTGTTTATAATAAAGACAGAGTGAGAGAGAGACTGCAGACGAGATGACAGATCGGGGCCAATTACATTGCATATCCGTCTCTGGATCTTATCAAGAACCCTGAGTCAAACACCAGGGGCTCCAGACCATATATGCCAGCAATACTCCATGCAAGGGCGAATGGTCGATTTATCGATTTGGAGGATAGATGCCGGGGAGAAAAACTTCCTGGCTCTGCACAGGGAGACAACTTTCCTTGCGGTGGATGATGCAATTGACTCGATGTATTTGTTCTATCTAAGATCAGCGGCCAGCGTGAGACCGAGCAGCCGCAGAGAGGAGCTCTCAAGAAGTTGGTCATCAGACATTCTAATGGGATGCAGGGATGGATCCTTGTGGTGGTTAATAGAGAGCAGTTTACTTTTAGAGGCGTTAAAGTTAACCGTCCATTTCTTGCCCCAGTTCACAACAGATTGCATTAGTGGAATAGGAGCTGGAGATGAATCCATTGAGAACGACCTTCAATTCACGGTTTGACAGGAATGATTGTATTAGGTCAAACAATCGACCTGTGATGCCATATCCCTGGAGCTTGCGAAGAAGGCCGGCATGCCAAACTCTATCAAACGCTTTGGAGATGTCAAGGGCCACGGCACGAGCTACACCGTTATTATGAATAGCTTGGAAGACAAATTCAGTGATGGCCGTAAGCACATCAGCTGTAGAACGGGCAAAGCGGAAACCATATTGCTTGTCTGAAAGCAGATCATGGGATAACAGGTGATTAATCACATCGGTGTTGACAATGGCTTCGAAGACTTTGCCGAAGAGGGGTAGGAGACTGATAGGACGGTAATTAGAAGGGTCGGAGGGGTCACCAGAGTTCTTAAAGACAGGGACAATGGTTGCGGACTTCCAGCAGTCAGGAAAGCAAGACTCCTTGAGGCAGCGGTTGTATAATTTAGAGAGGGCAGGCGCCAGTTCAGGCGCACATTTCTTCAGGACAGTGGCTGGTATCCCGTCACCACCAGTAGCCTTGTGGTGATCTAAGTTAGAAATAATGCCCTTTACCAACGACGGGGATATGTGCAATCCGCTCAGAAGGGCTTCGGTTCTGGGAGTGAAATCGGGCATGGGTACCCAGGAAGAGTCTAACGTTGAAATGAAAGAAAACATCCGAGAAAATCATTCAGTCTTGTCGGCAGAGGTGGTTATGACCTCAAACTGATTGAACAGGGGAGGAATGGAGGGTTTTCTATTGTTCAGAACGCTCTTGCAGAGGCGCAAGTAAACTTTGGAGCCGAATTTGCGTGATGCAATACGTTCCTTCATCCGAACTGCAAATAATGACTTAGCTTCGTTGAGGATACGCTTACACACGTTACGGGCAGAGGTGAATAGACGTCTATTGAAGTCAGACATATCACTACGAAAACGGTGGAAGAAGTGGTTCCTATGGGCAATGGCGGCTGAGCAAGCAGCTGTGAACCAAGGGGAGGAGCGCGGTTTGACCTTGAATGTCCTGGAGGGGATGAAAGTGTCGATTCCAGCTTTAACCCAGGGAGAGACCACTGAAGCACAATCTTGAATGGGGAGCTTAAAAACAGCATCCCAGGGGACATCGCGGAGGAAGTCACGAAATGTGTCCCAGTCAACCCGTTGGTAGCAGAATGAGGTTCTGGTGGTAGGAGACTCCTTGCCGGGGGTGGGGCTGAAGGAGATGCTAACAGACACTACAGCATGATCGAAGTTACCGATAGGACAGAGCTGCGTGGCACTACAAGACTCAGGGATGGAGGTAAAACACAGGTCGAGGAGTGAGGCTTTACAGTCACGGTTGTAAGCAAAACGCGTGGGGAAATCAATTATCTGTGTGAGAGATTGAGAGACTGAAAAGTTGAAAGTATGAATGCCTCGAGGTCGGTAGTAGCATTCTTAAGCCACTGGATGTGATGGGCGTTAAAATCGCCAAACACAAATATGTGAGCGAACGGATGGAGAGAGAGGGCCCTATCTATGCTGTCAGAAATGACATCGAGTATTCCACAGTCCTGAGAGGATGGAGAGCGGTAGAGGAAGAAAAGATAGCTTTCAGCATTGAGAAGAGATAGCCGGAGACACAAGTACGAATGATCTGGTGATTCGAGAGAGCACTCTCTAGCCAGAGGGAGATGGTCCTTGACGTAGACACCCAGGCCATGCATGTGGGTTAGAGAGTCTTTTCTGAGGAGAGGAAGGTATCCAGGGATCGAGAGATCAGAGGAAGGGATAGAGGAGTCAAGATTGGTCTCACACAGGGCCAGTATATCCGGGCACTTAGAAATGAGGAAAGATTCAACACTGCAGAAGTTGGTTCTAATCCCACCGATGTTGGAGAAGGAGATATTTAAAGATTTGGGTGATTTTTGGAAGGCTGGTTTAGGTTTATATTTCTGGTTTTTGTAATTCATGTGGATAATTGGTGTTGGAAAAAGAGAAGGCCTGAGTTAAAGGGAGCCGGCGGTTATCACCCATGACGCGGGCAGAGAGGGGGTTTGGCACAGCCTGAATCATAATGTGGCCTCAGGGTGGCCCACCGGAGATGACTGCAGGGACACCTATCCATGCGCGACATGGCACTACAGACACCACGATACTACGCAAGAGTTAGGGCTCCTAACTACCAGTCGGAAACAGCAACCAGGGAACTGTCAACCGTGTACCCTCAGAATGGTCAGGCAATGCCACAGACTGCACGCATCACGGGAGAAACACAGCGGCACCAGTACAGAGGCCAGAGAGAGAGAGAGATCCGGGAACCCCTTCCTAAACACGAAATAAGGTTTGAACCTCTAATTGTGTCCAAAAAGTATGCCATTGCCTTTTCTAGATTCAGGTGTATTCTTGTAGATATCATGTGTATTTACTCACCAGCAGCATTTAACAGGGGATTATCACTGAAACATCAAACATTCGCTCTATGTGATTCAGTAGAACTTTCTTGTATCGGCTTTGTCCTCGCGGATTGCTTGGCGAAAAGGTAGTCTTGTCGGGCTCACTAAAATATTTAATAAAACATTTCATCATGATTTAGGTACATACTGCTAAAATATCGTACGGACATAATAGAGACATAGCACGTGGATTTTTGGGTCTGTAGTAAAAACAGAAGCAGTGAATAAACTTATATCCAAACTTTTTTTGCGTTTTACTCTGACGACTCGTCTACTGATAGATTTACTGGTGCTTTTTATACATCCTAGACCTTAAGGCAGTGGTTCCCAACCTTTTTTACATGACGGCACACTATTGATTTCTTTAAATTTTTCCGGCACACCTATCACAAAAAATAAATATTTTCCACTCATAAATCGTTTTTGCAATAAAATAATAAAAAAAAACAAAGAATATTATATAAGAAGAATTTTTATTCCCATAAATCAACAAATCCTGTATTCAATATCGGGTATAAAATAATAATGGTGAATGTCAGTGGGGCAGTTGTGCCTGGTGCTACTTGACTACTGCTGCAATATTTGGGCGAATGTGAGAGAGACACACTCTTAACACTTCTTCAATATTTTTAAGTCTTTCACGTTTTTTATTTTTAATGTTGTTTAGGTAAGAAAATCCCAGTTCACATAGGTACGAAGTTGTGAATTGCAGTAAAATTTTGATGACTTTTTTACTTAGAGTTGGATACTCTTCCATAACAGAAATCTAAAAGGCGTCCAATGGCAGTTGTGCGTACTTCAATTTGAGACCACGATCAGAGGAAAGGCTTGCTAATTCTTCCTCTTCACATAACTCAAAATTGAAAAGGTTGATGACTGATAAATCCAGAAATTCGGCCATTTTGAATTGAGTGATGTCATCATGATTAAGAAATTGAATGCCTTTATTAAACAAAATGATATTAAATAGCTTTTAGGTATTATCTCTTTGCGGCACACCAGTAATCATTCCGATGGTTGCGAACCACTGCCTTAAGGGGAGGTAAATGATGTAAAAATGACTTAAGATATATCACTTACATTCGGAATAATATCCTCGTCTTTGTGCTTATCAAGGTTTAACCATTTTTGTTCTTCGACCTTCTTAATGTGTTCTTCGACCTTCTTAATTTAAACAATGGAGTCAGTTCGAAAATCCATGAAGGTTTCCTGGGTCAATACCCAGGTAACCTTCATGGATTTCCGAACTGACTCCATTGTTTAAATTACAAGGTAGATTGCTCTCTTTCCGTTTTCATTGTCTAGGAGATGTTGTTTTGTTTTTATTTAGTATTGCTCAGTTAATGCTTGCTCTGTTTCCATATTTTTAATATTTACTACCCGGCCTCGGAATTGAACTCAAAATTACTCTACCACATAATTCACCAACCAACTCTTTTATTTTTCAAATACGCTATTTTTTCCCAGAATCCCTAAATGTTACCTGAATAGCCAGAAACCTGAAATAGCCCGGAGAGCACAATTTGAGAAGCGTTGAGTCAATAAAATGAATTACTAGGCTACAAAATTCTGCAACCACCTATTTAATTAAATATTGTAGTTGAGTTTTACTTTAATAACATTTCTAGACGAAATATCCATAGAGATGGACAGCAGAATAAAAGCAGTACCCCGACTTATATTATATAATAGATTCATTTCGAAATTCATTGAGGTATAACACAAACCTAAAAAAAGGCCGGAGATTACAGCGGCTGAAAATTAATTAATTCAAATGTAAATAATATACATGATAATAATTTTTCGCCCAAGAAATTCAGAGAAAAATGGAAATAATACAAAACTTTCAAAGCATAATTTAATCCAACATATTGGAGCTACACCTGATAGAACGGAACAAACTGAATCTTCTGCCATATGACACGAAAAACCGAGGCTCACAGAAAAGAGACATATTTTTTCAAGATGGAAGCAAGTGACAATCTAATTTAATATAACATAAAGAGGAATAAGTACACACTTTTAACCTCAAATTAAAGAAAAGCTCAAAATAAAAATGTTGAAAATAGAATTAAAAGAATTTTTAATTTAATTTAACAAGAGTCATATTTTAGAAGAAAAAAGTTAAATTTCAATTTAAAATTCCTTTAATGTGGGAGCTTACCGTATCAGTTTAAAAATGAATGACCGAACAATAAAAACATATATAGATTATCCCTTTCACAATTTATCTCCCATTTAAAGATCTTGTCGTACTAAGAATGGGCCAAATTGTTTCTGTAATTGATTGTATGTTTTCATGCACATATGTGGAGTAATTGCAAATATCGCTTCATCGATTACTTCTACGAGGTAAAGTAATATATACTCAGATTGAATACACTACACTTGCTGAGACCATCATGATTTCAAAGGTTTCAACCATCCGGGATTTCATGGCAGCCTTCGCGACGCCCAAGCGTTCGTCTTTTGTGTTTAGAAGCACGTTATATGAGGGAATGCCGATAACAGTGTCGCCGATAAATTCGTCCTCTTGAGTTACTTTATCCTTATCCGCATGAATAGGCGTATATTCGCAGACCATAACTAACTTCATCATTTCATCTGAAATGACTGTAACGAGTTTCCTCATATATCACCAGCATTTATCCTTGGTAAACGACTTTCTTCAGCCCTTTCTCTAGACTAGGCATCATTGACTGATTGCGTTGGTGTGTATATTACTGACTGATTGTGCTGATGTCTATATTACTACCTCTGATGAAGGTACTTTCACACAACGTCAGTTTCCTTTCTCGGATATTTCCTGCAAACGATGTAAAAAAAAAAAATAAATAATATTTTTTTATTCAAATGAATTTATTGAGACAAAGCAAGTTCAGTTGACCATTAAGGACAATTCCAGAACAAAGTAACTATAAACAATTTTTTTGCTGTCCTCTACCAGCCGCAATGATGGAGAAAGTAACACCACGAACCATCCCCAGTGAGACACGCTGCAAGAGCCACTCCTTTTCGCGAGGCTCGTCCTTTAATCGAGACGCAATTGCGCCAATCCTCTGAAGTAACGCAATCGAACGAGGGCCCAAAACTTCCAGAAGTCTCCACTGCCACAGGAGTAAAAAAAATATATCAGCAAGAGAACTGAG
This sequence comes from Acanthosepion esculentum, assembly GCA_964036315.1. NCBI lineage: Eukaryota > Metazoa > Mollusca > Cephalopoda > Sepiida > Sepiidae > Acanthosepion > Acanthosepion esculentum. The sequence continues at coordinate 46,814,709 of OZ038491.1, forward strand.
AAATTATAAATCTTACCCAGCATGTTCCAGGTAAGGTAATCTTAAATGTATACTATTATCTCTGCAATTTGTCTTAACTATATAAATGACCAGTTTACCTTCATTTTTTTTCCGTTACTTAGCGATTTAATGGTGTTAAGTAAGGAGACACATTTCTTAAAAGTATTATATTTACCGGGTCTCTCCGTTGAGAGATGATGCGACACAAGTCGTGTTTACTGTGGGGACCCGAGCCCATACACCGGGGACAGGGCCGAAAATTACCCAGTCCCCGCAACCGTAGGTATCACCGGCATAGGTATGACTACAGATCCCCATTCCTTTGTACAATGAGTTGGATACAGTCGCGGCTTGTTGTTCTCAGTTTTTTTCTTCTCACCTGCGTCTCTATTCACAGATAGAAGCGCAACTGAGTCGCACACTGACCGAAAACAGAGACGAAGCTGAGAGATGATAAACCCGGCATGTCGCAGTTAAATATACCTTAAATGTATCGTTATTTACTCATGTCTCCCCAGAGAGACGGGATGCGGCACAAGGTCGTGATAAACTAGGAGAAATTCAGGCCCCGCAACCGTTGGTCGCGCTTTCATCAGCATGACTACCGACCTCCGCTTTCTAGTGCAATGAGACTACAGCCTTTGTCAGCTGTTTTCAATGATAGGGCACCACATAGTATTTATTTTCCAACAACTGAGAAATGATAAACCCTACCCAGCATGTACCAGGTAAGTTTATCTTAAAAAGTATACCATTGCCTTTCTAGATTCAGGTGTATTCCTGTAGTTATCATGTGTCTTTACTCTCCAGCAACAAGTTTCTCTTTGACTCATGATTTAAAAAGATATTCACTTAAAAAATCAAACATTCGATCTATGTGATTCTGTAGAAGTTTCTTTTATCGGCTTTCTCCTCGCGGATTGCTTGGGGAAGCAGTAGTCTTGTCGGGTTCACTAAAATATTTAATAAAACATTTCATCATGATTTAGGTAGATACTACCAAAATATCGTACGGACTTATTAGAAGACATAGCCCGTGTATTTTAGGGTCTGTAGTAAAAACAGAAGCAGTGAATAAACTTATATCCAAGCTTTTTGCACTTTACTCTGACCACTCGTCTATTGACGGATATTACAGGGTGCTTTTTATACCTCCTAGATATTAAGGGGATGTAACCGATGATTTATCAGTACATGGCCAATTAGGAAGAAATAAATAATATAATTCTGGAGCCGATGTTCTTACAAAAAAAGTGTATGAAACTCACGAAGATGTCACTAAGGTCATTCACGCTTATTATCTTCAAGACCCCCATTCACGTCCACACGAAAAGCAACAGTGCTGACAAACTACAAAAAGAACGACTCAGACTTCGGTACCACAGTTCACAGTAAGAACTAAATTCTAGATAACTTTTGTACTCCCCGTTACTACTAAGCACGTATACATGTATTGGCTCTTTCACAGAAACACACATATTACAACATTTCATCGTTCTCACATACGTACGCAATACAGTTTACATTTTTATCCGAGAACTCTTTTAAAAAACAAACAAAAAACATCACTCATTCAGTACGTTCAACCAAATTTTCTATTCTTGTCGTTATATTAAATTAATGTTTATTTGCTGATACTCCGTTGTCTTATTCTACTGGATTTTACTCTTTCAATGAGAGTCGTGAGATTATTCTAAACGGCCGAGTTACGAGCAGTCCTGGAACAATATTTTATGCTATTGTATTCAGTCAGAACACTCCAAATTTTGATATATATCAAAAACCCGGGCAGAAGGATTCCTACTGCCTGAGGAACGTCACTATATCCACACATCGACTGTTAGTGCGGCCACCCTATTAGCATTAGCCACTGCTTTCCAGTACCCATTATCGCCTACAGCAAGTACCCTTCACTTAACATCAAATCTCAGTATTGCCCTTGTAATTGACTCTTTTAGCTCCTTTGTTGATTCTTCTCTTTGATCATAAAAGGCTCATTATTGCTGCTTGTATTCATCGTCGAACATTTGTTATTTCGTACGGCCTATTCACAATTCCCATACTAAACACGCCAATTACGAGCAATTTCGCTGAATATCTGAGGGGTCATTTCAGGAAAGAATTACTCTTGAAGTCAAACAAATCATTGGTCACTCAATAAGATGACTAATTTGATAGGGGAGAGGTCATGGCAGTTTGGTTAGTCTCACAAGCACCTAATTCTTTAATTTGAAATTCAAATCTTTTTTAATTTGAATGTGATCCTTTTCAATTTGATTCTCTATTTTTTTATTTTACTGATGAACATTTTTCTAAAGTTTGAGCGTATTTTAATGGCGGAGCTGTTTCTATTAGGTTGGTGCAAAAATAATGTCGTTTTCTCACATGAAGTTGAACGTCAAAAAACAACATTATTTTTGCACCGACCTGATACATAATAATGACAATAGTGGAAAATTCGGAATCTTAGCCATACATATTTTGAACTTACAATTTTAACCATATGCTTTGGGATTTTGATTAGATTATGCAAAATATAAATTTAAATAATTCTTTTCTATCAACTTTCTTCGAAAAGTAATTTGAAGAAATTAAAGATTTGGACGACAATATCAGTATAAGACTAGATAAAAAAAAAAACATTATTATGACGAACGACTTAACTAAAATTAAACACAAGAAAGGTTCTTCTAAAAGAATATTTTTCTTCTATGCGCAATGCCCCTTCAAGATAGGTGATCATTTGCTCTCCAGAATTTCCTATCTTTTGGAGCTCTTAGAAAAAATGTATATTTTTGCTAGCTCACTAATACCTGGTCTGACAACCATTTACATTAACTGATAGCAGGTTTATGGTCTCATTATCATTATCCTTCCACCTCTCTATGGTAGGTCGGAACTCCATTGACAATCCTTTTCCGAACTATTCGGTCCTGTATTACTGTCCGCGGATCTCCAGGGTCCAACCCTGAGTGCCGAGCTATGATGTCTACGTAAGTCAGTTTTCGTGAGAAGACACTTCTACAAGAGTGACATAGAAGTACGGATGAGACGGTTTCCCTATCCGCTCGGTGGCAGTGGCGGGCAAACTGTAAACGTTTTTGTTTGAGCTTAAGAAAGATTGGTCTCAGTTCTCCGTAAATTGCGTTAAGCGTTGCATGAGGTCTCCAAGCGATGTTCTGGATTTTTCTAAATATATTTGTACAGATTCCATCCAGTCTTATTTCGCGATGAGCATGTAATGTCCAAGTTTCTCATCCATACGGTACGACTGTTTCATTCACTGTTCGAAATATTTGAAATTTAAAAAGGGGATGGTAGTCTCCAGCGCCAAATTTATACGCTACTTTACCCTCTCAAATTTTCGAAGTGCACTTTCTTTATCAAGTGTCTTAGAAATGTCAATTGTCCCTTTCTGATGTTAATCATGAGTTTTCTTTTTATTTCAGTTTTCTCTAAAACTTCGTCGATGCTAACATATTCGGTCCATGGTATTCTCAGTATCCTACTGTAGAACCAATAATGCCTCGTCACTCGTTTGTGATGAAATTCTCCAGCATTCTCTGCAGTATATGAGGATTGATAATGTATAAACATTCAGTGTTCTTTGTTTCTGGTGACATTTTCCTGTTTCTTAATAGTTTGCTTAGCTTTTGGAAACCATTTTGGCTATTGCAATAGACGTTCAAATTTCGGTGTCACATTTTCAATCTTCTGTTAAAACACATGCCAAATATTCTTCTTTTATGCCCCCTGTCCCTTCAGGACGTAGGCGGTCATGGCTCTCCACTTTCTCCTATCGCTTCTCTCAATATGTTTTGTACTTTTGCTACTTCTCCCAGATCCTGTTTTGTAATCCACTTGCATAAGCCCGATAAGTATATCACGCGTTGCTTTTCATTCTCTCTCTTTCTCTCTATCCGCCCAGTGAGTATCAGATTCTCCAAGCCCTCTTTTCTCATTACGTATCCCAGGAATTTCTGCTACCTCTTCCTCATGTTAAGTACAAGCTTCTTCCTTGTTTGCATTCACTTCAAAACCCCATTGTTCCTCACGTGTTCGCTCCATGGTATCCTTAGCATCCTTCTGTAGAACCATACTTACGTTCAGTACTGTATTTACACCAGTATATTACGAGTTTTAGGATCTGTCTTTTTTACATAAAAATAGACGATCACACTATACATAGGTATTTTTTCTGAAGGGGTTTGATTTAATGTATTTTCCGTAACTTACATGTTAGACCTACATTCTCACAGTATTTGTCGCTAACATTAATGTTACAGGTAATCTCAATAGTCTGCCTAATGAAGACTGGATTATTTCTTTATGTTTCTGCATGAACAACAGAACAATGTTCACCACCTAAAATTTACAAATTCATTAGCTAAATAAAGAATTAACAATGTTTTTGTCCTTTCTCCATTTTGCATTCATCTTCGTTCGAATATGTTTATATCACTGAGGTATTACTCATCCAACGAAACCCCTATTGTCGGATACATATCTATACCGTGAATATTTCAGTTATTCTCCTCATTCTGTCTTCATCTATGTATATATATATATATATATATATATATATATATATATATATATATATATATATAGTGAAAACCGGATATAAGAGAGTTGTCGGGACAGGATAAGTCTCTTATATCCGGGTTTATCTTATATCCGGGTTTGGTCTATTATATATACATTAACACAGGCTCTACTTTGGGACCAGAGACAATCTCTCTTATATCCGGGGTTCTCTTATATCAGGGGTTCTCTTATATCCGGGTGACACTGTATATTCATATTTATTTTATTCTTTAACATTACTGATATTATTTTATCTTATATTTCTCTGTTACATATTCTTCAATGATTTTAAGAAGGTGTACTAGGATACTCGGTAAATGAGGATTGCATAGGGGGCGGGAAATACCAAAAGAACTTTAAATCTAGTAGCTTTATTTACGGTATACACTAATATATTCAATAAGAATCAACAAAATTTAGGCGTATTATGAAGCCTATCCAACTATTCATATACAGATTTTATACAAATTATTACGGTACATGTAACAAGAAGTTTTTTTTCGACTCAACATTTAACTGTAGTGGAATAACTGATTTACGATAGAAAAATGAAAATAGATAATTTATTGAATATTTATTATTTCACCTACAACCTTCCCGTTCTTGTATTGTCGTCTCTCCTTAATATTGTTTTAATCTTCTCATATTATATCACACATAGTATCCATCTTACGTCTTAGTACATTTATTGCCTCCCATGGAGTGAAATGATTAAAAAAAAAATCAAGGTAAAAATTAACCGTGTTTATTTTTGAGTAGATAGGTATACGTTGAATGTACTGAAAATTGAGTCTAGAGATAATAAACATATCGTCTCTTGTGTTTCTAGGTAAACATTGGTTGAGTTTATATCTGCATCTATGTAATTTTATTAGTATCATTATTAATAATGATAATAAACAATACGATACTTACTAATATACAGTAAATCAACTCATTTGATAGTATTCCTGACAGATGTATATTAATGTTGTATCTACTGAAATATAAACACGGCTAATATTTTCTTTGCTGTTTTAATCATTTCACCCCATGGAAGGCAATAAACCTGCTAAGACGTAAGATGGATACCATGTGTGAAAGGATATGAGAAAAGTAAAACATTTTTAAGGAGAGACGACAATAAAAGAACGGCAATTAAGAAGACATACTATAACGATCATCATTGCATTTAACATTATAAAGATCAAATTTGACGGGAAATCAAAGCGCCGGACAAGAGTTCCACAAGCGAGAAGCGTTAGATACGAAACTGTTAGCATTGAAAATTATAGCAATTTCAACTGTAAAATGTAGAGACCTAACTGCCAATCGAGTACTGCGCTTGCATTTATATAGACGAGGTAGAAAAGAGGAAAGCTCATCAGTAAAAATTACCGTGAAAATATTTATAAACGCTACGTTAAAGCAATAGGAAACTGATGGCAACTGTGATGTCAGCTTAGAGCAGATAACATTGTATATTAGTCTTTGGATCTTACAAAGAATCTTTAAATACCTAAAAGAAAACACCAGATCATGTGTAAAAGAAATATTGAAGGCATTGCTCACTAGTCGACCCATATGTGCGCAGAAGAAAAATATCTAACACGTCACAGGGTAGTAAATATCCCAGAAGTGCACATAGCCTGTGATTCTTTATAATACTTTTACTTTCTGTCAGAGAAAAATATTAGCCTGAAAAGTTGCTAATATTACCTGAAAAGGTAGAGAGACAGCATTGAGTTAATGCGAATATTTAAATTTGAAACAATAGAAATGTTACATCTAACTCAATGCTGTCTCTCTACCCACTACACTGCCCCCACTTCGTGAGTTTCCTTATTATTGCCCGTCATAAATGTGTAAATTTATTTTCATTTTTTCATTTCAACATTTGGAAATAAATCTGATGATCCACTGTCCTTTCGGAGGGCTGTGGTGAAATAATTTATTATATGGAACCTTAAAGCAATCTGTTTTTATTTAAATTATTAGCTCTGATTTACATTGAGCTCTCTGGATTCTATCCTCATTGGGTCTTCCCATACGGATTACCTAGTTTTCGTAAACTATATATATAAATATATATATATATATATATATATATATATATATATATATATATATATATATATATATATATATATATACACACACATATATATATATTAACCAGCTCACTAAACATAATGCTTCGCAACAATATAACCGACAAAGAAACATGCACAACACTTACACCGACAAACATTACACCTGCTCGTTTCTACCTCCTTCCTAAAATACACAAAAGCAACAACCCAGGAAGGCCCGTCATTTCATCATTCAACTGCCACACGACCAAAATTTCAAAATACGTAGACCATTACATACAACCCCTAGCTAAGGAAGTAAAATCCTACATCAGAGACACAACAGATCTACTAAAGAAAATTAACTACATACAAACAGTTCCAGAGAATGCTATTCTAGTGGCTATGGACGTAAGGTCACTCTATTCAAACATTAAGCACATCGAAGGGCTAACCGCCCTTCAGGAAGCACTTACTAAAAGAAGAAAACAAGAACCTCCCACAGAAGTTATCATAAAACTCATGGAGCATATTCTTACATTTAATACTTTCAACTTCAATGGAGCATACTACCTTCAAATAAGAGGTTGTGCCTAGGGCACCATTGCAGCTCCTTCATATGCTACAATATTCATGGGAAAATTTGAGGAGACCCATATCTATCCCCTCATTGGTAACGACTGCGTATTCTATGCAAGATATATTGATGATATATTCTTTGTATACACTGGCAGTGACGACAAACTCACCCAATTCCTCATGACCCTAAACACAGTGCACGACTCAATTAAGTTTGACTATGAAAAATCCAAAACATCAGTAACATTTTTAGACACACGCATGTACATAGATGAAAACAGGAAACTACAAACGACACTACACACTAAAATCACCGACACCCACAACTATCTACACTTTAAGTCTTCCCACCCTAAACACCTCAAAGAGAACCTTCCCTATTCACAAGCACTTAGACTCAGAAGAATATGTTCCCACAATGAAGAATTAAACAAACACATTGAAAATCTGGAGTAACAATTCACAACACATGGCTATAAACAACACCTAATCAGGGAACAAATAAATAAAGCAATTTCCATACCTAGAGAAAACACCCTAATGTACAAGATTAAAAATAAATCTATCCGCATTCCTCTAGTAACTACTTTCAACGCCACTCTGCCTCCACTATCCCAAATAATCAAAAGTCACTGGGAAATAGTACATTTCAAACCAGACCTAAAAAAACTATTTAAGGAACCCGGCCTTCTAGCATATCGTAGACCTAAGAACCTAAAAGAAATCATAGGTTGTAACCACATTTTAGGGGACAAGGTAATCCGTGATAAACTAACGACAAAAACAACAGGATTTTCCCAACCATGTAACAACAAAAGAAGTTTATGCTGTAACCACGTTAGACACACGAATTCATTCACTAGCTCAGTCACTAAATCTACTTTCAAAATCTACCACGACTCTAACTGTAGAAGTCATAACATAATTTACCTCCTAGAATGCACACTATGCCGAAAACAATATGTAGGAAAATCTGAATGGCACTTTCACTACAGAATTAATAATTATCGCAATCGAATTAAGTCGACTCCCCATGAAAATGTATTACCTGTAGAACAACATTTCCGCATAGAAAAACGACTTCAAAACCCATGCCAAATTCACTATAATTGAGAGAATAGAAAAGCCCAAAGCAGATAACATTAGAAAGATTTTAGAATTCCATGAAAATAAGTGGATACGACGTTTACAAACCTTGTTTGCAGCCGGTCTAAACCATAAATTTAACAATATAGATAGTAGGAACACATAACCCTACAAATCAAAACCACCCACATTTCACACCCATACAAAACAGACATGCTTACGGAGGTGTTGAGGCCTCACACTTATACACACACCCACACGAATATACACATTTACACACATCACACTCACTCATTTTCCTAATGAGCCAAATGATAACACACACCCATAGCAATATACAAGCTAACACATATACTCACTCACTCCCTAAAAACTAAATAACACACACACACACACACACACACACACAATTACCAGAGACTAAATAAATAAATAACAAACACTAAACTAAATAACACACACACACACACTTGCCCTCCCCTCTCCAGGTACCAATAAAACTGCCGAACTTACCGAGGGAATTCAAACTAGCATGAATCCATCCAGCTCTTATCTCAAATGACAACTTAAAAGAGACTGTTTGACCAACACAAGGAATGTTAATAAACTCATGTTAAAAGATAAAAAAACAAATGAAAACTACGGACAAAAGTTCATTTTCTACATCAAGACATTCATTTCTGTAGTTTACTGCTACCAGCAAGCAGAAACATTTTTTCTGCCGATGATGGCCATGTTGGCCGAAACTAGTCGAGGAATCTAAATGAAATAATAATAATAATAACATAAGAATATTATTCTACAACCCAGTATGTCTGAAGATTTTAATTAATTTTTTTAATAATTTTTATCGTTCAATATATATATATATGTATATATATATATATATATATATATATATATATATATATATATATATATATATATATATATATATATATATATATATATTACTTTGATCGATTTATTTTCGTGTTTTAAGATTATGAAGCCAACATTTATTTCTGCGAATTAAGATAATACACTCTATGTTTATTCCAGCATGAATTGAAAGAATCAACTTTTTATTTTTCCAAATGAAATTTTATCTTTTCCTCGGACTGAATTAGACATTATTGAATATACATATGTAGTTTGCAGCCTTATCTATTGTTTGCAGATGGTCTTTTATCGACGGGCATTAAATCTGTCTGGGCGCTTGCCTTGTTTTCGTCTGGATCAGTCTTGTAAGGACTTTTTGAGAATAAGTTGTACATGATCAACAGTATTTTGATATAGGCCATTATATTCTCCCCTATTGGGATTATGATTTCTAGTCTCAAATGTTTATGTATTTTTCATTTTCATGATGATTTTGTTAAAGTATTCTCCCATCTTTAAACTTTCTGAAAAATGTTCATATATATATATATATATATATATATATATATATATATATATATATATATATATATAGAGAGAGAGAGAGAGAGAGAGAGAGAGAGATGAGTAGTTATTCGAAAATTATAACATAAATATGTTATAAATTCACTACAAAAATAGTCATTTTGTTTCAACAAATCTGGTGTCAACACCATCACATGATAAAACACCAGAAGTGTTGAAACAAAATGCCTATTTTTATAGTGATTTTATAACATATTTATGTTATAATTTTCGAATAAATAATTAATTATATTTACTCTACTGTGCATTGAGTACTCTTTTAAGAACAGTATTTGTTAGTCATTGGAATTTATTCCGTATACAGCAATCCCATACTTGGATATATATATTTATATATATATATATATATATATATATATATATATATATATATATATATATATATATATATATATATATATATATATGAGTATTTATTTGAAAATTATAACATAAATATGTTATAAATTCACTACAAAAACAGTCATTTTGTTTCAACAATTCTGGTGTCAACACCATCACATGATAAGACACCCGAAGTGTTGAAACAAAATGCCTATTTTTGTAGTGATATTATAACATATTTATGTTATAATTTTCGAATAAATAATTATATGTGGTCTACTCTGCATTGAGCACTCTTTTAAGAATAGTATTTGTTAGTCATTGGAATGTATTCCGTATACACCAATCCCATACTTGGATATATATATATATATATATATATATATATATATATATATATATATATATATATATATATATATATATACTTAATGGAACGCCATTAGTAGCTGTCGTAGTGAAATCCAGTGGAATTGTTACTTCACGTGTACTTCATTTCAAATCGCGAGATGCATGTATTCCTGAACGGTCACACTTCTAGATCTATCCTTGGTCCTATTTTCTTCTTACTTTTCATCAGTGGCCTTCCTGATATCATCTGCTCTCAACTTGTTATCCATACTGATAACAAAATCATTTACCCCGGACTCGATAGTAAGTCTTATCAGATGGATAATTTCAAATTAGCGGCTGATCTCAAAAAAGATATACAGCCATTTGTTAACTGGGACAATGAATGTTTTGTTAATTTTAACGATTCCAAAACAAAACTTCTCTCTAATCTGAGAGGCCGCTTTCTTACGTCCGACATCACGGCTGATGGTAACCTCCAGGATAGTGGCAGATTGTCGGCTGTTCTCGGCTGACATGAAATTGATTGACTATATTGAAACAATTTTTACGTCTACTGCTAAGAATGTTGTTTCAGTGTATTGTTCTAGAATGTTTTCTCTGTTGAATCTATCTTATATATTTATTAGTTTACCATTCGTCAATATCTCTGATATTGCTGGCACATATGTTTCAGTTTTCCTGGTATATATTAAAAAGATCGTTGAAAACAAACAAAGACGAATCAGCAATATTATTAGTCCAGGCCTAGCATCTCGGCTTCATACATTTTCAGTTACAACTGCCGTAAAATTATTTCCTTTGTCTTTTTTATAAATACATTCATGGTAATTGAGTGAGCCCGTTTGCTATGGAACCAAGACTTTATGAATATAAGCAGAGCACTAGCTTAACAAGATTCGTTTTGTTTACAGAGGAATCGGCTAGATGTTCTCTTCGCACTTACTGCATCCGGCTTCTTTCTTTCCATTCAAATTAGATTTTGAAAAATCTAAACACAGTGTCAAGCGACAACAAATGTCTTCCTGATTGCTCCTCTATTATTCTCGGTAAATCTAAAACCACCTGATGAGATGCGCTGATATGCATCGAAACATGAATGCATTTATGTGGCGTATTTACATATACCTTCGAATGCAATTTCCTATATTAAAAAATAATCGGTCTACTAGTTATTGAGCCCTATTTTTAAATTAATGTTGTGAACCTTTGAATTTATATTTGATTCATTCTCATTTCATTTGTGTATATATATATATATATATATATATATATATATATATATATATATATATATATATATATATACTCTCGATTCTCCGATCGAATTCGACGTATGAGGGTCAAGCAGATCAGTTCCCAGGAAACCAACAGCACGACAACAGCACATGAGGTTTGCTTAGGAAGGTTTCTTGCAGGACCATCCACACTTTTTGAAGAGCTGAATACAAAGAACTCGTGAACTATATATATATATATATATATATATATATATATATATATATATATATATATAAATATATATATATATATATATATATATATATATATATATATATATATATATATATGTATATATGCATGTGTGTGTGTATGTATATGTTTCATGAAAAACAACAGACAAGGTACTACGGTTAAGCTTTATACTTAATTTTTCTTGTGTTCAAACAAGAGCATTCTTTTTTTTAGACACAGGGTGTGTCCAAAAAAGAAAGCAATTCTTCATTTATGCATATTTTATTATTATTTGTGAGATAATTACGGCAGCATAACAATTTCAAGGGGCGGTAGCGTGTTCAATTTTATTAACAATTTTTGTATCAGTTATGAGTTACGTTCGAAAAAGAGGTTAAGTTTAGGGAGGGTAGGGGTGTACTTTTCAACGAATTCTGCCATCCGTTAAATGCATGTCGTCTGGGTTTTTTTCATAAACGGCAAAAAGTCTTTCGGCATTTTTTCTTAGTGGATGTTTAGGTTAGAATACGTTTTATTTAACTACATGAGAAACTATATATTATCAAGTTTATAAAAAAAAATCAACTGAATCAGAGAAATGAAATAGGTATTTTTTGCCGTCATTGTCAAAAATTTTCATTAAATAATATTTAAAAATAAAAGTAAAAAATGCGAGCTGGTATTATACATACTTATATTTATTATGAATATGATTTTATATAATTTACGTAATTCTGTTACATTTACAACATTTTAAAAGAAATATAGTCTATTAAGAATAAAAAATATTTGAAAATTGTAGTTAAATAAAACGTATTTAAATTTAAAAATAAGTTATTTCATATTCGCTTGAAGATGAAATGGAACTAATGCTTTTAATTTAATTATAAAAATTAAATTGGAAGTTTTTAGGTTGCATTTTGGAAACATGGTTATTACTGTGTAGCGACAAAAACGATATTTTGAATCAGTTAATTTATAATATTTATGCCCTGTTTATTCACTGTTTTGTAAAGATAAAAATAAAAAATATCAATAAGAACACCGGATTATATATCTTACTGTTCTTTCTTTATATATATATATATATATATATATATATATATAATTTTAAAAATTATACACGTGTGATTTTTAAAATATGTAGATTTAATAGTTTTGTTCATGAAATCTGAAAATAAAGTCAATTTGAGAGGAATATTGGCAAAAAGAATGATGCTATTATATATATATATATATATATATATATATATATATATATATATATATATATATATATATATATATATATAAAAACAGACCACTTTAAGGTTCCATGTAATAAATTATTTCACCACAGCCCTTTTAAAGGACCGCGGATCATCAGACTTTACTTCCAAAGAATGTTTGGAAGTAAAGTGTGATGATCCGCGGTCCTTTAAAAGGGCTGTGGTAAAATAATTAATTATATGGAACCTTAAAGTGGTCTGTTTTTATTTTTATTTAAATTATTAACTCTGATTTACATTGAGCTCTCTGGATTTTATCCTCCCTGTTTCTACCCATACGGATTACTTCCTTTTTCGTAAACTATATATATATATATATATATATATATATATATATATATATATATATATATATATATATATATATATATATATATATATATATATATATATATATATATGGAGAGTGATCTTACGTTATTATACTTGCGTTATTGGGATAAAATTATGGTTTTGAAATCTGTACGTATTTTTCAAACATTTTCAAATCTTATATTACCACATGCTTTTCATGTGTCCATTTTTCGTACAGCTTATAATAAAGGTTTACAGATAATAGCTTCTTTTTTTTAATCAACGACCGAGGCAGCGATTATACGGGGAATTTTTGTGGAGCCTCCGGGCTCGGACACCCCGCATTAAATTCGGCCTTGTCGCATATCTGAGCGTGTTGGTCGGTTGTTAGATATCCTGCAGTTGGAGATTCATTGTGGATTTCAATTGACTCGCTTCTAGCGGTAGAGTACTACTTCTACGCGCTGCTGGCAAATCTTATATGTGTTGTTCGTGTCCTAAGTATTATCGTTCATTACCAACCTTCGTGTGATTATTCTATTTAATTACCTTCCCTAGTTAACAATAATAACATAACACACAAAGGACAGAGAATTTATATACGACTTGATTAATCGGTATTTAAACATAACATTCGTGATGTGTATTAACATGCTACTGAATATGAAACGTAAAACAGATTTTTCCCTTCAAATTAATTGGTTAATATCTCAGATTAGAGAAATATATAAAATGTTATTAGAAGTTAGACCAGGAATCATTATTGTCGTTCAGAATCTTAACAGAAATAGGTGCAGATGACACCGTGTTGAAAGCAAGCATAGATATTACACTAAAAGTAAGGAACTCTTACATAAAGGAAGCGAGAAGAAAGGACTAAACATTAATTGCAAGAATACAGAATGCATGGTTGTCAGAAAAAGAGACAGTTAAACATGCAAATTATAAAATGGAGATACAAGTACATTTTAAAAATTCCATTATATATATATATATATACATATATATATATATATGTATATCTATATATATATGAACCAAGAAGAATAATGTGATCGCATATTGGCCGTTTCGTATGACGTCACTGTTATGATCCGAGTGTTAGTCATGACAATGTTTTTATTGTCAGGTTGCTTTGATTTCTCCATAAGTCATTCTGTCAAGGAAAAAAAGGATCTATTTGGTCAGTCTTATCGAACATTTCCACCGGAGGATTAACGGGTCCCACGGATATTATTATAGTGCATTTGCGCAGGAGAACCAGCAGATCTATTGACTATTTTTATCGGTCGCTTGCTAAGGACGATCAACAAGCAAAGCCGATATAGTTACTGCGCATTAGCTCAATTCAAATTGTATCTGCGCAATGTTTATTTTGGCCCTGCTTTAGCTATTAAAAGGGTTTGTGTGCATCTCAGTGTTTTATTTAGTATCTTGCCTGTATATATACAACTTTTCTCCTCTGTTTGCGTTTTATTATTGCAAGTCAATTTTTCTTACGCCCGAAATGCATTGCAGTGTACATATCGTCTGCTTCATTCATTTGACTTGTACTTGTACTTGTACTTGTACTTCTTCTTCTTCTCCTCCTCCTCCTCCTCCTTCTTCTCCTCCTTCTTCTCCTTCTCCTCCTCCTCCTCCTCCTCCTCCATGGCTTCATATCTCTATCTGATCGTTCTCAAAGGAAAACTCCTGAACACTTCTTTTCAACCATTTCCATCATCCACAGCTCTTCCTTCCTCATTCCAGTGTCATCTATAAGTTGATCGATGAGGGTCGTTTACTAATCTTACTTATTGATCTTTTTTTCCATCATTTCATTATCATAGAATAAACCGGTGGGATTTAAACGAACAGTTATACTTACAAAGTGGAAGGTAATATTTCAGTGAAACCAGATGAGTAAAGATGACTTCGTACTCACAGGACATAACGGAAAATAGCTGAGGTAGACAGTAAATCGATTAACTAACCAAATGGGTTTGGTTGGATGGCTAACAGAAGGAAAGACAGATGGTTGAATGGCTTACAGAAGAGAGACAGATGGTAATGAGTTAGAATTTGTGGAGAGCTTTCAAAAGAAAGACGGATGAAGGATTTGAAACATACGTAACATAAAAAGAAACGTACGAGAATTAAACTAAAATCCTCATATAACCCAATGAAAAAATATATAAGTTCTTTTTAGACCAGTTATATTGGAGAAACGTAACATTGGTAATGGTGTCTCCAGTGATAGCGAGGTATCCTGCATAGTCAATATCTGTCAATGTTTTGTAGGATATCGACTTCAGTGTCCTGGCTATTATGTAAAAACTAAATGATGATGTTTGTCGAGGAAAAGTTCTGAACTCATAGGTTTCAACCACCAAGGCTCACTACAAATTACCTCAGGTGAATGAATAAAATCTGTCGAAGGTTCTTCATACCTAGGAAGAGATTTAAATTCTGCTGAAAAGGATGTGAAAATTCGCATACCGAAAACATGGTCCATCTTGAATGAAATGGATGTAATTTGGAAATCTCATTTAACAGACATCAAACGAATATTTATTCGAGCCAGTGTAGTGTCGATGTTAAGGTATGGTGCTACCGCTTGGACATTAATTAAAACGTAGAGATTAAACTTGGTGGAACCTACATTCGGATGCTGAGAAGTTGACCTGAACAAATCTTGGAGGCAGAACAAAACAAAAACGTCGAAACAAGTAATTCGTCCAACAAGAAATCTGAGGTGAAAACGTAAAAGTGGTACCAATTCCTCGTAGCGTGTCGGAGGTTCATAAGGATGACATTTTGTGCCATAACATATCTGGTCAATGTAGGTGATTCCTGAGTGATAACCCGTCTTGCTCCATGGCTTAGTGTCCAGAGCAGTAGATAACTCTCGAAGTCTTGTTTTGCTCGCATAAAATGTCCCGCAATGCACTCTCTGCGTACGCGTAAGATCGCAAAAATGTCAGGGATGGGTCCATAAAGCTGTGATTTAGTTGGATTCTGCCTCCAAGATATCAATAAATTGATATAATGTGCTGTCCTTCTAGGATCTCTACTTTTATAACATAAGCTAATCTGTAAAGTCTGAAATAGTTTTTATAATGGTATACAGTTATCTTTCGGATTTGCGGTTACATGTTTGGAAATTTCAGTTAGCAATATAAATTTATAATTTATAGTTGTAGAGGGTTATGATGTCGAAACTTTTGGCCTATAGAAATTTTCAATTCGTCCCCAAATAAGAAGGAAACGATAAAAGAAAACAAAGTGTAAACAGAATTTTTTCTGATCAATAATTTGTTAAAACAATAATTAAAATAATAATTTTTTTCTGGCGAGTTTCTTCTGAAGACGGATTTCATACAACACGAAAGAAACTAAACACATGGAGTTTTTTCTAATGTACTTTGCAGGATATTGTTGGTATGTGCAACAAGAACTCGTGAATGGTTTTCTGCTCTGGAGACCTAGCCATACAGAAAGACGTGAGGGTCGCACAGCATATCATAAAATACCTACAGTATGACCTTCCGAAATGCTGCTCGAAATTGGAACCCCACTTACGTTTACGTCTCAGATTTCTTGTTGGTCGAATTCCTTGATTCAGTGTTGGTTTGATTTTTTTTACTCATATATGGCACATGAGAGTAATTCGACGTGGTGTAATGGTTAACATGCTTGTCTCGCTAGGTCAATTATGACTGAATAGTGAGATCGAGCCTCATTGAGTGCTACATACTTTTGGCCTTGTACCACATCTAAGCAACGTTTAGAAAATCACCATAGATAAATTTGACGTCGTGTAGTGGTTAGCAAGCTTGTCTCGCTAGGTCAGTTATGACTGAATAGTGAGATCGAGCCTCATTGAGTGCTCTATACTTTCGGCCTTGTACCACATCTAAGCAACGTTTACAAAATCACCATCGGTAACTTTGACGTGGTGCAATTGTTAGCAAGTTTGTTTCGCAATTCAAATTTGACTGAATAGTGAGATCGAGCCTCATCGAGGGCTCCATACGTTCGGTTTTGTACCACATCTAAGCAACATTTAGAAAGTCCCCATAGATAACTTTGACGTGGTGTAATGGTTAGCAAGCTTGTCTTGCTAAATGAATTACGATTCGGTAGAGGGTTCGATGATCACTGGGTGCTGCAGACTTTCAGTTTTGCGCCATATCGAAACTACGCTTAGAAAATTATTGGGTACTTGGACGAGGGAGAAATGGTTATAAATCTCTCTATATGTTGCGAGCACTTTGTATTAAAGACAAGAATACGCGCGGATATTTGGTAGAAAAGTGTCCAACTCTATTCTAAAGTGTGCTCCTTTCCCAGTCTGTTGTCAATGACAGATTATTTGCTATGACCTTTTCCTCTTTTTTTAGGTTTCTCACCAGCTCTATGATACTCTATAGATCTTTTATCGAGATGTAAAGTATTAGTGCTGATGGCGATATAACTGTCTTTGCTAGATCCTTTAAAATTTCATCATGCCTCCATATATACCGGCCTTCTGTTAGTGCTGTTTGACAGCTACTTAGAATATTGACAGCTACTTAGAATATACTTAGAATATACTCAAGTTCCTTGACGGGAGTACATTTGCATGAGGGCAATACTGTTTTATACCATCAGAGGAGGTTATTAGGAATGGGAAGGGAGTCGTATAGAGTTTGAATTAAGAAATTTATATTGGTATCATTACGCCATATATTAGACTATTTAATGTTCCTATAAATCATGGATCCCCGTTTGGCCCACGCTGTTTATTGGTTAAGTCCTACCATCTTTGCCAACCTTTTCTCCCCTTCACCCTTACGTACTTCTTCTTGTAGTAAAATGTCCTTTAATCTACCTTTAGCCCTGTCCACCGGAATGGTAGGAAATACCCTAAGCCCTAAATACAAGAATACATGAGCATATTTGGTAGAAAATGTTCGGGTCCATTCTAAAGCGTGGTACTTGCATAGTATAATTCTTTCAATGAAATAATAACTACAGATACTTAAAACTGAGACATTGCATATTAATCGTAGCATATAGACTTTAAATTATAAGCAAATCTGATCCTTATCCATAGATTAAAAGCTAATTAACATATACTTTAAGTTAGTACACACCTACTAGGGATATTGCTTCTGATTAATCATTTTCAATAAAACAAATTTCACTACTTACGTTATTCGTACTATTGTTCTCATCTTTGTCGCCATATTTATTACAACGTTTCGGCCGTTGTACGCTCCGGCCTTCTGCACGTGGTTGAAATGTCGAACTGAACCTTTTATTTCGCTCACTGGAGTAGACTGTTCTAGTTCCACGTGCCATGTTTAATGGATGTCAGTTATCAGTTATCCCCTGTTAATTCCAATCTCCACTGCCTTAACCGTGTATTGAACTCACACTCTTTGGCTCCTGTCACTGGATATAACCACCGCCTTTATCCACTGTGCCATGTGTCCAACTACCTGAAAAATCCTGGAGCGTACAACGGACGAAACGTTGTAATAAATATGGCGACAAAGATGAGGACAATTGTTCGAATAATGTAAATAATGTACATAATACCTCATCTCAGAAATATAGACAGATACTGAAGGATGTAATAAATATAGCGACAAAGATGAAACCAATAGTCCGAATAATGTAAATAGTGTACATAATACCTCTTCTCAGAAATATAGAAAGATACTGAAGGATATGATAAATATGGCGACAATGATGAAGACAATAGTAATAATAATGTAAATAGTGCACATAATACCTCATCTCAGAAATATAAACATATACTGAAGGATGTAATAAATATGGCGAAAAAGTTGAGGACAATAGTTTGAATAATTTAAATAGTGTACATAATACCTCATCTCAGAAATATAAAGAGATACAAAACAAATTTCGTTAAGTGATAAATTTTAACTAATTGTCCGTTATAATTCAAATATAATATAATTTGTTTGTTTCAGCAAATCCTAACTCGGAGTGATCTTAAAAGTTTTGTTCAAAACACAACATAATAATGATTCCATAATGAGATAATAATGAGGCTATTAATTCGAGTTGCCATAAGGAGCCATGGTGCTCCTTGTATGAGAAATGGTGTAAGTTCTAGATTAAATAAATAAATAAATAAAAGATCTATAGTAAGAAACTAATTCTCTCCATGTGTTGCATGTAATGTCCATTTTATATGTTGCTGGTTTTTAAAGTCCTCATGTGGACTGGTGTTTATTATTTTTGTATAGTTCTTTGTATGTGATTATGTAGCACCAACTCACAATGTTCGAATATTTATGCTCTTCACCAAGATCAATAGGCTTCATATGCTCGAAGACATAATTAACTATTGATTCTAGAAAGTGGTTGTAACGACCATATCACGCTGAAACGCTGTTTTCTGGTCTGATTACGAAAGTTAAGCAACGACAAGACTGAACAGTTTCTAGATGGATGACCGCTTCGGAATACTGTACGCTTGAATGTGCGTGATAAAGAAATCGAATTCCAGTCGGGTTCGTTAGGTTCCCTTACGCAAATACCCTTGGACGACCATGAATCGAAAAGTGGCATGATTTCCCAAGCATGTAACATCCGCCTCTACCAACCTGACTCATTCCTTCACAAGAATCTGGGGAAGGCCTAGGTCCAACAAGTAGTATTCACAGTTTTTTTTTTCTTTTTAAATATGCGTATCTCAAAGAAATAGAGAACATTACGGAAAAACACTCCGCTATCTTTCCTAAATTCTTAGTTCAAAATTAACTTAGAGACGTAATAATTCATATTGTTTTAACCGTTCTACAGGATGTTTCAAAATTTTGGATATAAAATCAACGTGCACAAATCAAGGACTAAAAATAATAGTGTAATGGAACTTTGTTGATAAAGCGAGCACATTCCTACTGGGGGATCACTTGAAACAGTGATGGCTGCCTTCAGTGCCGCCATGGAGCAAGGGTTGCGGCACCCCCTGAGGAAGAAATCTAAGAGCTTCTGTTCAGGCATGTGTGGTGTCCATTCCAATTCAGCTTTCAGGGACGCCATGGTAACATTATGAGAACCACCACCATCCTGCTGCAACCACTGTTGTGTCTCAACAAGGTCCTCACACTCCTCGAGTTCTCCAGATCTGTAAAACATCCTGTATTTTATTATTAACTGGGTAACAAAAACTGTCATTTCTTGGACGACAAGATATTCATATTTTAAATCTAAATTCTTTGCCCATTTATAATATTGCATTTACTAGAAAATGTTGTAACTTTGGGAAGGTTACTGAATAGAATAATGAAATGAAGGTTGGCTATAAAAGATAATGCTTAGGACAAGAACAACACATATAAGATTAGGCAATGGCGTGTAGAAGAAATAGTCAGCTGCTAGTAGTGAGTCAAGTGAATTCCACAATGAATCTTCAACTGCAGGATATCTACAGCTGGAAACGAATTTCCAACTGCAGGATATCTACCAACCGACCCACGCGGTCAGATGTGGTACATGGCCAAATATAATGTGGGGTATCCGAGCCCGTACTTCGGCCAAAAATTACCATGACTTCAAATTACATCATATATATTGAAAGGTTTCTGATTATACACATTCTAGGATTATTAAAGGTCTGTTGCTAGAGAAAAATGGGGATTAGCTTCCGCAACACATATGTCCACATCCATATAAATTGTCCGTGTATGAGCATTTGTGTGCTTATATATTTATTAAATTCAATGGTGTAATGAATAGCGGCTCGGATTGAGGAATCAGAGAGCCGAGTTCGAATTCCAGTCGGATCCGTTACATTCACTTACGCGCTAATAGCCTTGGGAAAGGTGTGTATCCTCTTCTTCTCCCCTAGCTATGGATACATAGCAAGACAGAATGGGTTTATATTCTTGGGTGGCAACCGCTCTAGGAGAAGGAAAAACTCTGAATTCATAACCGGCCTGGAGAGGGTTGGGCTCCGTCAGGGTATCTTGCCCTCGAAACACCACTTCTACTTTTAGTATTTTTTATTTAGAAAAATATATTGCTGGTAATTTTTTACTATGAAATATACTGCAGATATTTTTCCTATAAAAATATTTTTTTTATACTTTCATAGTGTTTGACCCCAGTTTGATAGTTAACTATTTGTCCATATTTAGGACCCTAGCAGGTGCTACTACCCCGGGTCAGAGTGGACATTGCAGTAACAGCAATTAAGTTTCTACGCCCCTCAAAACCTCTTGGTCAGTGGCCTTGCTGCTCGATGTAGTTTAACGTCATACCCAGGACTTCCCAATATATTCTCTTTGTGGGTTGATCGGTTCCTTAATAACACAGATTTAATTTCTTTTAAATGTTTGGTTTATATTTTATATTCCTTAAATGGGTTCACTCCCTTCCCTCTTCAGGTCATCATAATTGATTGATTTGACTTTTTAACGGTATATCAACATCCTGATGGGTCATTTAATACTGAAATTTAATTTTCTTGGAAGCTTTAAAGTGATAAAAATATGATAAATGTTAATCTGATTTTTTGGAGTAATGGATAACAGCTCGGATTGCGGAATCGGAGACCCGAGTTCGAATTCCAGTCGGATCCATTACATTTACTTACGTCCTAATATGAATCCTAGTGCTAATATTGATCCTATCTCCCCAGCTATGGTAAATATCATGACAAACTGGGTTCTATAACTTTCGGTGGCAACCAGTTTAGGAGAAAGAAAAACTGTGAATTTAAACCTGGCTTGGAGAGGGTTGGGCTCCGTCAGGCTATCTTGCCCTAGAAACACCACTTCTACTGTAGCTGCAGTACACATGGTACCCTAAGGGCCAGGGAATATAAATAATTCATTGAGAGATTTGAATTACTTCTACAAATTAAAGGAAAAGTTAACCCATTGAAGATTGTTTGCATTACGAAATACTTTCTTGAAAACATGACAAAATCGTATAATTATTTCATTTGTTAAGGTTTAATAAATTAACTTTACTTTCTTCCGGGCTTTCAATTGGCTGTTCGTCGCTTAACGCAGGGTAGGGGTTGTCGAGACTGAATATTAAGCTAATGTATTATTGCAATTGTTTATTTTAAGCTTATTCAAATTGTCTGTTTGTACGTGCGTGATTGGGAAAGTGAGTCAGTCACGCTCTATACTATCACACTTAGATTTAAACTCAAATCACTCACATTCACATATATATAAAACATCAATTCTTCTCTGATATACATAACTTTTTTTAATCTCATAATTATAAAATAACACTGTATAGTTAAGTTGTAGAATAAAACAGGTTTTATATGGTTAGGTACTATCAGCACTTTCAGCCATTCACCTGAGGATTTGGAGTTTGTCTCCAGGAGTGATGGGGGGAATACTCTTTGGAATGTAACTGTATTTTTCGAAATAGTAATCGCAGACATCATCGTAAGTTAAACTTGATGAATAATTTTATTTTTAAGCCGGTGCAAAACGTGCCATTCAAATCTTTTTGAAAAAAATATCGCTGAGATCTTAGAAGTACTTTTGAAGATTACTCAGTTTTTCATTATTGCTTTGAACTTAGAGAAGGAATTCTGAAACCTGGCAAATAGGTGCCGCGGGAAGTAAAGAAAATAATATTGATTAGCTTTCAGAAACATATTTTTCTATTTTTGTTCCATAAAATCACACACACGCACAAAAAAATGTTTATTAGACAATATGGTCTCTGACGATGAAAAATGTATTTATTACGAAAGCAAGTACAAAAAAAATGGCGACATCAAAGACAGACTTCAAAATCACTTCTTGTTTTACACAATAACAGCTAGAGTGAGTGTGTGTGCGAGAGAGAGAGGGAGGGAGAGAGAGAGAGAAACAAACAAACAAATCCCATGTTGAGAAATGATAGAGCCTGAAAATGCTAAAATGGTTTCATTACGATAATCAAAGAGAGATGAAAGGCAACGTTAATCTTTTTTTCTTGTTTCACACAATTCATTCAGAAAAAAGAAATTCATTTTTAGATGAGGTGCCCTCTGACTATGAAGAATATAGTTATTTTAATCAGAGTCATCACCATCATTAGTTCTATATCCGAGTTGCTCCAAGAGTCACTACGCGTGACCAGCTTTCTTCACCCCTCGGTACTTATCAGTATATCGCTACACCCATGAAAAGTGCTCAAACAACTTACGTACCTTGTTTTCCACTTGCTCTGACCTCCACGGCTAAGACCCGCCATGCTAGCTACACTGTGGCGAATTACCTTCAATCACTGCGTATTCCATTCGAGCAGTTTTCTCCCTCGAACTACTGCTCTGAGTAGCCGACAAATAAGATGATGTCTTTTGGGATCACCACAATCTTAACATACCCGTCATCAACTGTGTTTTACTTTGTAACCTTCTAACTTTAGTGGCTCCCCGGCCTTTTACAGTAATCCTCATTATTAAAAAAATGTATTTCTTTGGGCAACGGAGATCCAGAATATTATTTTTGAGAGTTGGATTAAATGTTTTTAATTGTATTATTATTATTATTATTATTATTATTATGATTATTATTATTTTCCTTTGTAAAAAGAACTATGATCACATAGATAATGCTTTTGGTAATATGTGAGCTGTAATTGTCAGTACAAATTTCTCTATTTCTTTAAGGCATGGGCTACCAGGAATCCGTTCAATGAATCTATCTGACACATTTTCAATCAATCCGAGGGCTCAAACTAAAACTGGAATTATTCATATTCTCGAGTGCCCAAATTTTGCGACTTTCACTTAAAAATACTTGTATTTTGAGAGTCTTTTTTAAAGATCTTCAAAGATACATTACAATCTACAGTGTCCGCCATGTCAATAATAAAGCACATTCTGTCCTTGTGGTCTTTGATCAGGATGTCTAGGTGATTAATTTTGATTGTCTATATGTGTATATTCTTAATTTCCATAAAATTGTTATAGGTCTATGACAGGTTTGGGTGATGTTCATACTAGATTTTGCAGTTTCTTTCCAGTTCAATATTTACATTATTCGGACTATTGTCGTCATCTTTGTCGTCATATTTGTTACAACGTTTCGGCCGTTGTACACTCCAGCCTTCTTCAGATAGTTGGAATTTTGAACTGAAACTTTTATTTCGCTCACTGGGGTTTAGTTCGACATTCCAACCACCTGAAGGAGGCCGGAATGTACAACGGCCGAAACTTTGTAACAAATATGGCGACAAAGATGAGGACACTAGTCCGAATAATTTAAATAATTTACATAATACCTCATCTCAGAAATATAGACAGATGTTCAGTTCGACATTTCAACCACCTGAGGAAGGCCGGAGCGTACAACGACCGAAACGTTGTAATAAATATGGCGACAAAGATGAGGACAATAGTCCGAATAATGTAAATAATGTACATAATTCCTCATCACAGAAAGATAGATATTTCCCCTTTCAAGTTGCATATTTTCCAGTGCATATATTAACCTACTCTATCATGCCTAGTTTTATATTCATTTTGTGCTAACATAGTTCAACCTGATACATATTTTTATTATCATTATTTTTATTATTATTGTTGTCATTATTATTATTATTATTCATGTAAATAATGTACATAATACCTCATCCCAGAAATATAGACAGATGTTCAGTTCGTTTGTTTTTTTATTTTGTCGATTGCACATTATAGTAGGGTCATTCGGTCATCGTCTCTGAGAAAAAGAGAACCATAACGTAATTCACTCCGGCAGAAATTCGGAAATGGCTTGCTGTACTGCTTGGCATATGTACATTTCAGTGTGTTTGGGTGCTAATCTAAGGGGAGTAGAGAGGATTCGGGCAGAGTTGGATGAGTCTCATGATGATTATGATGGTACGGCAGCTCGGAAAACGCACTCTGATCGTTCTGATAAGAAAACTCCCTAATTTGTTGTTGAGGGCCTCAGATTCCAACAGTGCCTCAAACCCAACACAGGATTTACATCAAGTGCTTTGGGAACGTAGTGCTGCCCTGCGTCAAATTGTTGGCTGCTGGAAAGCCCTAAATCTGACCACAGGACACTGCATCATGCCACACTAGCGGGAGAACACTGACATGGCTCTCAGACAATTTCTGAGACCACAAAACACCCTACATCTGGTTCCCAGACTGCAACCTCCTTGATTATTATGTGTGGGGCGCAATTGACCGAGCGGTCAGCGAAAGTCCTTGTAGTACCAAAGATGAATTGAAGGCAACGATTATAGCAGAATTCCTTAACATAAACATGGAGACCATCCAGTAAGTTTCGCAAACATATGGCTGCCTCTTTAGTTTGACAACAATTTGTTATGTATTCTTACATGTGATGATTTACATAAATTCATTAATGCATGAAAAAAATTGTAGAAATTTTATTAATTCTTGTTAATTTGTAAATTCTCCGGAGAGATTTAAAATGTGTTTTTATGAGATGTCAAATTCGATTTCTATTGATTTAAAATGCATCATATTTTAAAATCAGAATATTAAAGCAAACATTACGTTTTACATGTTATGTCCCAGAAATAAATTGCTCTGCTAGAAGCATAACATTTTATATATATTTACATAAATCCTCATATAGGTTATACCACTGAAATTGGGCTACTAGTCGTCAAAGAGATGAATGGATCCCCGCTGGAGCCACTGCAGCAACAGCGTCTTCTTTGTGCAAATTATTCCCGGATATATGCGTTTTAAATATTTTCAACACCAAGCAAGGCAATAAAGTCACTAAGATGCAAGTGTTTCTGATTGCGAATGATGAGAAAAATTATTAAGGAGAGAAATCAATAAATGAAGAGGAATTATGACAGTAAATAGCGATTTAACTTGCAGTTAGATTTTTAAGAAGACGTCCGGAAAACAAGAGGCCGGAAAGCGGGAGAAGAAACCGTTAGCATAGAACTTACGGTTACATGTAGCAATTTCAACTGTAAAATGATGAGGTCTAATTTCCAATCTAGCACTGTGCTTAGATTCGTAAAGTCGACGTAGCGAAGGGGGGCACTTCCCAGTACATTTACCATCATAATATTTATAGAAACGATGCTGGAAAACTATACGTTTACGTTTAAATAGGTTTAAATCTACAAAAAGGCTGTCAATTGAGAAGTGTGCAGAGCCATGTCTGATATTGCAATGTACTCCATTTTCTGGTCTTATCTGACTATTGTAAATATAGAGAAATGTAATGGCTTACTGAATGAGTTTGCTGAAAATAGATATCAGTTAATCAATGACTTGAAGATATTAGGAAAGAGTAATCATTCCGATGGAATTCTGGAAAAAATCTGATTGAACAGAACTTCCTACTTACCAATGGTATATACAGTGGATGAGTATGGCCGGTTCTTTCATCAGCTCCAGCAAGTACCTCGCTCATCCTGCCGTTTTCTATATTTACAATCATTATTTCAATGGCAAAATTCCTAACTGGCTACATTTCTTAATTCCAAAATTTGTGGCAATTAAAGTTAAAACTGGCCATGCCACTCCTACATAAGATCATATTACATTATGAAATGGACAAAGTCCGGCAATTATTTAAAGACATTTTTATGTTTAACATTCTTTTTATAGATACAAGTATTTAAGTAAATACTCTATTTATAATAAACAGTATAAAATAACATTTACCGGCCTGAATGTCCGAGAAATTTTCATAGAAAATATTCGTCCTCCGACAAGATTCGAACCTGTATACTATACGGAACAGTCATATAGCCGTATAGGATACGGATTCGAATCCTGTCGGAGGACGAATATTTTCTATGAAGATTTCTCGGGCATTCACTCCGGTAAATGTTATTTAATATTGTTTATTATAAACAGAGCATTTACTTAAATACTTGTATCTATAAAAAGAATGTTAAACATAAAATGTCTTTAAATAATTGTCGGACTTTATCCATTTCATAATGTGTTACGTCATTTGTTTACATTTGGATACGCTTTGAGTAGATATGAATGTACGTGAGAGATTCATGGAAGATTGTAGTTTAAAAGCAGTAAAATCGACCATGCTAATCGAACGATCCTTCGTGGCTCGATCGGTTAAGGCACGTCCGACTATATGACGGTTCCTTATAGGATACAGTTTCGATTCCTGCCGGAGGAGGAATATTTTCTATGAAAATTTCTCGGACATTCAAGCCGGTAAATGTTATTTAATACTGTTTATTATAAACAGAGCATTTACTTAAATACTTGTATCTATAAAAAGAATGTTAAACATAAAAATGTCTTTAAATAATTGCCGGACTTTGTCCATTTCATAATGTTATATGATCTTATGTAGAAGAGGCATAGCGAGTTTTATCTGTAATTATCACAAAAGTTGGAATTAAGAAATATAGCCGGTCAGGAATATTGCCATTGAAATAATGATTATAAATATAGAGAAAGGCAGGATGAGCCAGGTACTTGCTGGAGCTGATGAAAGAACCGGCCATTTTTAAAGTATCTGCAGCGATGTTTTGAGCATATATATTTGAATTAGGAATTGAGGAAGAGCTTGTGTCTCAGTAGTTGTTCAAATTAAAGGACCTCCTCAAGAGTAGAACGGATCATAATGACAGAACCAAATTCAGGGTGTGCACGGTGATGATGCATATTGAGACATATTTACTACCCATTAGATATTTGCTTTACACACCAAAAAGTTTACGGGGAATTTTTGAGCTTGTTGTATAAAAAAATATTGTAATATATTGCAGGTCTATATTTGTCCAATGTTAAACAGTAGCAGCCATGTTTGTTTAGCAGTTACAAAGACATAAACCGTTTTAATTGTTAAATGGAAAACTGCGTCCTTCTTTTATTTCCTTTGGCTGACAGCTATCACGACACTTCAAGATTTATACCTATCTATGCCTTACTTTTCAGACATGTCTGATTTCCCACTCACTAACTCATTCACCCGTCCACGGTACGATGATAAATTACATCTGGCAGCAAGGCCTCTGAACAGGAAGTTTTGATGAGCGTCGAATCACATCTTAATAGATGTTGTTCTTAGTCCACCCTGGCTCGGGGTGGTTGCACCTGTTAGGGTCCCAGCTATGGACAAATAGTTAACTCCCAAACTAGAGTCAAAACACGATGAAAGTTTAAAAATCGATGTTCATAGTTAAAGTACCAGCAATACATTTATATAAAGAAAATTACTAATGCTCACAGGAAAATTAGTAAGAGGGGTTCTACAAGCGTGAAGTGCGTGAATAGAAACATTTAGCATAGAATTACCTCTAGCCAATTCAATTATACTATATTATATATATTATAAATATTATATTATAATATTTTAATAATAATACAGTATCATATTATAAATATTATATTATAATATTTTAATAATATAATATCATATTATAAATATTATATTTTAATAATATAATACTATATTATAAATATTGTAATATATTATATTATTTTAATAATAATACAGTATCATATTTAAATATTATAATATTTTAATAATAATATTATATTATATTATAAATATTATAGCATATTATAATATTTTAATAATAATACAGTATCATATTATAAATATTATACTATATTATAATTTTTTAATAATAATATTATATTATATTATAAATATTATATTTTATAATATTTTATAAAAATATAGTATCATATTATATATATTATAATATATTATAATATTTTAATAATAATATAATATTATATATATAAATATTATAATATATAAATTATAGTTAAATAGTTAAATAATTATATCAACCATTGAAATTTCTGAATATTTTAGCTAATAAATAAGTTTTAGTAATTTTTTAAATGTTTCAAAAATTATTTTATTTTCTATCCTTGAATTGCAATATTAAACGCAAAATTAGATTTACATGACATCTGTTTGGCTAGGGCTTACTTCTTGGGAACAAACAACCAACTGTATTTATATGGAATATATTTTCAAATGTTTGTGAATTTAAAGCAAACCAATTAATTTTTGAATTTTGATCACCTTGATATACGTAAAGCGAAGGGTGAAGAAGTATATAATACAAACATTTGTAGTGGGTTTGATATTTAGTAAGCATTCCTTGTTTGTGGTCTTGTGCCAAACTAAATTAAACTTAAGGAATCATTTTATGAACTATTGCGTCTCACAAAAATTTAAGCCAGCTTCAGGAACTGAAATCAATTTCAGCATACCTTAAAATCTGATCCGGTAGGTCACACTGTATAAATGTCTACTTATATATATGACTAAAGCAATTACATTTTGACCCATTTATTCTACGTTGACATCAGTTTTAATTACAGAACTGAGACGAAGTACAAATTCCCGGTAATTATTGGTCGATAATAATCGATGTTATTTCGATAAGTTGTCTGGAAAGTTCCATAACCATAATATATATAAAACTGCATTTATTTGACCAGTTCTACTTTCAACATTGATATCATCACCGATGTACGTGGCGTCAGTTTAAACTTACGCCTACTTTTTACACTATTGCGTGGGTAATATTGATTTTCGTTCCTATTTTCTGGATATCCGAAGAAAACTCGGGAATATATGAGGGGAATTGTTACTTTCTAATTTTATCTTTTTTTTAAAATTCGCGTAAGGCTAAATTTTGTCTGCGTGTCTCCATCTTGCATCAGTAGAAAAAAACAGCTCTACCCGCACCGCTTATGAATAATTTTCTGTCAGTCTTATATACACTATAGACAAAACGTTTGGAGACATTTCTTTAAAAATCACCTTGCTCCAGTTTGGCCAACTCAGGACGGTGTAAAGGTTAACAAGCTTGTCTGGCTAGAACAATTACGACTGAGATTGATTTCGATCTTCTCTGGGTGCTCCATACTTTCGGCCTTGTGCCACATCTAAGCTACGTTTGGAAAATCACTATACCTGGGCACCTCGAGGTGGTGTAATGGTTAGTAAGCTTGTCTCGCTAGAACAATTATGAATGAGTAATGATTTTGATCCTCACTGGGTGCCCTTTATTTTCGGCCTTGTGCCACACCCAAGCTATGCTTGGAAAATCACTATACCTGGGCACCTCGAGGTGGTGTAATGGTTAGCTAGATTGTCTCGCTAGAACAATTACGACTGAGTCTGATTTCGATCCTTATTGGGTGCCCCCTACTTTCGGCTTTGTGTCACATCTAAGCTACGCATGGAAAATCACTTTGCCGCAGTTAGGCAGTTCACTGCCAGGCTCGCAACTGCCTTGTCAACCTCTCTGCCTGCAGAGAGGAACCCAGATGATGCTATGCTGTAGGATAGGATCTCGTGCATGAAGGGGTCTACACGGAATTTTGCCCGGGTCTACGGCTACGGAATAGCCCCACATAAAATTAAGCCTTGTGCCACATTCTGCCTTGTGGGAGATTGGAAAAGTATTAATTCAGTTTTCTCGTACTACCAAAAAGTTCAAATTTGGATTCGTCTGTCCTAAAATTTTGCTAAATTATCAATATTTTGTATGAGAATCATTTTTTTCACTATTGACTCTACAGTAAACTTTTCAACTAAGTTATATCAATACGCGTTCTAAATGTTAATTCACCACTGATTAACGTCGTAAGGAAACATATGTAGCTGACTCTATTTAAAGAAAAAAAAAGGCTCTACTATTGCAATATTTCCATAGTTTTATTTACTTTTATTTTTTTAAGTAATTTACACCAAATTGCAAAATCAAACCAGTTGAGCACTGAAGTGAGGACACAATTTGAAATTTTATTCAAAGAAACCTTATCTCAAAGTCAGATTGACAAGAAGTTGAAAATTCCAAGACATAGAGTGCCATATTTATTACTAAGGAAGTCAGAAACAGGTGCAGATGTTAACAGAAAAAAGTCTTGGAGCACTAAAAGTAACAACTGCTGCTGGAAATAAACATTATTATGGTTTGAGTATATATATTTCACTGACGAATTGAGGATGAGTTTCTGACTCAGTTGTTGTTGAAATTATAGGACCGCGTTAAGAGTAGAACGGATCGTAATGACAGGAGAAAATTCACGGTATGCACGGTGGTGATGCCTATTGAGACATACATACTACCAATTAGATTTATGCTTTATACACCAAAAGGTTTACAGGGAAATCTTGAGCTAGTTCCATAAAAAATATTGCAATATGTTGCAGGTCTATATTTGTCCAATGTTAAACAGTAGCCGCCATGTTTGTTGTGCAGTTACAAAGATATAAATCGTTTTAATTGTTAAATGGAAGTCTGCATCCTCCCCAGTCTCTTTTTGCTTACAGCTATCACGACACTTCAAGATTTATACCCATGTCTGACTTTTCAGACATGTCTGATTTCCCATTCACTAATTCACTCACCCGTCCAAGGTACGATGATAAATTACATCTGGCAGCAAGACGTCTGAACAGGCGGTTTTGAGGAGCGTCGAATCACATCTCAATTGATGTTGT
>OZ038491.1:46851565-46861565 GCA_964036315.1 Acanthosepion esculentum
TCAAAACCACTCAGGATAATATGGATAATTAGGCTAGAGATTGACTAAAATGGAGGAATTATATTTATGAAAGCGCTAATTTATAAGAAAACATGCGCAGTCACGCAAGATGAAAATGGCGACAAGAAAGGAATTGGCAAGGGTTAATAACAGCATAATTTGTGTGTGATATTTGTTTAACTCATTCAATCTGTTCTGAGTAGCTACGTGGGCAGTTATATTTTAGCATTCCAGTTGCATAAACACTATTAATTTCTGCCGTTTTATCGTGTCCAGTAATTTTTAAAAAATCAGTTCACCCGAAGCATATCAATAAAGCCACTAAAACGCAATTATTAGAGAATATAATAAAACTAATTTAATGAGTGAGACCAATAAATTGGTTTGGTTCGGTCTGGTTTCGTTTGATTTACGGCATATCAACCTGAATGGGTCATTTAATGACGATAACATTTCTTTTTCTGTTAATATTTTTATTTTGTCAAAAGTCTATTTCTATTAATATTTTTTTCCTCAAAAATATATAGCTGGTAATATTATTTTTTCAAAAACTTATAGCTGGTAATAGTTTTTTTTTTTTTTTCAAAAACGTTTTGCTGGTATTTTTTTAAAATTTATTTCTGGCAATAATGTTTTACAAATAATTTCTGGTATTGAAACCTATTTCTACACTTTTATAATGCTTTTTTACCTCAGTTTCGGGGTTAACTATTTGTACATAACAGGTACTATCACCCCGGGTAATGGTGGACCTGGGAACACCAGCAATTAAGAGGTGGTTCCACGCTCCTCAAAACCTCCTGATCAGAGTCCTTGCTGTCGGACGTAGTTTATCGTCTTACCCAGGACGCGGGTGTAGTTTATCGTCATATGCAGGACGCCAGAGAACAATAAAAGAACAAGAATTAAGAACAGTAGATAACGATTTACATTGCAATTAAATTTTTGAAGATCAAAATTGACTGGGAAGCAAGAAGTTGGAAGAGATTTCCACAGGTGAGAAGTGCGACTGAGAAAACTGTTACACATAAATTACGGTTAAATCTGCCCATTTCAATTGTAAAATGTTTAGACATCGCGGCTAATCTTGTACTGCGCTTAAATTCATAATGCCTAGTTCCATAGAAGAAAGTTCATCAGAACGATTAAGTATACAGAAAAGCCACATAAAAATCTATGTTCTGGTGGCGGGTAAGTGATTGAAGCCGATATATAAGGTTAGAACCATTAACATTGCAGATTCGTTTTGGATTTTATCAAGAATCACTAATTATATAGCAGGAGCAGTAGAAAAAATGTGACAGCGATATTCAAAGCAAGAACGACTTGTAGGATTATAAATATCTAAGATGTCTTCAGGCGAGAAAAATGTTCTAGTAAGTCACAGTAAATAAACTCTCCTATTAACCGATCTAACAATTATAATCGTACCTTGAAGGATAAATGAGTTATTCCCCCTTTAGGTATGCCTCAACCATACTGATAGTGATTCGAAATTAGCAAGATTCATCATAGGCGGCCACAATCTTAACAAGATATGCAGATGACACAATGATGATAACAGACACAGAAAGAAAACTACAAAAACTCCTACAGAAGGTAGCGAAGGGTAGCGAGGAGAAGCGGATAAGCAGGAACTTACAAGAAGCCATAACGATGGCTCATCAAGAAAAAGATAAGACCAAAATGAAAAATTACGGATCAAAGATACTAAAATCAATCTGGTACAGGAATTAAAATATCTGGGAAGTGTTTTAACAAAAGGACGGAAAGTGCGACACTTAGATCCGGGGACATATTTGGGTATCCAAAAACGCATCCAAAAGCTAAGCAGAGTATTAAGAGACAGGAAAATTTCGTTGGAAACAAGGAAAAGACCACTGAAATCTTCAGTGATATCTGCTCTCCTGTATAACAATGATTGCTAGACAATCTCCTCAAAGATGAAGAAGTCATTCGAAGCAACAGAAATATTCTACAGAAGGATGCTGAGGATACCGTGGGCCGGACATGTGAATAACGACAAGGATTTGGAGAAAATGGAAACATAAAGGATACATATAATTAACACCAGGAAGAGGTAGTTGAAATTTCTGGGGCACGTAAAGAGGAAAGAATGCTTGGAAAATCTGATACTCACAAGTCGAATAGAAGGAAAAAGGAACAGTGGAAAGCAACGTGTGTCATACTTAATGGGCATAGGCAAATGGATGGCAGAACAAGATCTGAAAGAAATAACAAAAAGACAGACAATAAGAGAGATATATAAATAAATAAAAGTAAGCAAATGAATTTCATCTTTGTTCACAGAAAGAAGGCTACAAAGAAGGCTACAAAAAGTCCTACAGTGAAGGGAATCGAGAAGAAAGGATTAAACATCAACTGGAAGAAGACAGAATACATGGCTGTTAGCAAAAGAGACAACTCAAAATGCAAATTACACATTGGAGATGCCAAAATCAAACAAATATCTGGGAAGTGTTTTAACAGAGGACGGAAAGTCAGTCAGTTAAGTGTCATGCGTGATACACGCGTAGGCGATCATATATCTTTCCATACATGACTGACGAAGCAACAGAAATGTGGTTACACAGAAGGATACTAAGGAAACTATGGGCCGAATATGTAAGCAACGATGTAGTTTTGGTGAGAATGGAAACAACGAATAATCTTCTACTTAACATCAGAAAGAGTCAGTTGGAATTTCGGGATACATAACGAGGAAGAGGGGCTTGGGAAATCTGATACTCACAAGACGAATAGAAGGAAAGAGGAACTGTGGAAAGCAACGTGTGTCATACTTAATGGGCCTGAGCAAATGGATGGCGGAACAAGATCTGAAAGAAACAAAAAAAAAGGCAAAAATGTAAGAAAGATATATAAATGAATAAAAGTAAGCAAATGAATTTCATCTTTGTTCACAGAAAGAAGGCTACAAAAAATCCTTCAGGAAGCAGTGAAGGAAAGCGAGAAGAAAGGATTAACTATCAACTGGAAGAAGACAGAATGCATGGTTGTTAGCAAAAGAGACAACTCCAAATGCAAATTACACAGTGGAGATGCCAAAATAAAACAAATTTAAATATCTGGGAAGTGTTTTAACAGAGGACAGAAAGTGCGACACTGAAATCCGAAGGTGCGTTGGGATAGCCAAAGATGCCTTCCAAAAGCTAAGCAGACTATTAAGAAACAGAAAAAAATGTTAGAAACAAAGAAAAGAGTATTGAACTATTACATAATATTTGTCTTCCTAAATGGCAGTGAAGGCTGGACAATCTCCTCCAACATGAAAAAGAAACTTGAAGCAACAGGAATGTAGTTCTACAGAAGGATGCTGAGGATAACACAGACCGAACGTATAAGCAACGACGAAGTTTTAGTAAAAATGGAAACAAATTGAGAAAAAAAGCTAAGCAGAATATTAAAAAATAAGATAATTTCGTTGGCAACAATGAAAAGAGAAATAAATTGTTAAGTGATATCTGTTCTCCTGTATGGTAACGGATGCTGGAGAATCTCAAGTTAAAGAAGAGTCTCGAAGCAACAGAAATGTCGTTACACAGAAGGATACTAAGGAAACTATGATCCGAACATGTGAGCAACGTCTACGTTTTGCAGAAAATGGAAACAATGAGGAAACTTATACTTAATATCTGAAAAAGAAAGTTGAAATTTCAGGGAAACGTAATGAGGAAGAAGGGTTTGGAAAATTTGATACTCACAGGCCGAAAATGAAAATAAGAACAGGGGAAAGCAACGCGTGTCAAACTTAATAGGCTTGTGCAAATGGATGGTAGAACAGGCTCTGCAAGAATAACATAAATACAAAACGTATTAAGAGCTACAAGGTGCCGGAGGATGTGGAGGATCATGATTGCCAACTTCCTGAAGACACACGACACATAAAAGAAGAGTATTAAAGGGAACAGTTTAATTTGTAATAAATGATGTAAAATATAGATCTACAGGATTATTCAAAACTATTGTCACCCTAACCCTCTCTTCCAAACTGCTGGAGCTCATGGCAGACATCGGAAATAGTAAATTATATTATACTAGCAGGATTCGCCCCCACCCAATCGATTCGCAAAGTAAGATATATTCACTACTTGAAATCTTTAAAACAACAATTTTAAATGACCATTCCATTCATAAATTGGCATGTTATTGTTAAGGAAAGTTTTACAAATAGATGCCAACTTGTTGAAGAGAAGGTAAAATGCAAATTTCAAACACTTTTCGGCAATATATAAGACAACATTCCTAAATAGAACTATTTTTATATGAAAATCAAAACAATCCTCGAATAAAAGAACAGTAATAAAGGTCAATTGATTAATGAAATAAACCTTTTTAAAATCAATATGCAAATTAGTTAAACCTGAAGAATGATATCACCTAGAATTAGATAATACATAATATAGATATTGAGGTCTTAATGTTTGAATTACTATATAGGAGAACTGGGCCTTTTATTTTACTCTCAGAATTAGTGAGAGAATTGAGCTCCAATTTCGCATTTAGTAATATAGATTCCATAATATATGTTTTACTTAATTAGCTATTATGTTTCTCTAACTCTTCAAATATGGAATGTATAACTAATTCTAATTTCTGTTTTCCCATATTTACACTATATTAATTTTATCTTTTAAATTGTCACCTGTTCTGTCACCCGTGAAATAAAAAAAAATTGTTTGTACGGAAAATAAGGATCTACGTACATCAAATCTTCTTTAAGTGCCAGCAGGAGAATTATCGTTGAACTTTTAAAAGGTAAGCTTAAACATTAATTCAGTATTTAAATGCAGCGATCAATTTCGAGTTCTTCTGAAGTTTATTGATGCCTATCGCATCTACTCCTTTGTAGCTGTTGTGACGATGGCCAAACCAAGATTACTCCACGGGAGCTAGCTTAAATGCCGCCCAATAGGGCGAATTTAAAGGAATCCTACAATTTTAAGCTAGCTGAAATTTTGGATACAAAAGGAAAATAAGAGTTACTCCACTTGAACCATGATAGCAACAATAATGGCTAGTATAATATATTAATATATATTTTTTAACCGCGTATAATCTGGCAACCCTAAATCTGAGCTCAACGAAAATCGTTCCCTGTGCATAAATTTTCGAGGGCTTTTCATTGACCTATGAATAATTGAAATCGGATCAGTGAGAGCGGAGGAGCTGCTTGGACACAGACACACTCATAAACGCACACACATACACTGTACTTTTTATATAAGATGGCAGTAACGAGATGTTCGGACCACTTTGTAGACTCATTTGATATGATCAATGTAAACCCCATATTATTTGTGGAAGAAGTGTAAATAACTTACTGTCCTTAAAAGCCATTGTAGTTTGCACGATTTGAAGGTCAGATGCATATATCTCCTTGATGTTATTTATTTTATGATGGAAACTGCGCTGAAGCGGTTTTTTCCTGGTGCCCCTACTGCGAGAATTTGAACTAGATTGGTATTTAGGACCCACGCTTTTACTGCTGAAATAGTTAAATATAACCGCCACATCTACTCCAACAGCTTCTTATCTCGCCTATCCCGTCTGTGGGACGCCCTTCCATGTAAATGCTTCCCTGATAACAACAATCTTCAAAAATTAAATGCAAACTCAATCGTCATCTTCTGTCTTCTTCAATATCGTTCTGCTGTTAGCATTTTCGTCTATGCCTAAACTTTTTTCTTACTTTCATTCTCTGAAACCCCTGTGTACTAGTGGCATTCCATCTTGCTTGGGGTGAAATGATTAAAAATATATTTTATTCAAATTTTTATTCTTAAATATCAGTCACTTATGTGCCATGTGTGATACACGCTTATGAGATTAAGTATCTTCGACTGACGAGGTAGATTTTTCCGCAGCAGGTTGCCATTTCTTTCTGACGTAGATCAGCTGCCACCCAAGGCTATAGAACCCAGTCTGTTCTGGTATTTGCCCATAGCTGGGGAGAGAAAAAGAGGATTCATACCTTTCCCAAGTGTATTAAACACGTAAGTGAATGCAATGGATTTGACTGGAATTCGAACTCGGTTCTCCGAATCATTAAAACGAGCATCTATCCATTACACAACCGTATTGCATTTAGTTATGCGGTATAGTATTCAAATTTCTTATTTTTAATAAAATTTATTTTGCATCGCTCATCTACAAGTTAGTGTAATATCCTTTGAAATATGTAAATAGCTGTTTTATATGTTAATCATAGAAGAAAGAGTCGCCCTCGATTACGGCACCTCGAGGCGGTGTAATGGTTAGAAAGCTTGTCTCACTAGAACATTTACAACTGAATAGTGAGTTCTATTCACAAATGGTGCCCCATACTTTGGGCCTTGTGCCACATCTGAGCTATGCTTGGGAAATCTCGAGTCATACACGATTAACGACTCGACTATAATCATATTTTTTAAAATGTTTCATGTTTTGCTTTCAATAGCTGGAAATACACTTGCGGTGGCCCCTTCATACAAATGTGAGCAGTATCTGTACTGGAGCAGTTGGGCGTTGCCAAAACAATGACAGTACTTAGCATGAATCACCTCGCCAATGCTATAATGAACCAAGTTATTGTTTATTTGATTATTGCTTTATCTATTGATCCAACACCCTGCATAGAGATGTCTTCGCGTAAACCTGCACGGGAGGATTAACAGGTAGCTATGACTTGCCAAAGGGCAGCCCGTGATTTTGTCCAGTACTGCTTATTCAATATATGCGAAGTTAGCCTCTATATCTAGACACCGGAACCCCATCCACAACGTGGAGGACCAGTGGATGATTAGTTACCATCCTCACTTGCTCAACCTGATGATATATATATATATATATATATATATATATATATATATATATATATATATATATATACTGATGGGATGTGATACAGTGAAACAGTTTGTGGATGACTATGCTCTCGAGCGCCGATTGGGCACTATGTAGAAATATAATTTTTAACAGTTGGTATTATATACATCAGGTATACGTTAAAAAATTATCTGTCGTGCAGTGATAGCCTAGGGATAAGAGCCTGTGTAATATGCCAAATCTGTCGAGTTTAGATCCCGACTTGAAGCAATCGGATGTCTAGTCACACTGATGAGTTGTGATACAGCGAAACAATTTGTGTATTATATATATATATATATATATATATATATATATATATATATATATATATAATTATGTGTGTATATATAACTAGTGTCTGTGCGTATATGTGTGTTGACGTGGCATAAGTCTTATGAATAGTATCACGCCAATAAGCATGTTCACTTTCAAATCCTCACCACGGTCGGTTTATCAGGACGACATGAGCCCAGCATGCAACACATTTGGAATGTGCCTTAAAACTATCCCACATTTAGTGAAGTTGTGTAGACGGAACTCTTGATTTGTTTAGCTAACATAAAGTCTAAGTCATCGTGACTGAGTGTCAGAAAGTACAGGATTTGTTCAGACTGTTGATCATGCCAATTCACTCTCTCCCGGAAAATGTAACTACGGACCGCTCGGCATACTTACAGTATAAAGCACAGGAAGGCTCCGTGTAGGTTGAACAAAGGCAAGTTTTACCTGAGCAGTCTTTGGCAATAGGGATTGGCTTGTGGCATTAACAGAGAGACTCAGTTACTTAAGACGTCAAATAAATGCCTACTACTAAATAAATTGCCATATGATATCTGATAAAACTATAAGAAACTTAGCATATATGTCAAACTTGAATACTTGAATTTTCGAAGTTTGAATGAGACAGATCAGTTGATGACAGTGGTGGGGACCTTTCGCACCTTTCAATCGGTTGGGAGAATCTTAGAAAAGGTATTTTGCGCACTGTGGACAGAGAATGAATACTTAATAATCATGACCAGAACTGAATAGTTAGAATTGTATCTGCGTACTGACAATAGATACTAACTTAAATCAAATTTGCATATAATGCAGTAGGAATGAGGCATTTCTCAAGCACGTCATTTCAGCGTATATTTTTCGGTCTTCGATGGTATATGAAAATCCAAAGTCCCAAACACCTTTCCAATATCCATATCATGGTACCGTAATACAACGCTTTCTCTCAGCTCGGTACATTGCTAAATGGAAGATGGCAAAGTGTTACGATGTCCGAGGTGTCACCACTGCAGTGATTTTGATCCGTTCGAGTTTGACACCGAGAAAATTTAGTTAGTGAGCTTCGTTATCAAAAAAGCGTTGTGCAGTTTTGTGTTATTTGCATAATGAACGTGGACGAGGAGTTATCATTATTTATATGCGAATATATTGTCTTCGTCTTTGTTGGAGTTGTCATGAGGTTTCGGCCGTTGTGCTGAAGAAGGCCGGGGTGAGTAACAACCGAAATGTGATTACCCCCACCAAAAAAACAATGAGAATAATAGATCGCAAGTAGTGTAAATAATGGTGTGGGGCGTGCTAATGTGTCATGGGTTGACCGATGTATTATACAACATTGCATACGTTTGCACCTATATGCCGGTTCTATGTAACAACCCACCAAAATTGTTATCACGCAGTCATGCCCCATGTCATCGGGCTCACGTTGTCGAGAATAGGTATGAATATGATTCTGTTGAATTGAAACGAGTGCTATCACAGCATTCTTTAGAAAAGGTGGCCACCATTTTTTGTATATGAGGTGTATCGCACATTTTGGGTGACTGATGGCGTGACCTGCAGAAAGATTGTATGCAAGCTACTGCATCTGCAAATATCAAACAGACAAGAAGATACAATATGCCTGTTTCATCATCAACTCGCCAAATTTGGAATCTATGCCGTACCATATTAGATAATAGAGAACTAGATATAGATCTATATCCGATGACTATTGGACGTCCAAAGATATGTATACGAATATATATATATACACGCTATGTGTCCGAGTGCTTTGTTAGCGGAAACATGCTCTTTAGCATACAATATTTCACAGATATTTTATCCTATTCTCGATCGCTCAGCCATTGACAAGTATCAATTTAAAATACAATCTGTGTATTTTTCTCGCGTATCTAGTTCTGCCTCGTTGATGGATTAACCGTTTCCAGCAGGAAAACAATGATAAGGGAACATATGGCAAATTCCGAAGAAAACTTCACACTCTGAAGATCCTTATGCTTGAAATCATATTTCTCTGGCTTTAGCGATTTTGTGGATAATAAGCTGAAGAAATAAGGACAATATCAATCCGTTCTATTTTTCTAATTAACAATATTATCAATCAAGTGTTCTGTTATGGGTAACCAATGAGAAGTGTATATCAAAAAATTATTATATTTATTTTAATCTTTGAAATTTTTTCAACTTTAATATTATCATGTTTTATTGCCTATTCAATATAATAAGTATTGTATTTTGCGTTTAAAATATATATATATATATATATATATATATATATATATATATATATATATATATATATATATATATATATATATATATTTTAAGCGTATCACCCCAAGCAAGGCTGGAAGCCACTATCACGCAAGGGGTTAAAGAAGGGTTGGAGGAAGAGCAGATAGGAGTGGTAAAGGAGAGGATGTGTAGAAAGAGAAAGACAGTGGGTCGATCAAGGCAAGAGGGTTACAGAACATTTGGAGCGAGAGCAGATAGGAATGAAAAAATTTGAAATATTGTTATTATAAAAAGAACATCGCTGGCCAATCTTATCCGGGCATACCCATCTACAAGAGCGTCGAGCCAATCCCTGCTACAGGCTCCTACGCAGGCACATTTTCTGTTTGTTGAAAACTCACAGAACCCACCTGTCGTTTATACTGCTACTATGCTTTGCAGGCCTTAGACACAATTTCTAGGAGAGAGGGTATTATCTAGCGTGATCAATTTGATCTCGTGTACTTGTTTTCAATTTCTGCCGCGGTAACAAAAATTAGTAATTACATATTTGTACAGACAATTTTTTACTGTATATTGTTTTTGTTTTTTTGTTTTTTTTTAAAAGCGTATCACC
>OZ038491.1:46866565-46871565 GCA_964036315.1 Acanthosepion esculentum
AAAAAAACGCTGGATTAACACTACAAAAATTATCAGAAGACTGCCAAAAATGCCTACGTATAAAGAAATACTCGAAGAATATTGAGGAATCAGGAGTAGCAAATATACGTAAGTTAAACAAAAGTTTACGTTTTTCACCCTCCCCGGAAAGAAAGCAAAAATTCTATAATAATGAAAAAAGATTTTCACTCTCCCCGGAGAGAAAACAATTATACAAGAATGGAAAAAGTACAACGTATAGGACAAATTATGACAAAAATCAAAGCAAATATAAGCGCCCCCATCTGCATGTTATCGATGTGGAGGACTACACTGGAATAAGGATTGTCGTTTTAAGTATAAAAAAATGTCTAGCGTGTGGAAATATGGGTCACAAGACATCCCAATGTAGAAACAGAAAATTTACTAGTAACATAAGAGCTACTAGAATGCACGACGAGGACAATATTAACATAAGAAAATACGTGGAACTTGAAATTTTAAATAGAAAGATAAAATTACAACTAGACGCAGGTTCGGATCTAACGATAATTAACCTACAGACATGGAGAAAGCTTAATAGACCGACCATGATACATACGCAAAAAATTGCTAAGTCAGTTACAGGAAAGCGTATAAAATTCGAAGAAGTGATCTTAAATGTGAAATTCCACGGAAAAACTAAAAAACTCAAGATATTCGTAATAAAAGATTCAGAAAATCTGGTGGGCACAGACTGGATACAAAAGTTCGACGTATGGAATTTACCTATCAGTTCTTTTTGTAAAAGATAAAGTGCGAACCATCAGAAGCGACAAAAGTGAAGGAAGAATTACACAGTCAATGACCAGAAGGATTTTCGAGCGGTTTGGCACGAGGTAACAAGTTTGCCGCTAGAATTAAATTAAAAGAAAATGTCCGACCAAAAGCAGCGAAACGTGCCGTTTGCCGGCAGAATACGGTCTGTGTTTGATAAGTTATTGCCGAATAAGAACAAAAAACGGCATACACCTATAGTACTAAATAGATCATTCGAAACTGGTACAATAATTAACAGGCTAGGAAATATGATGTACACAGTACAAGGGGAAAAGTCTACCCACAGAAGATATATTGACCAAATACAAAATGAGATTCAAAGACCTCAGGAAGACACAAAAATTAGAAGGTCAAGCAGGAAGACCAAATCTAACGAACCTCTGATTATCGAGCATAAGAGAAAAAAATACTAACTCCCCACCAAAAGGGATTTAAGGAGGGGGTATTGAGGGGTCTCAAATGGACTCACCCAAGGTTTACATATACTACTACCAGTGAATACCCGGACAGTAGTAGTACCTTACAGTCAGAGTCAAGTCGGTCAGTTTCAGTAATAGAGAAGTATCGGTCGGTAGAATAACGTAACGGCAAGAGTCATAGTAACGAGCACTTAGACTCAGTAAGAAGTCATACAGCGATACGTCGATACCAAAGACTATCTATATATATTGTCTACTAACCCCGCATTCCTGGAACTACTAACCTCTATTACCAGTTTGTATTATTACGTTAATAAATGTATTTCCTATATTCATTCTTGGCGTTTGTTATTATTTGCTCCCGGATTTCCTCCCAAAATCCACAACAATATATATATATATATATATATATATATATATATATATATATATATATATATATATATAGAGAGAGAGAGAGAGAGAGAGAGAGAGAGAGAGATGTAATTAAAAAATACCTCGCAACGTCCTGCGATTAAGCTTTTTATTCATTTTTTTATATTCGTT
Source organism: Acanthosepion esculentum (assembly GCA_964036315.1). Taxonomy (NCBI): domain Eukaryota; kingdom Metazoa; phylum Mollusca; class Cephalopoda; order Sepiida; family Sepiidae; genus Acanthosepion; species Acanthosepion esculentum. Next base: position 46,868,329 of record OZ038491.1, read on the forward strand.
CAAAGATCGATTTTTCTGGGTATAAAATATGTAAAATCTGACCAAATATTCTATATATTAGAGCGCTTCCGGTGGCTTAGTCATTATTAAGGATGGTTTTCTTTCATTATTTTTAATAGAATTTGTAGATATTTTGAATACATATCCAATGTAAAGGAATATTTTTCAAAGACAAACTGCACTTCGTGGCCATGTTCATATTTGATATTATGGCATTGGCTTTATATTTTTTACTATTAATACTTCCAATATTTTTATATGTGTATGATGATATGATCGGAGTTTCTATGAGTATGTTGCTGGCGGAGTTTTGTATATTTCAGTTTGTATTTAAATAAGACCTAAATTGTCTGAGAGATAATATCTTTAATCTTCCCAATAAACATGTAGTGGTATGTCCAATATAAGCATCAATGAATTTGGTTTGATCAGGAACGCTGTTCATTAAGGTACATGTAAATTTATAAACGTTATTATTCTTCTGTAAGTTGTATCTTGCAGGTGAATTGTAGTTAAGGATCAGGTCAGTTGTTTTAATTTTTTTATAATAGATAATTTGATTTTCTTGTTCGTGTCGACTGGGGTTTTGTACTTCATTATAAATTTCCTAAAGGAAAATCCAACCTCCTTATAATTAACGAAATTTTTAAGATTATACAACGGGATTTTGATAGAAAATGCTGATGTATTTTTCTCTATGTTCAGGCTTGCTGTGGGTTACTTAACAAAAGAAATCTGAAATGTAAATATGGTTAACGCAATTTTATGGCTTCAACGACTTATATTTTGAAAATAAATTCATAGTTTACAGGGCAAACTTATCCTTTATAAATATATAATTTATCAATGTCCTATTGCAGGTCTTATGAATTTTCCTATAAATCTATATCCTTAATGTAGGGCATTATTTTGACTGTTTCAGATTTTTAAATAGTTCTTTCCTTCGTAATATTTATCTATTATAGTTGCTAAGTGAGTACATTCGGTAAAAATATGTTCCATTTACATATTGGTTCATCTTGAGTCTTCAGCAAGTATAAAATTTTACCTCATGGTAATTTAACCCATGAATATAGCATACCTTAAAAGTATATTCTATTCTATATATATATATATATATATATATATATATATATATATATATATATATATATATATATATATATATATATATATATATATGTCCATCATTAGGAGAAAAAAGCCCTGATTGTTAGTAGCATTGTACTACAGGAGTAAACTGTGAACACAGTGAGCTACAGGATTATATATATATATATATATATATATATATATATATATATATATATATATATATATATATATATATAAACCTAGGTAAATTTGCCTGGCTTCTTAGGATTTATTCTAATTTACCGCTCTACTAAACGTATTGCGCCCTCTACGTTTTCGTTGCCATTATATTCGCTTAATTTTTTTTTTTTTTGCTTTGGACTAAGGACTTAAGACACTTGACGATTTTTTTTCGCCTTGTTCCTATGTTTTTAGTTTTTTCTTTTTTTATTTCCATTTTGTTCCTCGGGTACCGATTTGTCCTCGGGTGTCTACAAGTTAAGTCATCCGAAGTTTTTCAAGCGAGTAATACTGCTAATATATATGTATATATATATATATATATATATATATATATATATAAATATATATATATATATATATATATATATATATATATATATATATATATACAAACACACACACACAGAAACACACACATACACACATATATATATATATATATATCTGTGTTTTCAGTCTTGCTGTTGCTTACTTTAGAAAAAGTAATCTAATTTTGTAATCTACGAGATGACTTAAAAATGATGATGACTTAAGAATGTTGAAAGCCTGGGACATATTTATTTACTTTTCTTCCGTGATGACTTCGGACAATTTCTTTGAGAATTACCTCCTTGGCCGAGAAGGATTTGGAAAAGTCGATCAATAAAAGTCACTAACAAAAATGTACGTCGTTTTTTTATAATATTGGCTGCCGAAATACGCAGAATATATGTATCTATGTATGTAGGTATATATAGAGAGGGAGCTAGACAAGGAATCATCACTGCCTATACCTGCAAACTTCTTATCGTCAATAATAGACCTCTCCTCTATAGAGACACTGACCCTCGAATAGTTGACCACTAAAATTAAGGAAACAGATGGATGTAACTTTGATGATAGATTGGTCACCATCAAGAACAGGTCGATGCGGAATCGGCTTAATTACTTTTTCGGAGTTGGAAGAGGACACCATTTGATTGCATTCGAAATAGCTTTAAGTAATCCTCCAAAAATGACGTTATTCTTTTATATTTCCTGATGTTTTTAGTGTCATACTATAAAAAGGCCATAAGGCCTTCCTCTTCAATGAATCATAAATTTATTATTTTCATATTTCGATTACGGTATTGAATAACCCGTTATGGATTATTCAATGCCGTAATCGAAATATTGTTAGAAAGTATGTATTGCCTAGAAAGTATGAAATTATATAACAAGTATATAACGTTGAAGCCATAAAATATTTAGATTTTGGCATTTAACAACCCATACAGATTGACATGCAAGAAAGAAACTAAATCATCCCATATATATATATATATATATATATATATATATATATATATATATAATGCTGAACAAAAGAAACCAACTAACGAATCACCTATTTATACTTGCTGAAGAATGAAGCTGAACCAGATGGTGGAACGCATTTAGCATAATGGACTCACTTAGTCTCAATAAGAAATAAAATATAACATTTAAAATTTAAAAGAAAATAATGAAAGCGTAAAAATAATGGCTTACATTAAAGATATATATGTATAGCTACAATTGAACATTGATAATAGGGATATTTTTAAAGCATAAAGTTTGCCTAGAAAGTATGAAATTATATAACAAGTATATAACGTTGAAGCCATAAAATATTTAGATTTCGGCATTAAACAACCCATAGAGATTGACATGCCAGAAAGAAACTAAATCATCCCATATATATATATATATATATATATATATATATATATATATATATATATATATCGCATCTTAAGACTCAATTTTTTCATAAATATATATATATATATATATATATATATCACAGCAATAAACGTATGAAGCACTCCCGCCAAAATAACCGCCGGCATGGATTACCAACAATGCACCACTGCCTAATATATATAAATATTCGAGAAAAAATACAACACTCGCGGCCTG
>OZ038491.1:46876565-46991565 GCA_964036315.1 Acanthosepion esculentum
AAATGTCTTCATTATTAATACTTTCCTAGGTGAGACGACAATTTATCGAGCTCACCTAATATGTGAGAAATGTGCTATAACTATGAAAATCGTTTTTATTTTCCATTTGCCAAGGAACTTCGATCATCTTCAGAGGTGTACGTAGTAATATAAAACTATGTATCGTTCACGGATGTAACTAGTAATATAAAACTGATTTTTGTATCCATTACTGTAATTCTTCTCATTGCTTTCCCATGCAACGGTTGACAGGATTTACATAGATTAAGAATAGTCGAATGTATTCAATAATTAGATATTTTTTTGAAATCAGAGTAACACTTTAGTGCTAAATTGTTGATAGATATATATATATATATATATATATATATATATATATATATATATATATATATATATATATATATATATATATATATATATATATATATTATTTATTTATTTATTTATTTATTTTTAATTATATTAATAAAGAAAGAACAATATGATATATATTACGGTGTTCTTATTGATATTTTTACAAATCAGTGCTTAATGTAAATTTACAGAGCATAAATAATTTTATTTAATTGATTTATATATTTGTCATCCACAGACAGACTGTTTCGCAGCTCATCAGTGTGGCTAAACGTCTGGTTGCCTCTAGCTAGGATCGAACCCCGACTGAATTTGCGTTAGTCCGAACTTCTCCCACTAAGCCGTCAGCATACGGTACGGGATGAGGGTGAATTTTAGCGTGTTTATTTTTAGATTCAGATAAACACACAGTGACTGACAGTGACTCAATTCTGTCGAAGAGTCGTGCAGTATTAGCTTAAATAGTCACTGTTTACAAATTCACACCTCAAACCAGAGGGCTCGACCGAAATTAATTTTTCAGGAGCTAATATTTTTGTCATCCACAGACAGTGGATATATATATATATATATATATATATATATATATATATATATATATATATATATATATATATATATATATATATATGTATGTATGTATGTCTGTGTGTCTGTGTGTAGTAACCAGGTATATATAGTAACCTGATACGTTTTCTTTACTGTAGAGCAGAAATTTACAAATATTTCACCTTCACTGCTCTAGTTTCAAATCAATCTAGATTAATGTGTGATAGAAATTAATTTTCAGAAACTGTTAAATGCCAAGACTTAAGCAGATTGGTATTGAATAAAAAATGTTTCTATAGAAGGGTTTTCCGAACGTCAGATTGCTAAAAAATTATAGATGTTAACAAATGAAATGCATTATTTCCTGCAGCGACATACAGAACCTGTCGCAAATGTTGAGAGAAAAAAACCTGGGTGGCCCAGAGTAATATGTATTGCGGAGGAAAACACATGATCGTGTCTTGCAAAAGGAAAAACAAAGTGCTGAATTTAATTTTGCAAGGAGACATGGCACAGCGGATAAAGGCGTTAGTTAGATCCAGTGACCGGACCCAAAGAGTTTGAGTTTAATACCTGGTTAAGGCGGTGGAGAACTTGGAGAGGGGAATTAACAGGAGATAACTGATAACTGACATCCATTAGACATGGTACGTGGAACTAGAATAGTCTACCTCAGCGAGCCAAATAAAGCGTTCAGTACGACATTCCAACCAACTGAAGAAGGCCGGCGCGTACAACGGCCGAAACGTTGTGATAAACATAGCAACAAAGACGAGGATGATCTTCCGAACAATGTAAATTATGTTTATTTTACACGTCGACATCCATTATCTCTTATGACTTTTAGGAGAACACTTCTTTTTGTTGGACTTAACGGAGGCGTATCGGGTAAGAAACCTTTATTAAAAAAGGAATATAAGTTGAAAATATTAACATGGGCTCAACAGCATAAGGATTTGAGCTTAGAAGTTTGAAAAAGGTCATATTAACTGACGAGTTCAACTTTCTGGAATAAACGAAGTGTTTGTCAAAGGAACTCCTCCCGGACGAATGAGTGAAAATTCCATTGTACAAACTGTTAGGCTTGGAAGTGCAGCTGTAATGGTTTTGAGATGTTTTGGCGGTGATATTGATGGAGACTTTTTTTTCAAATTAATGGCATTATCCGAAAGGTAGCCGTCCAGGATATGACGATAAACTACGTCCAACAGCAAGGCCTCTGATCAGAAGGTTTTGAGGGGCGTCGAACCAACTCTTAATTGCTGGTGTCCACCCTAACCCGGGGTGGTAGCACCTGATAGGGTCACAGCTATGGACAAATACTGAACCCCGAAACAGAGGTAAAAATGCATTATAAAAGTGTAAAAATAGGTTTTAATACCAGAAATAACCGTGTAAAAAGTTATTACCAGAAATAAATGTTTGAAGAAAAAAAAATTACCAGCAATATATTTATGAAAAACATTATTACCAGCAGTACGTTTTTTTAAAAAAATATTACCAGCAATACATGTTTTAAAATGATATTACCAGCAATACATGTTTTAAAATGATATTACCAGCTATACATTTTTGATGAAAAAATATTACCAGAAATAGATATTTGACAAAAAAATTATTACCAGGAAAAAAGTTGTCGGCATTAAGTAATCCATTGAGGTTGATATTCCGTAAAACAAAACAAACCAAACTGATTTCTAACAAAGAATACATATTCTATTCATACGAACCTATCCTACAAATCTTTAAATAACCCACTGAGGTTGATATACCGTAAAACAAAACAAAACAAACCAAGTGAGTAATTTAAAAATATAACTTCTCATGAAAATAAAACCATTCAAGGTTGTAATTTCATAAAAGAAGTTGGATTGTACTCAAAATTATGAGTAATTGAAAAATGGTTCAAATATATATGTATACATACACACCTTTTTTACCAAGCTATCGCTATGAATCTATCTCAAAATTTTGTTGGAATTTTGTTGGCAATGACCGACTGAGGTTGATATTCCATAAAACAAAACCAACCAACCAATCGAAATGAAGATAGCATTAAAAATATGCAGATGCATGCTATTCGTCCTGGCTGCAATATTATTGAATAAACTTTAGGTTTGCATCAAGATAATGATCCAAAACCCAGCTCAAAACTGTATACAAATTATCGAAAATCAAAGGAAGATAAGGGAATTATGGAAATCATGTATTGACCCCTCAATATAAAGTCGACTGCCTAAGAATAATCAGGAGTTGCTACACACTTCTTGGGATTCACTTCTGACAACATACCTTTACAATTTACTAGAAATGATTCCAGGAATTTGACCTGCAGTAGTAACTGCTTGTGGTGGATTCTTTTATGAAAAGGTAATAAAATTTGCTTTAAAGGAAATGAAAATTCTCTTCTATTCATTTTGATTTAAATTATTACATGTGTGCATGCAAACATAGAAAAAGTAAATTTAAAAATAAATTAATCACTTTAAGGATAGGAAATTGTTTTATTTTCAAGTTCAGAAGAAAAACCAAAAGTTTTGTTAGTTAGTGTCTATACATATATATATATATATATATATGTGTGTGTGTGTGTGTGTGTGTGTGTGTGTGTGTGTGTGTGTGTGTGTGTGTGTGTGTGTGATAGAAATTAGGAGAATTTAAGATAATTATAATTAAGTAATTCAACGAGTTTAGAAGAAAACTCAACAGAATGCAGAAAGCACTGGATGGCCGTTTCGTCCTATATTTGGGACTCATCAGCAGTGCGCATCCACTACCGAGAATTGAAACCCGGACAGTTATATATATATATATATATATATATATATATATATATATATATATATATATATATATATATATATATATATATATATATAAAGCTTTTTTGGACTTTTGGCCAGTTTATGAAGTCGTTTTGATTGATAGGATTAATGACACGTATTTATTATTGCTTGATGTTTTCACGAGATAAATCGGAAGAATTATGATGAAAGGGTTGTTGTTATAACAAAGAAATATTTGCAAGTGTAAATTTCAATTAATTTTTGTGTCAGAAGTATTCTTTCCTCATGAGACGTTTATTACCAGAATCAAATTGCCATATGACAGAAAAGCGATATAGACTCCTTCGATTGAAATATAGATATGAGTTTTGGGAATGGTTTTGAAGGTTTGATCGATACGGTGACAGCATGTTCCCAAGTTAGAAACAGTTCTTCGAAAATAAACAGAAATGGAAGTGTTGATCAACTGATAGAAGGGAAGAGAAAAATTCGGATAAATACATAGTTATTGGATAAGATAACAGCATATACAGATGCGTGTAGACAAACAAAAACACACTAAAGCTTCCCTCGATATGTAGATATGTATATCCAAATACGCGCATATGAGTAAAGAACAATTTCAAGTAAATTGTTTAGTGAGAGATGCAACAAGTTATCTACCTACATGATCAAAAATAGCACACTCTCTCTCTCACAGATAAAAACACGCACACACATAAACACACATACACAAACACACACACACACACACACACACACACACACACACACACACACACACACATATATATATATATATATATATATATATATATATATATATATATATATATATATACGTGCGTGTGTTTACGTTGTCGTAGCTACACATGCGAACTTAAGGCCGATGAAATCTTACATAACGGAACACACCACACTAAATTTTTTTTTTATAATTTGCCATGAAATCTACCAAGATTTTTTTAGTATATAAACAGTTATATTTCATTTTCTTCTATGCACAAGCACACACACACACACACACACACACACACACACACACACACACACACACACACACACATATATATATATATATATATAGATATATATATATTATATATATCTATATCTATATATATATATAAAATTATTTATTTAGGGATATTAATTTCCTAAATTAAATTATATTGGTCTAGTTTTTATTGAGCCCTCTTTTAAATTAAATGTTACGAACGTTGAATTGTACACTATTCATTCTCACCTTACCTGGATATCTATCTATCTATATAAATACATACATATATATATATATATATATATATATATATATATATATATATATATATATATATAACGGGTAGAATGGAGATCAACGTGCTATAATGGACTCAGCAGTTTTCAATCTGCTTGTCTGAATCATCTTCAAGCAAGAGCAACATGTAAAATGACCTTTTAGATGTTGCTCTCGCTTCTTGAAGATGATCATCTAACAATGATCTCATCACACAATCCTGACTCTTGCTGCATATGTGGCCTGCTTTGTAAATCACTAGCAGGTCTTAAGTGCCACTTAAGATTATCGCACAAAATTTCATAACTGAATCAGTTGGTTGTCAGATCCTAATACGTCGAAACCGACGGAAAATTCCATTATATACATATATATATATATATATATATATATATATATATATATATATATATATATATATATATATATATATATGAATTATATGTATATATATTTATATATATCATTCTTAAAGCAGGAACATTTCTATTAATAAAAAAGTCGGATACAATCGTATCGTCTCAATTAAAAATAGAAATTTTAAAATACCTTTCGTTCGAGGCGTCGTCAGAAGAAAAATCGTCAGAATTAAGAAAAACTACTGAAAGGAAACAAACCTCTTTCCAATAGAATCAAGAGGGACAACGGAGAGGGGAAAAGGAAAAAAATAAACTTCACCAGACTCGCGGAAGTGTGTCAGTTTATGTTTCACCTCCATCTGCCTACACAGACTCGGAAGAGTCATGCTGATAACACTCGCTTCGAAGATGTTAAGATGATGTTTCTTCTGATCTTTAAGATCGTCGGCGCCAATAGTGCATCCTGGTAGGACTTATATTTCACTCGTGCGCGCCTCACTCTACAGTTTCATTATATCTTATTATTTAAAGCCGAAACATAATTTGGATTGTAAGAATAAATCTATTTTCATACTAATGAATATTGAATTAACAATTCTTTGTAGATTTTTTTCCAGATACAAGGCCTAATATTTGAGCCATAAATAAGGGGAAATGGATTCTTACTTTCACCCAATGTTATTTGCCCGTAATTGAATGTGAGGAACATAAGTTGTTTTAGAATTCCGATTCGCTATACATTGTACCATTCACACATACCAAAAACCCCAGAGAAAACACAATAAGCAATGCAAAAAGTATACCATGTGACATTTAGAATCAATCGGGTCGACTGACGCATAACGGCCCAAATAAGATCTATGACTAGTTGGCATTTCTTATGTCTACCCAGCGTATATGTTTGCGTGATATCTGACGCACTGATTGAAATGTTCATTACGAACATTAATTCAAATAAGAAAGGATATATTTCCATAGAAACATCGCAAATTCCCAATAAAATGTTAACTGAACTTACTTAAATATATATATATATATATATATATATATATATATATATATATATTCTAAGACATTTTTTCATGTTTACACGTTCTTTTTATAGATACAAATATTTAAGTAAATGCTCTGTTTATAATAAACAGTATTAACAACATTTACAGTTCTGAATTTTCGAGAAATTGTCATAGAACATATGGGTCCTCCGACAGTAATCGAACCTGTATCCTATACGGAACCGTCATATAGCCTGAAATGCTTTTACCAATTGAGCCACAGAGGAGCGTTTCGGTTAGAACGGACGATTTTACTGTATTTTAAACTACAATTGGCCATGATTTTGTCTCGTACAAACGTATCGAAACGTAAACAAATGACGTCACACATTATGAAATGGACAAAGTCCGACAATTATTTTAATAATAATGACTTGTCTATTATAAAATGTATAAACAAAAAAATGTCTTAAAATAATTCTTGGACATTGTCCATTTCATTATATATATATATATATATATATATATATATATATATATATATATATATATATATATATATATATATATATATATATATATATATATATATATATATACTTCTTTTCCTATCTATGTATCTCTCTATATATATACATCGATCTATCTATCTACCTATCTTAGTGTCTTCATCTATCTATCTATCTATCGATCGATCTATCTATTTATCTATCTATCTCACTTTGTTCATATCTATTTATATATGATATATATATATATATATGATTGTGCATATATAAATCATATTTCCCATGCGAGTTAATGCTAAACACTGTTAAGATTTGATACTGAAACTCATTATCTTTTCTTGAAATAAGAAAAGAACCCCACACTCCACAACGCTTTTTGATGTTTGTTGTTATGATCCTTGGGGTAACAGATAATGGTGGTGGGGGTTCTTGCCTATTTCGTGAAAATATAGTGTGTTACAATGTCAGATCTCAACAGGGTTTATAACGCGGTAGATTATGAGGCACGATGGAGTAATGGATAGCGGCTCGGGTTGAGAAAGCGAAGTGCCGAGTTCGAATCCCAGTCTAATCCATTACATTCAATTCTGCACCACCACCCCGTGAGAGATATGAATTCTCTTTTTCTGCCCTTCAGCTATGGGTAAATAGCTGACGGACCGGATTCTATAACCTAGGATGGCAACTGATTTACCGCAGAAAGAAATGGCGGGAAAAATCTGCATCTGCATTCATTTATCGAAAAATACATGATTGCCTCAGCGTGTATATCGCATGGCACATAACTGACTGAGCATGATAAATATTATTTATATATTATTTATATACGCACTTCCATATATATATACATATATATATATAACTTAAAAAAAAAGATCATAGCTTTATTATTAAAATAGATACAAGATATTGAGAAATATGATTTTAGGCGCCTTTCGGCCGACACTTCCTCAGAAACCGAATCGTCGGCAAAATAAAACAGAGATGCTGATAAGAAAGATTATTGTCAACAACTGGTATTAAAAGAAAAAAAAATACCCAATAGTCATATAAGTGGGGAAAAACAAAAGGTTACCATTTTCTCAGTCAGGCAGTAGTTACCACGAATAGGGCCAACCTATATTTCATCTCCCGTTGTCAACATAGGGCAGGACTTGCATATTAATAATAATAGACTCCAAGTGGAGTCTCATCCTAGCCCTGTGTGAGGCAGAAGATATTCAGGAGAATAGTTCGTCCCAATCAACAGAATTTAATAAGTGCCTTTATAGGCGATTTTATTGAATTTTAAGATATGTTTGTGTAATGTTGGTAAATATATCTGTTAAAATAAGATGTCAGTGTTATTTTCATTTTTGCGTCATTTAGACAATATATCCTAAGAACCATGTGACGAAATATAATTCGCGAATATTCTGTCCGGTAAATGTAGTTAATACTGTTTATTATAAACAGAAAATTTACTTAAATATTTGTATCTAGAAAAGTAACGTATAAACAGAATATATATAAAAATAATTGTCGGACGTCATATATTTCTTCATATATGAAGTAATTTCTTCTACCAGATATGACCATGGGAAATTTGTTGTTCATATATATATATATATATATATATATATATCCGATGCGCTGAGAACGAAAGTAATATATAAATTCCAACGTTCGCAGCGTTAATTCAGAAAAGAGCTCGATACAGGTAGTAGAGCGATAATTATTTATTTATTATAATTTTATCATATAGTCAAAACCATATTACTCACTACAAAGATGCAACTGGGATTCAGTGCATTTTAACTGCACATCTACGGGTGAGGGTCGAAAACGGTTATGAACAATCCTGTTTGTAGGCAAGCCCGGATGTAAAACGTCACTTCCTATTTTCCATTTTTTTGAGAAGAAAAATCCGGGTTTGCCTACAAACAGGATCGTTCATAACCATTTTCGACCCTCACCCGTAGATGTGCAGTTAAAATGCACTGAAACCAAGTTGCATCTTTGTTGTGAGTAAAATGGTTTTTGTCTATATGATAAAATTATAATATATATATATATATATATATATATATATATATATATATATATAAGCAGAAATATAAGTTTAAAGTGTGCAATATTTATGTGATAAAGGGCTCAATATCAGAGATAGAGCATATGTAAATATAAATATAACAGTGTACATTGAAGTCAACACTCAGAGGCGACAGGCTTTTTCATGCTAGACGCAATCGTCAGGTCGCGAGTGTTGGATTTTTCTCGACTATTTATATATATGGGTCAGTGGTGCATTGTCGGTAATTCATTCCGGCAGTTATTTTGGTGGGAGCGGTTTGTTTATTTATTTATTTAATTCAGCGATCTAAAAAAAATCCCCCCAATTTTTTCCTACGTTAATAAAACATCGAAAACCGAAAAGAATAAATAAATATATAAAATAAATAATGAAAATAAAAAAACAAGCAAAACAATTTACCCATATACATAAAGAAAGAAATAATATAACATAACGTTTCTCTAATCAATTTTGCGAAATATTTCTCTTTTCAACAAGAGAAATTCAATCATCGACAATTAAATGTGCCAATTATTTTGTCAGAGAACGATGACAATGAATATGACCTGAGAGAAGTCAATTAAAATCAATTGATGATACAACTCTAGAGATACGAAGACAACCAACACGCAGGAACTCATAGGTTTATATGCCTGTGTATGTGTGTCAATGTTTTCGATCAATAAACTGTGATTACATTTTTGACATATGTTTTTATCCGAAACAATCTTAGGCTCTTATTTTTCCGTTGTTCATAAGTTCAAAGCAATTTAAATAATCGATATGTCTAGAAGATTATAATTAATACGTTTAATATACAGGGTCTCCATAAATGATCTATGCAATCTTAAAAATTCATAAATGACGTAAAATGAAGTCTACAGTGTTTATTTCAACACGTAGGTAAGCAAATACATTTTCATTTAAACACTTCCACATGGACTCCACTGTTTGCACACAACACAACTTGATGATTTACAGTTCCTGTTTTATGAAAATCATTTTCTGTTTCTGCAAAATTCGGGTTCTATCACGCCTTGGTTTTATTTTAAATACTTTTTGTTGTAATGATTTGGTCTCGATGAGCCAGGATAGACATTTCGTTTTCTCTTGCAAAATAGAAAAGTGATCCAAACGAATCAAAGAAAGATAACGTTCTACCTAGTAAATCTAACACAACTGTAATTACAAAACTCAATATAAAATTAATCACCACTACATCTAAAACAATAAACTCTGAATACAAAACAAAGCATGTACTCAATGACCTGCAAACATTTCCCAAACGAATATATTGAAGAAACCTAAAAAAAAAAGTATAATTAAAACAATATATGAAACACAAAACAAAAAGACATTTTAAAAACAACATATATAACGTAATGGCTGTTCACCGTAACGAAACTGACAAGAATTTAGACGTAAAAAATGCTGCTGTGATTACAAGAGAAAATAATTTACTAAGACGTAAATATATAGAAAGTGCTTTAATCGCAGCTATTGTCACGGTAAATTTAAGTCCAGGTACCTACGACGCTTTACCATTCTTGGCAGACTTCTCTTATCACAATGGGGGATATTTAAAAACAAAGATAAAGGAAAGATAAAGAGAGATGTGATACTACAGAACAATTCTGAGAATACCGTAGACACACCATTTGAGCAACAATAATGTTTTAATTAAAATGGCAAACGAAAAGGAGACATACTTAGAACGAGACAGAGAGGCTTGAAATTCTTGTGCCACATAACAAGGAAAGAGTGTTTGGAGAATTTGTCACTCAGAGTGCATATTAGAGACAAGAGCGGCTGTGTATCCGACCCAATGAGCTTGTGTAAATGTATGGCACAGTGGAGACTGGTAGAGATAGAAATGAGACAAATATTATTTGCATAGAGAAGAATGGAACATTGTATAGAGTCATGACCGCCCACGTTAGGAAGTGAAATATCACATAAAACAAAACAATTTTTGTTTTCGTTGCTGTGTCCTTTTTTTGGATTTACTGTAGTAATATAAACTGCAAGCTCATGTTCGCCATGGTTTTAAAGGCCGTACAATGACACTGAATATATATAATTAAAAGAGAAACTAATTTACTAAGAAGAAAATGTCAAGAAAGTGATTTAGTCGCTACTTCTGTCATAGTAAATTTAAATCTAGGTTTTTACAAAGTTTTACTATTCTTGGTAGACTTCTTTTATCACAATGTGGGATATTTAGAAACAAAGATAAAGGAAAAGAAAAAAGGAATGTAGACGGATTCGGCAGGTTTTGAAAAAATATTTTTTTAAATTTTGAAACTACCAGCGTCTCTCGTTCATGTACATATGTAGAATAGGTACCCTATATGCTACCATGACTCTTCTGTCACAGTAAATTTAAGTCCACGTACTTACGACGCTTAAAATTAAAACACGCGGCTAGTCGTCTGACGCTCTAAATAACAATTCCGAAATGAAAAGTTCTGAAAGTCGATATCTATTAACCGGTGAGGCCACTCAGACAGCTTACGGGAATCTTTTTTTTTTTTTTTTTTGTCGCGTGCGCCCGGATCTCTGTCTTCTTTTCATCTTTCACCTGGCAGCAAGCCTTCGTACACAAGCAACATATTAAGAAACTTTACAAAAAAAATGATGGCAAACCTAAATATTAATAACTTCCTACTGTGTCAAATTGCTAACGTTTTGCAGATTCAAAGACAAAGATTACAGTTTCCTGACATTTCGAAAAATTATTGTAAGTAGTTGTTGCCAAAATTATTGCAACTCGACTCATTCCTGTTTAAAAGACGTTTTCAAAAACCTAGAGGAAGCGTAAAGAAGGAGAAAAATATCATTAGGTATAGAGACACTATGTAATATCTATATGAGAGTGAATGTCTAAAAATGCCGTCACGGATAGAGGTCCCTTGAGGCAAGAGAGATGTGATACTACAGAACAATTCTGAGAAAACCGTAGATAGAAAATTTGAGCAACAATAATGTTTTAAGTAAAATGGCAAACGAAAAGGAGACATACTTAGAAAGAGAAAGAGACGCTTGAAATTGTGGTTCCACATAACAAGGAAAGAGAGTTTGGAGATTTTGTCACTCAGAGTGCATATTAGAGACAAGAGCGGCTGTGTATCCGACCCAATGAGCTTGTGTAAATGTATGGCTCAGTGGAGACTGGTAGAGATAGAAATGAGACAAATATTATTTGTATAGCGAAGAATGGAACATTGTATAGAGTCATGACCGCCCACGTTAGGAAGTGAAATATCACATAAAACAAAACAATTTTTGTTTTCGTTGCTGTGTCCTTTTTTTGGATTTACTGTAGTAATATAAACTGCAAGCTCATGTTCGCCATGGTTTTAAAGGCCGCACAATGACACTGAATATATATAATTGAAAGACAAACTAATTTACTAAGAAGAAAATGTCAAGAAAGTGATTAATTGCAGCTTCTGTTACAGTAAATTTAAGTCCAGGTACTTACAACGCTTCACCATTCTTGGAAATCTTTCGTTTATCACAATGTGGTATATTTAAAAACAAAGGTGATGGAATGAAAAGAATATAAATGAAATTATCTAGATTCTATACTTTCTTTCTAAATTTCAAAACACTTAGCGTACCTAGATCGCGCGCATGCGTAGTCACAAATACGTCAAAAAACACAGGCCGATAAAATTGTAATGGATGAAGAAATGCGTGACAAAAATTTTTTACTAATGAGTCTTGAATCTTTTCATTTAAAACTGTACTTGATATATAAAAATATCTATAAAAAATGTACACATCATTATCCCATATATATATATATATATATATATATATATATATATATATATATATATATGTATATTATAAATTAACTGATTTAAAATATGTTTTTCGCTACACAATGATAACCATGTTACAAAAATGGAAGCTAAAAGCTTCGAATTTAATTTTGTTAGTAAATTAAAGACATTCGTTCCATTTCCTCGTCAAGCGAATTTTGACTTCAAAATTCGCTTAACATATTTTAAACCTGTTAATTTATAATATTAATGCTCTGTAAATTTACATTGAGCACTATTGTGTAAAAATAAAAAATATCTATGAGAACACCGGATTTTATATCTTACTGTTCTTTCTTTTTATTTATATATACATATATATATGTATATATATATATATATATATATATATATATATACATATATATATATATATATATATATATATATATATATATATATATATATATATATATAAATATAAAAGTGAACATAGAAGTCAACACTTAGAGGCGACAGTCTGTTTCATTCTAGCGCACTAGCATGAAACAGACTGTCGCCTCTAAGTGTTGACTTCTGTGTTCACTTTTTTATTTACACACGCTCTATCTCTGATATTGAGCACTTTATCCCATAAATATAGCACACTTTAACTATATATTTCTTCATAAATATATATATATATATATATATATATATATATATATATATATATATATATATATATATATATATAAATATATATATATATATGTTTGTGTGTGTGTGTAAATGCACAAGGATATGATGTCTTATATTTATTTTGATATTTAAGAACATGCCACGAGATTTTAGGTTAGTATTTTGTTTTTTGTGGTGTTGATTGAAACTACCCCTGGCGTAGATAAATTTACTTTTTTCCTATATTAAATTGAGCTGAGGTATTTCAAGTGTTTAGCATTTCCTAATTCCATCTCCTTATTTTATAAGATGGATTCAACATAGTTGCCATCATTGTTTTCATTCTGATTGCAGATCCAATTTTCTGTTTCAGTCAGTTATGTGCCATACGTAATACACGCTTAGGCGATCATATATCTTTCGATACATGACTTACGAGGCTTTGTTTTTTTTCCCGCAGTAAGTTGTCATTTCTTTCTGCGGTAGACCAGTTGCCATCCAAGCCTATAAAACACGGCCTGTCGTGCTATTTACCTATAGCTAGACGGAGAAGAGAATTCATACATTTACTAAGGGTCGTAAGTGAATATCAGTCAGTTATGGGTCATGCGCGATACACGCTTAGGCGATCACGCATCTTTCGATATATGACTGACAAGGCAGATTTTTCCCGCAGAAGTTTCCCATTTCTTTCTAAGTTAGAACAGTTACCATCCAAGGCTAAAGAACCCGGTTCTGTCCTACAATTTACCCCTGGAGGGGGAAGAAGAGGATTTATACATTTCACTTAGGTCGTAAGTGAATATCAGGTAGTTATTTTTCTTGACAATATTATTAAACGTTTGATGATTAACCTGGAAGAAGACTAGCAATTTCTTTATTTGACTTGCTACACTGATTCCATCCTATTAATTGCACTCGTTGAAATTCACCAATCTCCTTACTTCCGCGAACTTTCATTAAAAAATATAAGTGCCCTATCTTTCATAGATGAGAGTAGCTTGATGTATTGTCTGATAAAAAAGAGACGTTATTACACAAGCCAAAATTGATGTAATTATGGGTGGCTAAATAATTTTCATAGCCCACTGTACCCACGTATATACATTATTGCCAGTGTGAATATATATAAAGATGAATTTAATTGAATTTAATAATGAATTTAAACACATATTCCCTAGTTAATATACGTTAATATTAATTAATTTTAACAATTAATCTTGTTGGCAAGATAAACGAAAGGGCCGTCCAGTGCTTTCTGCATTCTGTAGAGGTTTCAGACTTGATGAATCACTTAATATATATATATATATATATATATATATATATATTATATATATATATATATATATATATGTATGTATATATAAATATATATGTGTGTGTGTGTATGCATGTATACACACACACATATATATATATACAAACACACATACACAGATATACATCATAAATACATTATACGTCGATATCGGCGGGAGAAATCATCATATAATATATATATATATATATATATATATATATATATATATATATATATATATACTATCATTATTTGTCAAATATTGGCGCGTTTGTGTAACTAAAATTTATTCTAAACAAACAGAATGTAATTTTCCCATAAGTTGAGAAACAACTTTTTGTTTCAATTCTCCTGGCTGGAAAATTTTCAAATAAGATAGGATAAAGATAACATTTTTTTATCAATCGCTTTGCCTTTGGACACAAGTATATAATAAAACCTGCGGCTGTGTTGCAAATGAAATAACAACTTGGCAGTCAAATGACTCTTTCTCGATTCAATGTTTTTTGTCGGGGCGATATTATTTTTAATATATTTTTGTCGAATATATACTTTGCGGAAGAGACAACAAGTCGCTCTCATGATCGAAATTAATTTTTTTTGCCATTATTCATGGTAGTTTCCGATAATTCATGAGGCAATATTTTTTTCGTCTTAGTTTAACCAGAGGATAGATTGTTTCCTTTTAATATTTATGTTGCTATATTTACTTTATAGAGATTGTTTTCAGCCATCAAGTCACTCTTTATCTGTAATGAGATTCGTAATCATTCACTGCCATATATAAAAACGGATATTGCATAACTATTTTAGTAGTCGTTTCTTTGCTTATATTGAAACTTTTCTGTTTCTAAATACTTTCGATATCCAAATGTGCTTTCCGATTTCAAATGAAGCCTTTTATTCTGCCACTGCAAGTGAGTCAGTTTAATCAATAATAACGCGTTTGAATTTTGAAGTTGTGTTGTTATATCCTGCTATGGCAACAGAAAATGATCGTGACTGAAAGAAAGTAGTGCAATAGAGGAGCCTTGAAAAATAGTGCAATAGAAAGTAAAGTATGGAATTAGGCAGAGTCTTAAATATTTAAAGACTTCATAGTTATTTAAATTTCGGTAGGTCTAATTTTGGTATCACCAATTTGTAATTCACATGTTGAGCTGATAAATTTATATGCATGTTTATTATGGTTCGTTTTGTTTTACGGCATAACAACCTCAATGGGTTATTTAATGCCGACAAGATAATATATATGTATATATATATATATATATATATATATATATATATATATATATATATATATATATATATATGATATTGAGCATTTTATCCCATAAATATAGCACACTTTAAGACTATATTTCTTCATATATATATATATATATATATATATATATAAAGAAATATAGTCTTAAAGTGTGCTATATTTATGGGATAAAATGCTCAATATCAGAGATAGAGCGTGTGTAAATATAAAAGTGAACATAGAAGTCGACAGTCTGTTTCATGCTAGATGCAATCGTCAGGCCTGTCGCCTCTAAGTGTTGACTTCTATGTTCACTTATATATATATATATATATATATATATATATATATATATATATATATATATATATATATATATATATATATATATATATCAAGTATGTGATGCAGTTTCAAGTAGTAAAAAAACCCTGATAAAACCGGAAATTTATAAATAAGGATCATACCATTCATTAACGGATTCGAGGTTAATGTATTTTATTATTAAAAACTGTTTGCGAGAGTGATTCTTGCCATATCATTAACTTCATTATCTGCTTTTCGTATGAATGATTTGCGTAATATATATATATATATATATATATATATATATATATATATATATATATATATATATATATATATATATATATATATTTCAACAATGTATTGCAGGAAATATTTTTTCCAAAGATGTATAGCTGTTATGAAAACCTATTTTAAACTTTCGTAATGTTTTGACCCCAGTTTGGTGGTTAACGATTTGCACATAACTGGGACTCTAAAAGGTACTACCACCCAGGGTGGATCTGGGAAGACCAGCAATTAAGAGGTGGTTCCACGCTCCTCAAACCCTCTGATCAGAAGCTTCGCTCCCGGATGTAGTTTATCATCATACATATGACGCCTCCTTGAGAGAGTGCGACCCCTCTGCAGAAGTGCAGTCGGCGTATTCTGAAGCCCCAGGGACAGGGCGAACTTTTGTAGGCAACCATAAATTCTCTCTTCTTAGAATTTCTATTTATTCCATAAAATACACATCTTTACTACATTTACAGGAGTGCTCGTAGTGTACGTTTTGTTCTGCTATTTTTGTGATATCAAGGAATACTCGTTGTCACTTTTGTAATATTCGTTGTGATACAGACTTTGTAATCACAGTTACAACTATAGTGATGCCGTTGAACAATACTTGTGTCCGGTACCTTCGAATATCACTCGCGCAGATAGTACTTTCTCGATAATACTCGCTCAAATAGTAATCCGAATAGAGGACTAGTAGAGTGTATAGAGTAGACTTCCTACATATGCGTTTCTGTCATGGCCACGTGATCCACTTAATTCAATAATGGGATCGCCTGTGTTTACTCTCACGCGATCTACGTTCAAACCCAAGTAGCGGCAAAGATATGTTTTCCTATATAACAGCTATCAACAGAGTTTAATCTGCATATTTAATGTTGCTAAAATTGTAGCCGTCAATAATGGATCCTGGCAGGCATTGAATTCTTTCAGTATTCTTCAGTGTAATGTTTGAATAGTCTTGGTGAAAAGACATCATGTTCTTACCCTTCTTTCTATTTTGGTATAGATACTGAAAACATTATATATCCGCATGCAGGCGGTTCGCTTCGAATATAAGCCCTGAAACATTTTAATATCCAATAATAATGTAGATAAATATTTCTGGTTTATGTCAGCTGATCCTATTCGACATAGATACACAGACTGCTAAAGAGACTGTGATAAAGCGATAAATATAAATAAAACTAACCTACAACAGAATAAACAAGTATAGATAGATAGATAGATAGATAGATAGATAGATAGGCAGATGAACACAATGAGATAAACGAGCTGACAGATAGATAGATAGATAGATAGATAGATAGGCAGATGAACACAATGAGATAAACGAGCTGACAGATAGATAGATAGATAGATAGATAGATAGATAGATAGATAGATCATCGGCACCTTCTCATACCTGAGCATCGCCCTCTCGCCGTATTCCATTTCTCGACATTGTTGGCGATGACGGAGACAGCGATGATTCAAAGAGATTTTGACGAGGCCATTCGCTTTAATTTGCACGAATCAGCTCTCTTGTGTCTGAAAGGCGATTCAGACGAGCGAGATCTGGCAAACCTGGTTGCATCTGGCTGTCGGATGCTTGGTCTCTCAAGGTCCGCTTTGGTTGCGCCAGGATGACTTGCGATGCCCTCTTCCACCTGTTGGAGTCTTCGGGGGTTGAGCACCTTCGGTTTCCCTCCTCTACATTACGCCATGGGTGTCTCTACAGTATTTGGAATACCGAAACTGAGGTAAAAAACATTATAAAAGTGTAAAAATAGGTTTTAATACATACCAGAAATAATTTGCAAAGAAAAATATCCAATAATAATGTAGATAAATATTTCTGTTTTATGTCAGCTGATCCTATTCGACATAGATACACAGACTGCTAAAGAGACTGTGATAAAGCGATAAATATATATATATATATATATATATATATATATATATATATATATGAAGAAATATAGTCTTAAAGTGTACTATATTTATGGGATAAAATGCTCAATATCAGAGATAGAGCGTGTGTAAATATAAAAGTGAACATAGAAGTCGACAGTCTGTTTCATGCTAGATGCAATCGTCAGGCCTGTCGCCTCTAAGTGTTGACTTCTATGTTCACTTATATATATATATATATATATATATATATATATATATATATATATATATATATATATATATCAAGTATGTGATGCGGTTTCAAGTAGTAAAAAAAAACTGATAAAACCGGAAATTTATAAATAAGGATCATACCATTCATTAACGGATTCGAGGTTAATGTATTTTATTATTAAAAACTGTTTGCGAGAGTGATTCTTGCCATATCATTAACTTCATTATCTGCTTTTCGTATGAATGATTTGCGTAATATATATATATATATATATATATATATATATATATATATATATATATATATATATATATATATATATATATATATATATATATTCAACAATGTATTGCAGGAAATATTTTTTCCAAAGATGTATAGCTGTTATCAAAACCTATTTTAAACTTTTGTTATGTTTTGACCCCAGTTTGGTGGTGAACGATTTGCACATAACTGGGACTCTAAAAGGTACTACCACCCAGGTTGGATCTGGGAAGACCAGGAATTAAGAGGTGGTTCCACGCTCCTCAAACCCTCCTGATCAGAAGCTTCGCTCCCGGATGTAGTTTATCATCATACATATGACGCCTCCTTGGGAGAGTGCCACCCCTCTGCAGAAGTGCAGTCGGCGTATTCTGAAGCCTCAGGGACAGGGCGAACTTTTTTAGGCAACCATAAATTCTCTCTTCTTAGAATTTCTATTTATTCCATAAAATACACATCTTTACTACCTTTACAGGAGTGCTCGTAGTGTACGTTTTGTTCTGCTATTTTTGTGATATCAAGGAATACTCGTTGTCACTTTTGTAATATTCGTTGTGATACAGACTTTGTAATCGCAGTTACAACTATAGTGACGCCGTTGAACAATACTGGTGTCCGGTACCTTCGAATATCACTCGCGCAAATAGTACTTTCTCGATAATACTCGCTCAAATAGTAATCCGAATAGAGGACTAGTAGAGTGAATAGAGTAGACTTCCTACATATGCGTTTCTCTGATGGCCACGTGATCCACAATTCAATAATGGGATCGCCTGTGTTTACTCTCACGCGATCTACGTTCAAACCCAAGTAGCGGCAAAGTTATGTTTTCCTATATAACAGCTATCAACAGAGTTTAATCTGCATATTTAATGTTGCTAAAATTGTAGCCGTCAATAATGGATCCTGGCAGGCATTGAATTCTTTCAGTATTCTTCAGTGTAATGTTTGAATAGTTTTGGGGAAAAGACATCATGTTCTTACCCTTCTTTCTATTTTTGTGTAGTTACTGAAAACATTATATATCCGCATGCAGGCGGTTCGCTTCGAATATAAGCCCTGAAACATTTTAATATCCAATAATAATGTAGATAAATATTTCTGTTTTATGTCAGCTGATCCTATTCGACATAGATACACAGACTGCTAAAGAGACTGTGATAAAGCGATAAATATAAATAAAACTAACCTACACCAGAATAAACAAGTATAGATAGATAGATAGATAGATAGATAGATAGATAGATAGATAGATAGGCAGATAGATAGATAGGCAGATGAACACAATGAGATAAACGAGCTGACAGATAGATAGATAGATAGATAGATAGATAGATAGATAGATAGATAGATAGATAGATAGATAGATAGATCATCGGCACCTTCTCATACCTGAGCATCACCCTCTCGCCGTATTCCATTTCTCGACATTGTTGGCGATGACGGAGATAGCGATGATTCAAAGAGATTTTGACGAGGCCATTCGCTTTAATTTGCACGAATCAGCTCTCTTGTGTCTGAAAGGCGATTCAGACGAGCGAGATCTGGCAAACCTGGTTGCATCTGGCTGTCGGATGCTTGGTCTCTCAAGGTCCGCTTTGGTTGCGCCAGGATGACTTGCGATGCCCTCTTCCACCTGTTGGAGTCTTCGGGGGTTGAGCACCTTCGGTTTCCCTCCTCTACATTACGCCATGGGTGTCTCTACACTATTTGGAATACCGAAACTGAGGTAAAAAACATTATAAAAGTGTAAAAATAGGTTTTAATACATACCAGAAATAATTTGCAAAAATTATTACCAGAAATAAATTTTTCAAGGAAATATCTATTACCAGCAATATATATATATATTTTTAAATATTACCAGCAATACGTTTTTGAAAAAAATATTACCAGCAATATATATTTTAAAATAATATTACTTCCTCTACATTTTTGAGGAAACAAATATTACGAGAAATAGATTTTTGACAAAACAAAATATTACCAGGAAAAAAAAATGTTGTCAGCATTAAATAACCCATTGAGGTTGATATGCCGTAAAACAAAATGAACCAAACCAAACCAATCCAAGTGAATAATTTTAAAAACCGTTTACGAAAATAAAACCATCCAAGATTGTAAATTTCCTAAAAGAAGTTGGATTGTACTCAAAAATATGAGTAATTGAAAAATGGTTCAAATATATATGTATACATACAAAACTTTTTTTTACCAAACTATCGCTACGAATCTATTTCAAAATTTTGTAGGCATTAAATGACCCACTGACGTTTTGATATGGCATAAAACAAAACAAACAAATAACCATCACATGGAATGAACATATATATTTTAAATTGGGTTTCGGAGAACAGAATGTGGTTCATTTGATAACGTACTTATTTTAAAGGTTAATTATGGTTTATCCGAAAGTTCAAAATCGGAACACCTCCAAAATGCGAAGGTTTTTCTGGTGCTGACATGACTTGCCACAAATGGAAATTTTCAGGAAGCACTGAGTAGGTACTTACGGGATGTGTAGATGTTGTAAGTGCCCTCATCTGCCCTGGGTTGATACTACATAGCATACGTTGTCACCAGATTTTTGTTAGCGATCGTTGCAGCAAAATGTTCGCTCGTGAATTTCCAGATGTTTTGCTCTCAGTAAAGTTATTTATATATTTTTCTGTATGCAATGATCATATATTTGCGTACACATACAGAAAATACAAAACATTATTTTTACGTGAAATCTCAATTTCAACACATAAAATTCGTTTCAGAATTACATGACTATCGTCATTACACGTATCTCTATATACACAGAATTTTTTAAATGTTATATAAAACTACTTTCATGGCATATGTTATTTATATAAAACTACCTTCAGGGTATATGGATAAGCATTGTTATGAAATTTAAAGAAATATCGTGTTTATACTAGTGTTCCATGTGTTCTTAAGGACATATGACACAGTGGATAAAGGCGTTGGTTAGATCCATTGACAGTGTGAGTTCAATACCTGGTTAAGGTAGTGAAGAACTTGGAGAGGTGAATTAACAGAAGATAACTGATAACTGACATCCATTAGACATGGCACGTGGAACTAGAACAGTCTACCCCGGCGAGCGAAATAAAGGGTTCAGTTAGACATTCCAACCACCTGAAGAAGGCCGGAGCGAACAACGGCCAGAAAGTTGTGATAAACGTGGCAACAAAGATGAAGACAATAGCCCGAATAATGTAAATAGTGTATATAATACCTCATCTCAGAAATGTATAGAGATACTGAAGGGTGATAAATATGGCAAAAAAATGAGGACAATAGTCCGAATAATGTAAATAGTGTACATAATACTTAATTTCAGAAATATAGAGAGATAAATAGCCTGTATTCCCAAAGCACATCCTGTCCCAAGAATTTAAGATAAAGTATTCTCAAGCTGTATTAGATAGATAGATAAATAGATAGATAGATGTGAAAATGATGAGACTGATATGAAAAAGCTGAAATAGATGTAAACAGACTGAGATAGATTTATATGAACAGACTGAGATAGATAGATAGATAGATAGATAGATAGATAGATAGATAGATATTCTAGGTTTTTTCGTGGATTATTGTTAATAACTTCCAATATGGGCCTGATCTTCCAAGTTTATCATTGCTTTCCTAACATACTTTCGAATATTGTCCACTAACAGGAATGAAATGTCTGCTTTCAGATTTTCACCTCTTTTCCCGAAAGAACTATTTGGCTCCGATTTCCCAAAATAATTTTCAAAAGACGAAAGTAAAAAAGAAATCTGTGTCTCTTGTTGACTCACAGTTAATAATAGAACAATATTATTTTCCTATCACTGCAGATTTTATTTCATTCTCTGAGGTAGCAGACAAATATGAGTTCCATGTTTGTCGGAAATGCTCCATTTTTTCAAATATAAAGCATGTTTAGTTCTCCCGTTTTCTCAGTTATTTCGAAATATATTATAGGATTGTTGTTTCGAATGTTGTAAAGTGCAATAGAATTTGTACCCGGTGATGTCTTCTGCAAGAGAGGTTTCCGTTTCGTTTTGGATTAGTATTGTATACGGCGACATTTCAGCTCTTTCTAAATGTCAGTGGACATGGGCATTTTAAAGTTCATTTATATATTAATTGTAATCCTTTCGAGCGGTAATCGGGAAATAATTTTATCTAAATTAAAAGAAATGACGTTTCGTTTCATTTCCATAGATGATAAAAGTGATTAAGAGATCTAATCACGAATTAATTAAAAACAAAGCTGATTTACCTTCCTTACTATATATACGAGGGTCATTCAATAAATAAGTTGAATTTTTCGGTATAAGGATTTCTAATACAGATAGAAGCTTACTCTTTATTATTTTTTTTTGTTTTACTTCTTTTTCACATGGATTTAATTTCTTTTGCAGATTAAAAAAAAACTTAGAGAGTTTTGGCGATTAACAAAGATGGCCGACCAAGAAGCATGCTCCAGGATTGAACAACGGTCAGTTATCAGGTTTTTGGTTGCTGAAGGGTGCAAACCAGTTGAAATTCATAGGAGAATGTCAACTGTGTATGGTGCCACATGTTTCAGCCAAAAAATGTCTAAAAGTGGGCTAAATTGTTTAAAGAACGGAGCAGTGTTGAGGATGAAGAAAGGCCTGGGAGGCCTACAGATGTGAGGTCTCCTGAGGTGATCGAATCAGTCAATGACCTCATTCAGTCTGACAGAAAGGTGACAGTGGATGACATTGCAAGGACTTTGAGCTTATCTGTTGGGACAAACGCAGGGGTCATCAGTTAGAAGGAGTCATCTTGCATCATGACAACGCAAGACCTCTTCCCCCTTACAGCCCAGACCTTGCCCCTTCAGACTTTCACCTGTTTGGTCCCTTGAAAGTGTTCACAAGAGGCACGAAGTTTAAAAGTGACGATGAAGTCAAAAGTGTTGTGACCGACTGGCTGAGGCATCAGTCCAAAGATTTTTACGCTGAGGGAATACGGTAGCTTGTGCACAGATGGGAAAAGTGTGTGACAGTGCTGGGAGATTACGTTGAAAAAAAGGTAAGCTTCTATCTGTATTAGAAGTCCTTATCCCGAAAAATTGAATGACCCTCGTATATATATATATATATATATATATATATATATATATATATATATATATATAGTGAGGGAGGTAATTCAGCTTTGTTTTTAATTAATTCGTGGTTAGATCTCTCTATCATCTATTCATTGATCGAGCAGGCATCGATGCTCTCAGTAGATATTTATAAAATCGTTCTCTTATAACAATTGTCAGAAAAATAGGTTCCTCAATTCCAGTCGCTGTTATCGCTCTTTCTAGTATTAATGGGTGTTTCCTTCCTAACCTTTTGTCTGAAGTAATGTGGAACGTAACCTGTGTGATTTTGTGATTCATATTCATATGATATCCGTTTTAGCTGTTGGTACCGTTAAAACTCCTCAAGGGATTTGGTTTCTGTTATGTGATCAGTGATATGACATAACAGTTCGGTAATCTTAATTTTTGTTTTTAACTAAGTTTTCCTGCTTTTTATTTTGATTAACTATTTGGAAAGCATCTTTTATTACAGCAATGGTACCTCTTATTTCGGTGTTGGATTTTCTAATAGTCCATTGACACACTTCCAAGATATTTAAGTTTTGGTACTTGCTTGATTTTGGTAATTCCAATTCGGAGTTCGCATCTTAGACTGTTCTTGTTGATAACAAGACATTCTGCGTTCCACTCGTGTTCTTTATACGCACTTAACACGAAAATAGCCCTTGGAAAAGATATGAATCCAAATTTTCTCGCCCCGCAACTAATGGTTATTTATTAAAAACTGTATCAGTAAAAATGATTATTATTTAAAAGAAAAAAAAAAATTGCATCATCTTCATTGCCATATTCACAACGTTTCGGCCGTTTTACACTCCGGCCTTTGTCAGGAAATTAGAATTTCGAACCGAGCCATTTATTTCCTCCACCGGTGGTAGATTGTTCTAGTTCTACGTGTCATGCCTCTTACGGATGTCTCAGTTATTTTCTTTTAACTGAACTCTCCAAGTTCTTAGTTCACAGCTGCTGTAGCCTGGTATTGAACTCACAACTCTGGATCTAGTCACTGGATCTAAACATCGTCTATATCCGCTGCGCCATGTTTCTTTGAGCAAGTAATCATAATACCTCATTTCAGAGATATAGACAAAAATCTTGCAATCTAAAGTATTTTCTTGCATTATATATCCTGTCAAAGATTAAAAAACCGTAAAAAGAAACAAAACATATCAGTCAATACTAATGGGGTAAAAAATTTAATAATCACGAGTCCTTTTCGTTCTTAGAAGCGCTATAATGAAATGCTATGAGAAAATACGTACGCAATTATCGCTTTTGAGTAGTTTATAACAATGGCGTGCTGGTAGCATCAAGGTTATCGACGAGGTATATGAAGTCATTGTTCAAATTTCGGCTCATTTTTTTGGCTTTCACTTTCGCAAGAATACCATCAGGAAAAACATGACCCCGTCACATATACCACCTCCCCGGAGAGACGTTAAGCAAGCAGGTTAGACTGTGTGCTCCGCTTAGGTGGCAATAACTCTACAACTTGGAAAACTCTGAAAACTAAACCGTAGGCAACTGGAAAACACGATATTAATTTTGTTCATGAATAAATAGGAGTAGACAGTTTTGCCTATAGTTCAGTTCACATACATTTGCGGTATTTTTTTTAAATCGGAATAGAGGTTTATCCATTTTTCCTTTTTAAGATTGGGTTTCTGATTCCGTCTAAAGTCTTTTTCGTTCGTTTCCATTCCAAGTAGCCCCTGGCATCTTAGGGGCATTATCGCCTTGTTTAGGGAGAGTTCATTTTTAAAAAATGGTTACTCACAGATGGTAGTGAGAAGAGGTAGAACAAAGCCATAATTTTATACATTCTTTCTCCCTTTCTCCATCTGTCTCTCACTCTCTATATCTCCTTGCATATATATATATATATATATATATATATATATAAAAGTGGACATGGAAGTCAGCACGTAGAGGCGACAGTCTTTTCCATGCTAGCATGAAACAGACTGTCGCCTCTAAGTGCTGACTTCCATGTCCCCTTTTTTATATTTACACACGCTCTATCTCTGATATTGAGCCCTTTATCCCATAAATATAGCACACTTTAAGACTATATATATATATATATATATATATATATATATATATATATATATATATATGTGTGTGTGTGTGTGTGTGTGTGCACAAATACACGCACGCACGCACACACAAGCGTACACACACACGCGTACATACATATATATATATATGTAACCCACCACGAACTGATACAGTAGACAGTTTAAAAAATCCTGCGAATTTTAAAAATTAAAATTGTTAGGTGATGGTGATTAACTAAATGTATCATAATTACAATTGCAAAGAAAATTTTGTTCAGTTTAATGACAATAAATATTGAGCGCTCTTCGTGAGTCAGTTGTAATATATTTCAAATTCTATATTGTGTTAATAGGACTCGCCTGGATTATACCAACTTAATACTATATATATATATATATATATATATATATATATATATATGAACATACGTACATGCACAGGTGCCTGGTATGTTTGTTGTAACTTATGAACTTGGCTGTTTTTTTTATATTGTCATTTCTCATTATCCGTATATTATCCAGCCTTTCCTGTTACTCTATGCCATGTTTGTATTCTCAGTCTTGTTCTACCACTTCTTACACCTGCCCTTCTTGACAGTGTTGGTCAGAGTATCTCCACATTCTATGGTGTGAGTACAAAAGAGCTCGTCTTCTAAGAACTGCGTGAGCTCTTTTGCTAGAATATAATTTGAATTCTCAGTGTTGTTCTATCACTGTTACCCCGCGCTAAGCTAAACTTCATAGAAACCTATTAAGCAAATACACTGAGAAACAAATGTTTTGTAAACAATGCAAGTTAATCTTTCGAAAGACCGATATCAACATTATAACGTTAGTTGATAACATTAACATGTTAAATTAATCCATCTTTTTATAATGTTTATAAAAAGACGTATTGAAAATGCTAAAAAAATCCTATGTTTGCCTGTCATTTTTATTAGTTAATATTTGCCTGTCACTTTTATTAGTTAATATAATTTTAGGCTGTAACTGCAGATTTGATTACAGGGGCGTTCTGTTAGCAGCCAAGGCGAAAACATGAAATCATAGCAGCGTGTACCGCTACTTGCTTTTTAATCTAATATAGCCGGAATACCTGACGAAGAACGCCTTTGAGGAATGAAGGCCAAAAAAAGTATAGAATAAAGGCAATAATTAGATTTCCAAGTTTAATATTAACACACGATCTTGAATTTCCAAATGTTTCGTGTTTCTCTCTTTTGAACTGACAAAAGATTTACAGATGTAGAAAACATAACGCTGTAAAAGAAAGCAAGAAGAAAAGACTACCAAAAATTGTTATTAAGATGCAAGATTGTTAGCAAAAGAGACATTTCCTACGCATTGGGGACGTCAGGATCGTGCACGGCCATATACAACGGTATATGGGTGCCCCTATCTAGATGACCAGAGCCTCTCCTCTGATGTTTTTATAGTAAGGTTCAGCTGGGGGCCACTCAAATAGAGGCGGATGTTAAGGCGTAGCTTATATGGTTAGAAGACGAAGATAACTGTTGAATCTAGATTTTAACAGATTTTAATGATCAGAGAAACGTCTTTTTAGTGGTCTGTTCCATTGGGTAGCGGTTTGCGGGAAGAAGCAGTTTGGTGCAACTTAGTCCTCGCCGATGGAATACGCAGGGAATGTGGGTGGTTTGCTAGTATGGAAGTGCCATGGCGTGTTCTAGTTGTGAAGGTCGTACCTGGCAGAACCAAGGAATAGCCACACCCCTCCTGTGAAAAATACGCTGGAACGTGGGAAATAATTCTTCTCCAACAAGAACTCGGAGACGCTTTTGAACTCTATCAAGAGAGTAAAGTGCAGATACAAACGACAACCCTAGCGCCCTCACACACTCATAAGAAAATAATTCTTTTCATTATATTAGGTATCTCTCTCTTGGCTTGGCAAACGAAGATCTATGAAGTGGGCTGTCCACGTCGACTGCAGGCACGCTGATGGGCAACTTGACCGATACGGTACAGACACGGCCGGCCACAGCGACTGCGATTAAAGGTCTAGATTTGTATAACTGCTGACGCTTCCTGGTCGTTCCTCCTGTGGCGTTTCTCCTTCAGGTTGGCCCTGTGAGAATCCTCAAATGGTGGAAGGTGCAACGCTAGGCTTGACGGTCAGCAGCAAGTGTCAACCACTGGCGATGATCAATGTGACAGGTACCGAGGGACTTGTATATAACTCTTCCTTGGTGCCCCTCTGTCACGGTGGTCAGTGGAGAGTACGCCATACAGGGCTATCTTGGGCAGTCAATAGGCTCCCATTCTGGAGACGTGCCTGCTCAGTGTAGTAGTGACTTCAGCAACATGGCTTCAATGCCTGTTCGAGGACCTCAACATTGGTGACGTAGTCACGCCAGTGATTGTTGAAGATAGTACGGAAACAGCGCTGATGGAAGCGCGCAAGGAGTCGTAGGTTGGGGCGGTATCTTACCCACGACTCAGAGCCGTACAACAGAGTGTTAAGTACGACGGCTATATAGACGCTGATCTTAGTGCCCTTCTTCAGATGCTTGCTGTTCCAGACTCTTTTGTAGAGTCTGCTGAAAGCGCTGTTTGCATTGGGCAGTCTGTTGTCTACTTCTCTATCGATATTGGCATCTGCTGCATTGGTACACCCCAGGTAAGTGTACTGGTGAACTACTTTCAGATCAGTCTCGCCGATGGTGATGTGGGGAGGGCGGTACTCTTCGCAGGGTGCAGGCTGATGAAGGACCTCCGTCTTCTTCAAGCTGACATCGAGTTTGAAGAGCCGAGAAGCATCTGTAAACAGGACGTTAGTCCTGGGTATTAGCTATACTGGCAAGTTTAAAACAACAGCTCATCTACCACTATAGTCTTTTCCATGCATTCCGTCTTTTCTTAGATGACAACAGATAAGATGTTGCTCAACAAACTTCCTTGGATATATCGTTACACTTACAAAACTAGAGCATTGGCCTCTGAGTACGTGTTGCTCCTTCCCGTACATTTAACGTCAGTACGATAAAAACAAACGTTCGGACACTGAGATTCGGTCAACAAAATAAAAAAATATATAGAAATTCCGGCTTCCCATATAATCACCGAAGTTAAGCAGCGGTAAGTCTGGTCAGTATCTAGATGGGTGGCTGTTTGAAAATACCAGGTGTTGTAACCTCCGAGGTGCGGATCATCTAATTCAAATTTTTATTGGGTTCGTTATATTCACGTAAACAATTTAGGTCTTTACAAATAAAATTAATGTATTTCCGTTCATACAAGGTCGTCAAAATATCTGTAGTAGTCCTTGCAAGAATGAGTTTATGTGTACGTAGGGAGTAACATATGTCTGAATGTATGTCTGAATGTATGTATGTATGTATGTATGTATGTATGAGCGGTATCGTAAGATAGCAATATCTGTGAAGTAATCGCTCAGTCTTAAAATGTTCTGTTCGTTTATCAAGTATAAAAGATATGAAGGAGAAAGGTAGAGATAATAATAACGATCGCCTAACGGTTGTCAAGAGACGTGTTAATACGCTCGCCTCCATCTCTCTGTTGACAGGCGAACTTGCCCGTCTTTTATTTTGTTTGTAGGTCTTGAAAAGGTTATTTAGGAATTCACTCCCGGATATGAATCGGGCCTTTACATTGGACGACGAACAAACTTCGTGTCGGCTCGCGAAATGTTCCGTAAAAGAATTTGCTTGTGAGAATTGAAGATAATTTGAATTTTGTTTTAAATGTTTCCTAGTTATCTATTGGCCGCAAAACATTTCGCACCAATGTGTGAAATTTCACGAGTTTTGTTTTGGATTCGCTTTTGCGTGTGTTATCACAGTTTGTAAATTCGAGTCTTTTTAATTTCTAACAAAATCAATGAGTCAGTGATTAGCATTTGAATTTTAAATCTATATCTTGTTTTGTTCATTGCAAACCCACTCCTTCTCATCCAGCTATGGGTTAATTAGTTAGATTGTATCACTAAACCATTATTACCTAAAACATATTCATATAACCTAAAAAGAAAATACTTTATGGCTATAAATAACCTGCAAAATGTTAAACAGTCAAAAGCTAAACGAATCATCAAATTATTTTTTTTTTAAATGTATTATTTTATGAATAACTAATATGTTATTTTTATTCGTTTGAAATTCATATATTCTCCTTAACCTTTTGAGTCGTGCGTTCCTGAACAAGTATAACTTCTGCCTGAACTCCTGAGTCGAATGTCGCAAATAATTGTTATGTAATGTTTCACGGTAAATATAAAAATAGTTACAAGTGTTTACTCACCGTTCAACCGTCAACTGAGCATTAAGTCATTTTTCTCTACCACTGTTCAAACCGTGGCTGGGGATTACGCCCTTTTTCTTTATCACGGCTAAAGCGCTGGTCAGGGCTCTAAGTGTTAAGGGACTTTTTGTAAAAAGAAAAAAAATATTACCCTGCCATACTCTATCACCACCATTTTATAACAACCCCATCTGCACATATTCCTCTCAGCTCCTGACCTTTGTCACCGCCCCTTGTATCGTTTCATCAACTCCAGTATTAATTCCAGTATTAAAATGGCATATGTGGTCGCCTAATACACGAAACAGCCATTAAGTAAATATACCTTTTATTAAACCAAAGGTTGATCTATATTTATTTATCGTTTAAAAACAAATGTATGCAGTAAAAAAATTGCTAAATATATAAACAGTTTTGGATTTGATTTATTCTTTATTAAGCGTAGGTATTACTTTTGTGTTGAAATTCCGTCTCGACCTGGCTGATTTTTAATATATTCTACATATATTTTGACAGACACACGGCAACGATATTGACAACAATATTCAAAGAGTCGTCTGCATAAGTGCCAAGTTTTCTCCCAGAGAAAAAATTCACAAAGTTCACCAGTAAAAGTCACATATAATTCTTACCTATCTCCACTTTTTCACAATATTTTGTCTGCAGTAAAGGACGCGTTGCCATCTTATGTCTTATGATCGCTGTCAAGAATTAATTCTGAGGCAGACGAAGTCATAGAAAAAAAGAAAGTAATGGAAGGTCTTAATGAAAATAATGAAAATATTTATCGAGTGTATGTTTTAGAATGGTTTTAAAAGAATTAGCGTTGGTGTGTTAAGTAGAAGCAAATATGCTTGTGGAATATATATATATATTTAATATTAAATATAAGTCCTTTCTGTAGAACGTTCAATATGTTAAAAAAATAAATTTACCTCATCTTTGCAATACCCCCAATAAAATTAGTTACGTTCAATTATTGCTAATCAGAACCTGAATTATAACCAGTCACGATGAATGTACGTTCCTTCAGGGAAGCTACGTGCCTTGACCGAAAAACTGGTTTTAAACTCAATCCAATCCTCAAGTGGATGCATTCCTTAACTAGCGGTGAAATAAAAAAATAAAATAGGCCGACTCAGAAATTATGAACATTTTCTTTTAAAATAGGGTACCAATTTCTCGAATAAAATATTTAGACAGAGCTGGATAGATTGCTATTAAAAACAATATGTATAGGAGAGAAACCGTGCTATAATATATATATATATATATATATATATATATATATATATATATATATTATGAAATGGACAAAGTCCGACAATTAATTAAAGACATTTTTATGTTTAACATTCTTTTTATAGATACAAGTATTTAAGTAAATGCTCTGTTTATAATAAACAGTATTAAATAACATTTACCGGCCTGAATGTCCGCGAAATTTTCATACAAAATATTCGACCTTCGACAGTATGTATGGCTTCTTTCATTTTGTGCATTTGAGTGCATAGATATAATTTCTGGAGTTTAAATCTTTATTTATTCTGAACGTAGTTGTGGGGTTTTCAAAGGCGTTGGAATTCCCTTCTATAATGACATCACAAACCCCATTTCTTTTTTGTTCATTTTGTGACCCCCTGTATAGTGTGTTGGTTAAATATGTTTCAGGTTTTTAGAATGGTGTTTGCTTTTAATTATTTTGATTGTTTTTAGTATATTTTTCATTTTCTCATTATTGTTAAGTAGGTTTAGATTTCTTGTAATTTTCGTGAATAGTTCTAGATTGTTCTTATTGTATGCTGAGACATATGCTAGAGCTCGTTCGACGTTACGCTTTTTGGGATTTCGTAGTTGATCCAAATAAATCCACCTGGACTATGTGCCTTAATGACAACTTTCATGTTCCTATGGGTTCATAAGATTCAGCCCAGATTGCTGCTTTAATATGTATTTACATTTCAGATACCCTCAGTGGAATATCAGATCCCAAACAGATAGGCCTATACAGAGATGATGGACTCATTTTCATTCCCAATAGTAATGGGACACTAACCTCGAGGATCCAAAAGAAAAACATTACGGCCATTAAATTACTAGGATTTAGGATTGAGATATCCTCTAACCATAATATAGTTGATATCACCATTAACCTCAATAATAAAACGTTTAAGCCTTACCATACTGACAATGAAACCCCTACCTATATTAATGTTAGTTTTAAATGCCCCAAAGCCATTGTGAAACAGATCCCTACCACCGTTAACACTAGGTTTAGCCGATTAAAATCTAACGTAAATATCTTTATTGAAAATAATAAAAATATATATGAAAGGATCTTGTAAAATGTGGTTTTAAAAATAAATCATCTTATCTAACTCATATAAAATAACACCGAGATATCTGAACTGAAACATAGACACAGAAAAAGAAGTATATTGTTCAACCCCCGCCCCTTCACCAAACTGTCAAATATTAATATCGGACAATATTTTCTAAAGTTAGTCAATAAGCACTTCCAAAGGAATAATCCTCTAAGGAAGATTTTCATTAGGAAAACGATTGACATTTGTTACTCTTGAGCCAACAACATTTATAAAGTTATAAACTCACACAGCAACCATATTTTAAGAGATTTCTATAAGAGCAACAACAAACCTGATATTGTAAACTCCCATAGTTGTAGATCAAAAGGTATTTTCTTAGCAGAGGGGAAATTCAAATCTATCAGTGTTATATATCAGGCAACCATTTTCCCTAAAGATAATATGGGAAATAAAAAAAAGTTTACATTGGAAATACCGCGGGGGAGTGGAAACAAAGCTTTTATACCTATAAGAACTCATTCTCTAGCCTATACTTAAACACCAAACTGCTCTTTCAAAAAAAAAAAAAAAAAAAAAGCTCTGAATTGAAGGACTAAAATTAAACCCACTGAAATTTTCGAAATTTATAGGTTCTGCAAAAATTCCAGATAGTTTTAGAGATAAATGTAATTTATGCTTAGAAGATATAATTAAAATAATAAAATACAATAATGAAAGCCTACTATTAAATGATAGGAACGAATTAGTGTTTAAATGTCGACATAAAAACAAATTCAAATTTCTACACGATAATTTTGTCTTAATTACCTACCCAAATTCACTCCCCGACTATCATCCTTTTTATCACTTCGAATGTCGAAATAATTAACCAAAAACTAATTCTAATTCCCATAGTGGAATTTGGCCTTATTTAGCTACCCTATATCACTGTCCTACCCACTAAAACCTTTTATACTCTATTAATTATAATTTCTAAAATTTCATCTTAGAATATCTCCATAAATTTCCATTAATCACGTACGTCTCTTTATATATATATATATATATATATATATATATATATATATATATATATATATATATATATATATATATATATATAAATAAATTTTAAATTATTTTTGTGTGGTTCGTTTGTAATTTCTCCTTTAATTTCAATATTATCTTGAATATTTCTGTTTTCTTCTAATACTCCCTGTTTATCGTCATAAGGCTAATAATCTTTTTCTTTTTTTTAAATAAAATTTCTTCCCTTTAAGAGATATACCTACCACCCTCCTTTAACCAGGCCCAGCGTCTGATTGAAACAGTTAAAAGTGTAAACTCTGTATTGGGTGTTTTCGGCAAGTTAAGGTATATGTTGACATTTTAGCTTCCAATCTCAATTCCACACAGCTAACCGCTACATCCTGCTTCCTCAAAGCTTACATACATGATCTTCATTTCATTCCACACCGGGCATGAAAAGACAAACAACCTCTTTCGTGGTCTGCCGATATGGCCTTTCAGTCTTATTTTAGTGGGCCAACTGATAGAGTAGAGACCTCTGTTTATTTAAAAACAGGAAATATAACATTAGCAATCGAGATCAAAGAAAATCTTATTAAAGACAATATATCCATCGGAAGCAATTAAAATTATATCCTATTTTCCGTTCTTTTTTTGGTATTCAAAACATGAAACACTTACTTTCAGCCGGATGTTATTGTTATAACCGTTTACTTAACTTTTAATAAGACAAACATCGAAGTAGGCGTATAGGTAACACTTTCAATAATTGTAAATAAACTGTGATGTTTCCTCAAATACTTACATCTAAAATAAATACGAAACTGTGTTGAAGATATAAGAAATTGACCAATTATTTAGTGTGCGTTCATGAGCGCAAATTTTAGAAAATATATTAAGTCGCAAACATTTCACCTGCTCTACTGATATATATATACATATATATATAAATGTCGACATAAAAACAAATTCAAATTTCTATAAGATAATTTTGTCTTAATTACCTACCCAAATTCACTCCCCGACTATCATCCCTTTTATATATATATATATATATATATATATATATATATATATTATGAGTATACACACATATATATATATTATGAGTACAAACGCACACACACACACAGACACATCTCTCTCTTTCTCTCTCTCTCTCTCTCTCTCTCTCTCTCTCTCTATAAATATATATATATATATATATATATATATATATATATATATATATATATATATATATAATGTGTTCCGGCATGGAATAGTCTATCACAACTCGGTGTTGAGCTCGGTGGCTAATTTATATCTAAATAACCTCTTTCATTGATATTGAGCAATTTTATCAATAAATACATATATAAAGCTATATTTTGTCATATACAAACACACACACACAAACACCCCCCACACACATATATATATATATATATATATATATATATATATTGTGTGTGTTTGTGTGTGTGTGTCTGTGTGCGCGTGTGTTGTATATTTAGACTTAATCTAAATAGATATTCTTTAATTTTTCATTGCATTTTTTCAAATGTTCGAATAAGACGATGTACATCGGGATCGAAATAATGGAGGCATTCCGATTTCCTGTGTATTTTATCTATATATACACGCACACACACACACATATATATATATATATATATATATATATATAAGTGAACATAGAAGTCAACACTTAGAGGCGATAGTCTGTTTCATGCTAGATGCAATCGTCAGGCAACTAGGGCTTTTATTTTTCTCGGCTATTTATATATACCGTTCAGTGGTGCATTGTGGGTAGTCTATTTTGCTGGTTATTTTACCGGAAGTCGTTTATTTGTTCATTTATTTATTTGTGCCAAATTATATTGCTTGTTTTTATTTTATTTTATTTTTATTTTTTATCTCATATATATATTTATTTTATTTTTATGTATTTTTTTTATTTTGATCAGTGTTTTTATTAACGTAGTAAAAATTTGTTTATATAGCTTATTGTGGGTAGTCTATTGTGGCGGTTATTTTACCGGAATTCGTTTATTTGTTTATTTATTTGGGTCAAATTATTTTGCTTATTTTTATTTACCTTTATTTTTATTTTTTATCTCATATATTTAATTATTTATTATTATTATTTTTATTTTTTTTGATCGGTGTTTTTATTAACATAATAAAAATTGTTTATATAGCTTATTTAATAGTTTGTTTTTGTTTGGGAAGATAATTAAAGCTATTTGTTGAATTTTGGGGTTGATTGTTGTGCTTTTTTCTGACTATTATTTTGGTGGGAACAGTTTTTAATTTATTTATTTGGATTGATTATCTTCATTTGTTTTTTTCTAAACGGCTAGTTTATCGGTATCGGTTTTTAGTTTATTTATATATTTGGATGTATTTAGATCAATTTATTATACTTGTTGTTATTTTTTTGTTACACTGTATATTTTCCCTTTTTGGTTTTCGATTTTTAGGTAACGTAGTATATTATTTTTCATTCATTTTTTTATCGTTATATAATATATAGCTATTTTTCGTCCGATTTATTGTTTTGATTTTTATAGACTAATTTTTTGGTCATAATAGTTTGATAATTTGTTTGTACTCGAAGTACTACTCTGATTTTCTTCTCTGACATGGTGTATACAAATTAGTAGATGAAACAAAAAAAAACAGATATGTATTCGAGATATAGGGCACTTTCAAATCCAACAAAGAGAAAGTCTCAATATGTAACGAATAACAAAATTTTCAGCTTTTTAAATTTGATACTAATTTTTATTACTTATTCCTCAAAATCTAAAGTTTGCACAGAGGTTTGTCACTTATTCCGTACTGAACACGCCTTCTATGAAAAAGACGAAAAGCATTGTCTCTGTAGCTTTCACACTACGGCACAATCATCATGATATTATGAAAAAAAAACGATGATTAACTTATTCTATAGTAACTTTCAGTCTGCAAAAATGCTTATACAAGCACGAACGAGAACCTACTTTCCATGCTAAATTCAAACAGTAATCGACTTACTATAAACAACGACAGATTATCCGATAAATGTTCAGACAAATTCTTTTAAAAAGATGTCGAAGAAAGAGAAGAAAATAACATTGTGCATTCGAAAAACAACAGAGCAAAAAATACAGCAGAGGCAAAAGTAACCTATAGCAAAATGAAAATGCATACAAATATTAAGATAAAATATTCATCAAATACATTGTAAAAAAACAGTTGCCCAATTGCAGCAAGCTACATAGAATAGTGAACAGAACCTTAAATACGGCTACACAGGAAATATGCTATAAATCATATTCAAATTCATTAAAAAAAACTATTCCCGAATTGCAGCAAGCTACATAAAATAGTGAACAGAACCTTAAATACGGCTACACTGAAAATATGCTATAAATCATGAGAATCCACTTTGTCTGTGTTCTATAGTTTATTACCCAAGTTGTTTATATTATATCTACATAGAGAAACTTTTTACCCACCAATGTATTTATATTTCCATATTTTATTGTTCTGGTCTTATGTTGCTTTTTTTTGTATTTAAGTTTTTATACTTTCTTTTGTTTGAAGAAGTTTATATGCCTACTCTGGAGTATAAGTGCAACCCCAGTAGCAAAAACAAAACAAGAGATATATTAAGGGCGAATG
Source organism: Acanthosepion esculentum (assembly GCA_964036315.1). Classification (NCBI taxonomy): domain Eukaryota; kingdom Metazoa; phylum Mollusca; class Cephalopoda; order Sepiida; family Sepiidae; genus Acanthosepion; species Acanthosepion esculentum. Next base: position 46,913,831 of record OZ038491.1, read on the forward strand.
AACACCTCAGTCAAAAACCATCCAATGGAACTATCAGTTAAATAGCCTAACCGTCCTGTAATTAGCCAAGTGCTTTGAGGACGACATGGTCAATCAGGCAGGGGTTCCCCCAAAAGGCGTGAGAATGATTTGGATTTGGAGCATATATCGACGGAGAAGTTACGACTAAAATAACATATCAATAGAGATGCCTTAACTAAAATGATGTTTATTTGAAATTGCAGTAAAAGGGAATAAATAAGGATATATTAAAATCTACTCCAAAACATGACAACAAAATATATAGTTGGTGTAAAGATTTATAAATCGAAGAACAGAATTGTTAGACAAAATACTAAGTTGTTTTCATTTCTTGACAGATCTTTAGTGAGGATTAATAAATAAGTGAGCAGAAAATAAAATAGGAACAAAAACTACAGGGTGTTATATATTAAATATTATAATCATCGAATATTAGTAACATTCACGCTTAAAAGACATTCACTCTATTTACAGAGGTAGGTCTGAAAGGACTTAATATATATAATCTCTAAGACCTTCACATCCGAGCTGTAGGAGGCGTTTTCAGTGCCGAGAAAATGCCATGATTATCAGACTCGGTATATTCATTGTTATTTACGAATATCACCGACGCTGACGTACTGAAGTTCTCATGTAAATTTTCAAAATATCCTTTCCGAATATTTGTTAGTCAATACTGATTAGTTCTTATTTCCAAACTATGAACCGATCTACCCACCAAATATTTTACAGAAAATAAATACATTGAAAAATTGAGTAAATGTCTATACCACTCCTAGAATCGCATTTTGTTTTTATAGGTTGTCTGATTTTGTTGAAATTATTAATTCATCTGATTTCAGGAAAATAATTGTTATACCTGTTTATTTTCAATGTCGATCATTTGGACAGAGATACTCAAGTGAAAATTAATCAAATCATATTTTGTTTTTGTCTGGGCGAAAACTTTTCGAAGATAAATAGCTGAGAAAGAAACATCTCATCCCTTATTCTTTCAGAATAGAAGTATTCTATGTGTGGCAATCAGATTTTACAGAGGCTTCGATTATCAGGCTATCATGTTCAATTTCAATTTTGTCTAATCTTAGCGTTTCAGCAATTAGAATCGCGCTGCAACAATTACATAGGGAAGAGATTATTAAATGAAGACATCTGCTTTTTATGTATATTCTTCATTTCGCTTGTAATTCTTGTATAAAATGATTTTAGAAATGGCAGCCTTTTTTAGTCTAAACACAGAAAACTAAGTGATATCCGCTAATTAGTTAGCGTTTCACATTGATATTGATGGAAAAAATATCAGCTTAAAATGTTTGAGAAAAGAGGGCATGATTAACATTTCCAAGATTTGTCAGGAATTCCCATCTTTCATTCCAAATTTAAAGTCATATCGAACAATTGGATGCAGTATGTATTCCTCTTATTCTGTCCATTTCTCCAACATTTCCTTCTATCTCCTCCTTTGATTGTCTTCTTATCTCTTTCTTTCAGTCTATCTGTATATACTTATTGGCACCTCCGTCGATTCTCATATATTCATTTAGTTTCATTTGATATATTTTACATATTTATTACTGTGTTTATTAGCTAACCCGCATTGTGATAATAGAAGATGCGTCATATATACACGGCACGGGGGAGTAATGGTTAGAGGATTGAGGAATTGGAGTGCTGAGTTCGAATTCCAGTCGAATCCATTACTTCATTCACTTACGTGCTAATACCCTTGGGAAACGTATTAATCCTCTTCTTCTCCCTCCAGCTATGGGTAAATAGCAGGACAGACTGGGTTCTATAGTCTTGAATTGCAACTGGTCTTAGAGAAGGACACCTCTGAATTCAAAATCTGCGGAGGGTCGTTTGGAGACCTTGTCGCCCGTAGTGCACCAGGTCTGTATCCGGCCCTTCTAAAAGTGTGGTTGGCTCTGCACAAAATCTTCACCGCTATAATCAAATCACATATGTTCCTAGGAACTGATCTTCTTGACCCTCATACGTCGAATTCGACGGGAAATGCGAGAGTTTATATATATATATATATATATATATATATATATATATATATATATATATATATATATATATATATATATAAATTTATTATGAGAAAATGAAAACAAAAATATGATTAAATTTAGCTCTCTCAAAATATCCTCCTTTCGCCTTCATTACTGCAGCACAAATTTTTTGACATTTATTGCGAAAGTTGCTCAAAGTATAAGTTTGATAATTGATTTCCATTCTTTTTTCAATGACTCTCAGAGGTTTTTTTCATTTTCTTTTCTTTCTTCTGTCAAGCTGATTCCATGCTAACTCTGTGGGGTGGTGTTCTCACTTTTAACTGTAATGTATATGAGAACAGAAAAGATTAGAGAAACAAAGATGAATGGGCAATAACAGAAATTGCTGAAACTGTAGTATATATATATATATATATATATATATATATATATATATATATATATATATATATATATATATATATATACACACACAAATACACACACACATATATATATATATATATATACACAAATACACACACACACATATATGTGTGTGTGTGTGTGTGTGTGTGTGTGTGTGTGTGTGTGTGTGTGTGTGTGTGTGTGCGTGCGTGTGTTTGTGAGTGTGTGGAGAGAGAAAATTATTGTAATAGCTGGATAGTACTGAATGGTTACTTGATATCTGTCCTCCTATAACGCTGGACAATCTCCTCAAAGACAAAGAAGAGACGTGAAACTAGAGAAATATGGTTCTACAGGAGTATGCTGAGGATGTCATGCACCATTTATATTATTTACATTGTTCGGACTGCTGTCCCTGTCTTTATTGACGATATAATATCTCTCAATAAAGATGAGGACAACAGTCCGAACAGTGAAATATAAACGAGAACTAGGCCGCCCCCTTAAGGTAAGACTGCAAGAAAATCATAAAGCCGTAACAGGCTTAGCTGACCCCATATGGTCCTCAACGCCTCCTATGGGATGAGGTTAAAATGATAGATAGAGAACTCATTGGAAAATACGAAAACTTGTAGAATCCGCACCTAAGCTAGAAAATATCCTAAGCCAGCCGAAGATAGAAATGAATACAATATGGGAACCAGTATTACGCAGTGTTAGAGAAAATGAATGATAACAACAAAAATTGCAATATCAGCTCTGATAAAAAAATGATTACTAAGACATTAAGTCATTATATCTTAAAAGTCCACACATTGATGTTCTGAAGGACACTCATTGGATAAAATAGTTTTTCAGATCCGGTGACTTAACCGATAACGTTGTGAGTTCAATACTTTGGCTACTGTAGTGGTGAACAAAAGACCTGGAGTGTTGAGTGAAAGGGCGATAACTGAGACATCCGAAAGAGGCATGGCACGTGGAACTAGAAGAATCTACCTCCCCCCCGGTGGACAAAATAAAGTGTTCAGTTCGAAATTCTAACCACCTGAAGAAGGCCGGAGCGTACAACGGCCGAAACGTCGTGAACATGGCAATATTGATAATGACAACAGTCCAAACAATGTAAATAATCTAAATAATTACAATACTTCATCTTAGAAATGTAGACAAAGACAAAGTTTTAGAGAAAGCGCAAACTGAAAGATAAATTTTATTTAATATCATGAAAAGACATTTGTAATTTCCAGGGTTAATAATGAGGGCTTGGAAAATCTGATACTCACAAGACAAATTGACGGCAAGTTGGACAGAGGAAAATAACGTATAACATACTTAGTGAGCTTGAGTAAATAGATGAGGAATCGCCTTTAGGAGAGATTAAAAAAATGTCCCAATTTAAGAGCTATAAAGGACAGGAAATTGTGGAGGGCAATGATCACCTACATCCTGAAGTTTACGGTACATAAAAAGGAGACGATAATTTAAACATTAAAAGAGCTAGCTAAAAATTGAAATTGATGTACGAAATAGATACAAACTGATTTACTTAGGTAGATAGATATATGAAGTGTTTGATCTTGATATATTACAAGATCAGATCAAATTTAGATACAGAGTTTCTGTTAGCCCATGCTTTAAAGAAATCAAAAAAAAATGTACTCAAGAGTATAGCTCACAAGTTAGGAATGGCTTTATGTAAAATATATGTGATATGATTTTTTGTTATTTACAATAAAACCTAGTGAAAAATGTAATAATGTCATTTCTGACCATAGGTCGCTACTTGGGACCTGGAAAGAAAGGAGATTACAAAGGAAATAAAAGGAAATAATAATAATAATAATAATAATAATAATAATAATAATAATAATAATAATAATAATAATACAAAGTGTTCCTCACCGAAAGCACAAGTCTGACGTATATGCAAGATGCAATCATCAGACACAGATTTAAAACTGACCCTAGTTCAGTGAAAAAGAAAACAAATATGTATTATTAGTATAAATATTATCTCTGATAAAATAAATCGAGCACATTTTTATCAAAGTCAGCACTAAATGTGCAATACTTCATATATATATATATATATATATATATATATATATATATATATTTGTGTGTGTGTGTGTGTGTGTGCGTGCGTGCATGTGTGTGTGTGTGTGCCTGTAGTTAAGGATATTTTTGAATTCAACAATACCGTAAAATCATCGTAGTTTTCTTTTCTCCACTTGGACAATTAATCATATGATTGTGTTTGGTTGTAAATTTATTTTATCCAATTATATATATATATATATATATATATATATATATATATATATATATATATATATATATATATATATATATATATATATATATATATAGTTTACGAAAAACTAGGTAATCCGTATGGGTAGACCCCCAGGAGGATAAAATCCAGAGAGCTCAATGTAAATCAGAGCTAATAATTTAAATAAAAACAGACCACTTTAAGGTTCCATATAATAAATTATTTCACCACAAACGTCTTCCTGGTAATATTTTTTTGTCCTCAAAAATTTATTTCTATTAATAATTTTTTACAAAGTATTTCTGGTATTAAAACCTGTTTTTACACTTTTATAATGCTTTTTACCTTAGTTTCGTGGTTAACCATTTGCCGAGAGCTGGGACCCTAACAGGTGCTACCATTCCGGATCAGGGTGGACCTGGGAACAACAGCAATTAAGACTGTTGAGGCGGTGAGGACCATATGTGATCAGCTAAGCCTGTTCCGGCTTTATGATTTTCTTGCAGTCTTACCTTAAGGAGGCGGCCTATTGCTCGTTTATATTTCACTGTTCGGACTGTTGTCCTCATCTTTATTGATAGATATTATATCGTCAATAAAGACAGGGACAGCAGTACGAACAATGTAAATAATATAAATTGTGCATGACATCCTCAGCATACTCCTGTAGAACCATATTTCTCTAGTTTCACGTCTCTTCTTTGTCTTTGAGGAGATTGTCAGCAATTAAGAGCTTGTTCCACGCTCCTCAAAACATCCTGATCAGAGGCCTTGCTGTTTGACGTAGTTTATCGTCTTACCCTGGACGCGGATGTAGTTTATTTTCATACCCAGGACACCTAGGTGTTGGAAATTATTTTCTGTTGTTCCTATTTTAAAGAAATCTTTAGAACCGTTTAATCCTTCAAACTACTCATCTACCTCTTTTTTGCAACGAACTAAAACCCCTAATCAACTCCGAATAGATTAGCCATCACACCACGCAATCTCTTTATTCAGAGAAAAATTTAGCTTTCACTTCTCTAGGTCAATCACAGATATGTTTGCGGTTATTATTTAAAGAGTCTACCAAATTTTAGGAAACACTGATAAAGTTCGAGGCATTGCTTTAACTATTTCGAAAAAGTTGGAATGTTATATTTCCGTTCGGATTTTTGATTTGATCTAATCTTTCTCATCAAATAGCAAAATGAATGTTTCATTGAATGGACAATTTTCAAAGTCTTTCTAAATAAATGAGATCGTCTCTCAAGAGTGCTATTTTTGGACCCCCTCCGTCCCTTATTTACATCAATATTTATTCCGGTCATACAAATATTTAATCCAATCCTAATGGTAAGTGTGATCGATTCGATAAACTCAAATTGACAACTAAACTCGAAAATGACTTTCAATCTGTTGCTAACTGAAACAAAAAAAAAATAACTCGTAAATTTGAACGTCTCCAAAACTAAACCTTCTTTTGCCTTCTTTTAAATGTCTCATAGAACCTTTGTGGTATTCTATCAGCATGACTGGTGCTAACATCCAGAATTATAAGGGAGTTCGCCTCACTGGTCTAATGTATTCCAAAGGAATATAAGTCGTCAGAATAGTGGTAGATTAGCGAGATGCTGTAGGGTGAAAATAATTCATCAACCACAAGAATACGATAATCTAAATATTAAAAGAGCTAGCTAAAAATTGAAATTGATGTACGAAATAGATATAAACAGATTTACTTACTTAGGTAGATAGATATATGAAGTGTTTGATCTTGATATATAAGCAGATAAGAGCAAATTTAGATAGAGTTCCGTATAGCCCATGCCTTAAAGGAATACAAAAAAATTACTCACGAGTGTAGCTCACAACTTATGAATGGTTTTATCTATTTAAAATATCTGTGGTAGATGGTTTCAGTTTTAACTCTGTGAAGACAGTTGAAGGTGGGGCGGGCCGCTCAAGTCCATATATGTCAGCAATAGTACATTTTTGGTTTGATTTGACTATTGTAAATATAGAATTTAAAAGACATTAACAGGAACTTTCAAAGAATAGATTTTTTTAGCAAGATATCGCATAAAGAACTACTTAGTTTGGAGTGAACTGAGTCCCAGTAGGAATTCAAGACAAGGAATTAGGTTCGGATAACACCCATCCAGCATTATACAAGGTAACCAAAAAGCTCTGTCCGTTTTTAAGTAAAAAAAAGAAAACGTTTCACAGTGTGTGTAACTTATATTTAGTTCTCGAAGTAATGGCCATCAGCATCTTCTGCCAACGTGTCTCCAGCTGTTCAATGCCCTTGCGGTAGAACTGGGGGGAGTTGTCGTAAAGAAGTCCGTGAGGGCTTTGCGCAAGTATGCTTCACTGCTGATGGATTTCCCACGTAGATGATTATCCAGGGAGTGGAAGAGGTGGTAATCGGATGGCGCAATGTCAGGTAAATAAGGTGGATGGCACAAAGTCTCCCACCCAAGTTGCTGTATGGTATCTCTGACCACTCGCGCGACATGCGGCCTGGCGTTGTCATGGAGGAAAAGCACACCTTTGCGATTCACCAGTGCTGTCTCCTTCTGGCGCAATGCCTGTTGCACACGTTTCAGTTGCTGCGAGTATAGGTATCCAGTGACCGTTTGGCCCGTTGGTAGCAGTTCATAATGAACCACTTGACGACCTGTCCACCAGACACAAAGCATAATCTTGCGTGGGCGCATAGGCGGTCTTGCGGTGTCAGGGACATCATTCTGAGGAGACAACCAATGTCTGGAACGCTTGGGAGTTTCGTACAGAACCCACTTTTCATTTCTGGTAAACACTCGATTGAATAAGGATGCGGTACAGTGGCGAGAAAGCAGAGATACGCAGGCTGCCACTCGTTGTCCCTTGTGGACCTCCAACAGTGTTTGCGGAACCCACTTGCTAAGTTTGTACGTCTTACCTAGGCGGTGCAGGTGAAGTCTAACTGTTTCATCAGAAACATTGAACTGTCTTGCAAGTTCACCACATTTAGACTACTGTCCTCTTCAATGGCCGCCTTCAGGACTCCGTCATTCAAGACCTGTGGTCGTCCACTGCGAGGCTCATAATGGAGAGACAAATCTCCCGATTTGAATTTTCGAAACCAACGCCTTGCAGTGCGTCCATCAACAGCACTATCCCCAAACGCTTGACATATGCGGCGACTTGATGCAGCTGCTGATAAGCCCACTTTGAAGTCGTAAAGCAAACAGCCCTGAACAAGATCTCTAGACACTTCCATCCTTCTCAAAGCTGTCCGGCTTATAACTAATGGCCGGGCACGGTGCGCGTGTTTTTTATAACGTCTGATGTTCCTACTTCCGGCTGTCCGAATTTGAAAACAATTGCTACACGCATTTCGTATGCATTTCAACTTCATTCAATGACTAATCAAAAAACGAACATAACTTTTTTTGGTTACCTTGTAGTTGAGATTTCAATATCTGCCCAGTGATACTGAAAAGTGGCGTATTTGGTTTTGGATGTAATGAATCCTTTCTTCCTTCAGACACATAGTCTAGCTAAAATGGGAGATCAGGTACCAGGTTCCTTTTCTCTAGATATCTGGAGGTACATCGACAAACTGTCATATTATCTGCATACGTTTTCAGTAAAGACATGAGTATGTTCTTAGGCAGATCATAAATATAAAGCTGAAAGTAGATGGTAAGAACTGGCTTTTCTTTGGGCTTGTACACTCACGGGTCCTATTGAAGGCAAGTGGAGCTGAAAAAGTCCGGGTATAACCTATCTAACGTATCTTGTGAAAATGCTCCGCATAACAGAGTTTTCGGGAGATATAGCAAAAACACAAACCTTACGAAGATCTCTCACATCCTGAAAGAAAAACATAAATCACATCACCTCATAACTCCTGTAATCCATTACGGTCGTACGAGCATTACACATACCTCAGTATAATTCGAAACTTGTTTTGCTTTCAATCAGAATAGCTGATTCTAACATCCAATAGAATGATTCTTTGTGCTTCCTTTTGCTAACGCTTTCCACTGGCATGAAGTGGGAAGCCTGTAATGAATTAATTACTAGGTCATACTAATGAATTAATTACTAGGTTAGTAATGTATCGTTCTAGATAGTTTTTTGCCCGAATATATCTCATATATTTATTAGTCTCTCATTCGACCAGGCATTAAATATTGCTGTCACAACTTGTCTGAAGCTTCTGAAATGTATTTAGAGATTCTCTATAAAAAATAAAGAAAAGTCTGCAATATTTCCGCCTTTGACATGGCATCTCAGATTCACTCATTTTCGCACTTCTGACACGCAGCTTCTCTGTGCTTTTTCTATATAGATTAACATTGTTATTTTTCTGATGTGCTTCCTTTTTTGCTTTCTAAGGTGTACGAATTTAATTTTACTTTCTAAAGTGTACTAATTTAAGTGTACTAGACTGGTGGCGGATAGGAAGTGCAGTTGGTGTAATGGATATCATGTCGGAATGAGAAATCGGAGAGCCGAGTTCGAAATCCTTTCGTATTTGTTATATTAACTTAACGCGCAAATACCCTTGGGAAAGGTGTAAATCCATCTCTTCTCCCCCAGCTTTGATACTTACCTGGTGTAGGGATTCGTCCCTGCGCTGGCATTATCACGGCTACGACTAACTTGGACCGGCTCTGACCAGCCTGGACCAGCTATGACAAGCCAAGACCAGCTATGACTAGCTTAGACCAGCTCTGACCTGCTTGGACAAGCTATGACCAGCTAAGACCAACTTAAACCAGCGGCCTGAGTGAAAACACTCGGGTCCCCACGTTATAAACTGACCTTGTGTCACAATCTGACTCAGTGGGAGGTCAAGTAAATACACTTCACCCCGAGCTGTGGGGTGAATTGCAGATTGGATCCTATGGTCTCAGCTGGCATCTAGTCTATCGCAGAAAGAAATCGCATCTTACTGCATGAAAATATTATACCTAGTCAGTGATGAATCGACAGAGAGATGATCGCCTAAGTGTGTATCATGTATGGAACTTAACTGACAGTCTAGATTTGCGTTAAGGTTTCATGATTCTATAGATGTAAGTGTTAGAGGTAACCGGAACTTCTATGGTAGTCATCTCTTCTCTCGCACTCATCACGTGTGGAAGTCTCTTCTGACTGCTTGTTTATCAGTCATCTTCAAGCATATAAATCCAGTGTCAGTCTCTGTCTATATTTCTGAGATGTGCACTATTTACATTATTCGGACTATTGACCTCATGTTTGTCGCCATATTTATTACAACGTTTCGGCCGTTGTACGCTCCTGCCTTCTTCAGGTGGTTGGAATGTATAACCCTTTATTTAGCTCAAGGACACATAGCACAGTGGATAAAGGTGTTAGTTAGATCCAGTGACAGGAGCCAAAGAGTGTGATTTTAATACCCAGTTAAGGCAGTGGAGAACTTGGAGAGGGGAATTAACAGGAGTTAACTCATAACTGACATCCATTAAACATAGCATGTGGAAATAGAACAGTCTAAACCAGTGAGTGAAATGAAGGGTTCGGTTCGACATTCCAACCACCTGAAGAAAGCCGGACGTGCAACGGTTGCATAGTTGCAATAAAGATGCGACAAAGATGAGGAAAATATCCGAATAATGTAAATAGTGTGCAATGATAGTCGTTATCATCTGTCTTTTTAATCACTATTCTCTTATTGATCTCTTTCCTTAATGTTTTCTTTTTCTAATATTCAAGAACACTCAGTACCCCTTGTGTCTTAGTGGCTTCTTTACCTTGCCTCTTTTAAATGAGTATTTAAAAAATATCAGAAATCATAGCAACAGTGATTTGTCTAAGGCAAGATAACAGTTCCTGTCAGTTGTCAGCATTCATTTTCCTAGACATTTTCCCTTGACTGTCATGTCAATGCAAGAGATTCCATACAATCCTGCCATTTAGCCATAGCTGGGGTAGGGACATGGGCGATTCACACTTTTCGCAAGTGTATTAGTGTTAAAAGAAATGCAAACAACTCGGCGGGAAATCGAACCTGTCTCTCTGCTTTCTCCTTTTGTATCACTAACAGTTGTATTACCCACACGTCCCTTTTAACATTGTCACTCGCTGAATAAAAAAATGAGTGTCCTCAAGTAATGTTATTTACGAGAGATAAAGAATTGTAGATTGTAAATCAGATCAAGGATTTAATTTGATTATAATCACATTATAAGCTTTATCGCTCGCTTGTTATTTTCTACTGTGCGTAAGAAAAAGAATCACACACCGCAGGTTTGTTATGATCTATTATATATCCATTAATCTTTGCACATTGAGAGGATAACATTTATCAATTATAGATGTACCGACCATTTTTAGTTTGATTTTTTTTTTAAAAGACAGATTTGTTATTGCCATCAGTCATTTGCGTTTGAATACTTCAATCTCACTGGATAATTTTAATAAATGTCCTAAATTTTATACTTGCCGTTGATAGATTACAATAATTGAGAACGTGATCGCAGTTTCACGTTATAATGTAGAGTCCTTGGGCACCTCGAGGCGGTGTAATGGTTAGTAAGCTTGTCTCCCTAGAACAATTACGACTGAGTAGTGAGTTCGATCCTCATTGGGTGCCTCATACTTTCGGCTTTGTGCCACATCTAAGCTATGCTTGGAAAATCGCTATAATGTAGAGTCCTTGACGACGTCAAAATCAACTAATTACAGATATTTATCAGGTAGGTACATTGAAAGACGATGGAGAATGTCACATAGAAATCCAAGTGGCATCGGAATAGAGAAAATGGCTTCCAATAACTAAACAGTATATTAATAAGCAAGAACTATTCGCTGGAAAGAACAAGAAGAGCCCTGAACTGCTATTTAATATCAACACTCGTATATAACAGTGGATTCTGCAAAATATCACCGCAGATGAAAAGGAGACATCAAGCAAAATTGATGTAATTCTACAGAAGAATGCTGTGTATGCCATAGTGAGCAATAGTTATTTTTTGTACAATAATGTTAACCCTATAAAAGTTTCGAGAGCTGCTCAAGGTACAGGATTGCAGATTAAAAGATACAGTTTCGGAGATATGTAAGATAACGGTCAACCCTACACTTGACAAGGATAAGATTGTAGTGATCGGGAAAACGTCATTTTGAGAAACGGTTTCCCAAAGCAACGGCTCGCGGGAAAAAAACTGCTCGAGTGTAACTTACATCTCACCAATGAAATATTTAGGGAATGTTCCTAGTTCTTTAGGAAGTTTAAAGAAAATGTAAAGAAAAATATAGATTTGCTAAAAATCATGAAGAGACATTTGACAATTCTTCGACCCTTAACGAGGAAAGGAGACATGGAGAATTTAACATTCTCAGGACAACATGAAGATGAGAGGTGCAGACGAAAACATTTAGTAAAATGACCTACCGTAATTGCGTAAATAGATAACTGAACCTGTGGTAAGCCTTAAGGAAACAAATATATTTGGAGCTAAAATGGATAGCAAGTTGGGGAGATGCATGATATTAACGTCCTGTACGGACACGTCACATGAACGTAGACATATTTTCTAAGAATTGTATTGAATTTCCAAGGCTTCAGTAGAAAACTTAAAACAAATAGTAAGAATAATATTAATCATTGAAAATGAATGAAATCTGCATATAAACACTACATATGGGCACCTCGAGGTGGTGTAATGGTTAGTAAGCTTGTCTCGCTAGAACAATTACGGCTGGGTAGTGAGTCCAATACTCACTGTGTGCCCCTTAATTTCGTCCTTGTGCCACATCCAAGCTACGCATGGAAAATCACTATAAACACTCCATGTCGAATGAAAAAAGTACATCCCCATACTTTACTTATCTAGTATATAAGCCCTTGTTCAAATTAATTGCGACAAAACGAATAATTCCATTATTAGTTATTCTTTTTTCGTATTTGTCCAAAGAAACATTAATTCAGCACTTCATGATTGCATATGCGTTGAAACTCAGAGCTGTGATAACGGTGAGGATAAAAATGTATATTTATTAGTCATATATAATTTATACCACCGTTATTTTGGGCCGCCTGCCATATATCTAGAGAAGCTTGATAATTAAAAAAAAACAGCAATCTAATTGATTGTGAACTGAGAACTCGGCTTCAGTCACTTTCCCACCGCCTTAAAGCTGCGTCAACGCACTCTTTCTATAAATACTTCAATGGCAACAGTTCGGATGAGCTCTTAGCCAAGCCGGGGTTAAATTTTTAGAATTGTTATTTTATTCCCCTCCCCCTATAAACTCTGAATTGTAAATACGGGGATTAGTTAGTATTTTCATAGAGACAGTGAGGTATTATGGTGGTTGTAGTAAGAAAGGTACGTATGAATGTGGTGTTTTGGTGTAAGGAATATTGTTCGTACGATTGGGTCAGTGTTTGCGGTTAGTTAAGTTATATTTAAGTTATATTTATTTTGTTTTTTGTTTTGCTATCAACGTCAGACGTCTCGGTCTATTAGACCATCTTCCGGACATGGTTATTGGAGACATATTTATATTAAATTTAACTTAAAATGAAGAGACGATATATACAGGACTAGTCAGAAACAGAAAAACTGGAATTCTAAAGTCAGTGTTCTTTTTCTTGGATTCGTTTACGCTGGGGCCGCATGGGCGGCGCTGCGAAAACGCGCTCCTATGAAAGAGATTTTATCTTAAGTGGAAAGGGGGAATTCTATTTAAATCTATAGCTTATCGGTACGTTTGTCAAGCATTAACCTTGCTAGGAAAGCTGATATGTTAAAGAACCCCGGTCTAGTATTTACCGTACGTGAAGTGGATATTATGCCTGCCTCGTGTTTCTGACTAGTCCTGTATCTATCGTTTCTTCATTTTAACTTAAATTTAATATAAATATGTCTCCAATAACCATGTCCTGAAGATGGTCTATTAGACCGAAACGTCTGACGTTGACAGCAAAACAAAAAACAAAATAAAAAACAGTAAACTCACATATTCGGATTTTACTTTGTCTTTTCCACATTTCCATCATACCGTCGGATCTATATCCACATATTTGCTTACACACACACACACACACACACACACACACACACACACACACACACACACACACACACACACACACACACATATATATATATATGTATATATATATATAGTTTTTGGAATATATTCCAAGACTTCGATATAATGGAATTACTCTAATGGAAAATCATGTTATATCTCTTTGCTGATATACCCATCTGGTAAATGGATGTATAGTCTTTAAAATTCCGATGTTTTTACTTATTCCCTTATTTTAAATAATCAGTATTGGGCGAAGATGATCATTCACTCTCTGTGTCGAAGCTAGTTTCTTGATTGGCGGCTTTGTTTTTGTGTAATGCATGACAAACCAATTTCAAAGACCATTACGACAAAGTAATGAGTTCGCTCCACACTATGTTCACAGTGTTTCAGGATTGTCGCTCTAACTAAACTGTCGAAACTAACTCAACCTATCTTTGCCTAACACGACGACATAGTTCTGAGATAGAAACCTTCTACAAACAAATTCTCTGCTGCCTCTTTTACACGGAAGTGATGTTGCAAGCCTAATTTCATAATTTTACCATAGGACACGCTATCCTACTTTCAAGGAATCAAATCACCCTGGTTTAACTGTATTCCATGTCTAAAAAACGAACATTCAACTCTGCCTTTCCTCTGGATCCATCTTTGTGCCACAAGCACCCGCGGGAGTGCTTTCCTAAACACTACATTCTTAACCTTTTCACGTCAATAATTTGTACTTGTCTTTATATAACACATCCCTCGTTATAACAATTTCAAGAACAAACCCCAGTCTTGAGTGCATCTTGAGCCTCCGCTTAAAATTAACCCAATCCTGAACATCGAAATGAATTAGGAACGGCTGGGCGCAGATTAGTAGAAAACTACTTTATTTTATTAGTTTAGGCATTGGATAGTTCTACTGTGAACCAAAAAAAACATGACTCGTGTGGGGTCAGGCAGCTGTTGCCCAACATAATGCACTCAGGTGGTAGCGTTAGGTTAGGCTTAAACGAGTGGGGATTGACAAAGAAGATGAGAATTCTATCTACCTGAAAACATGTCATCTTAACTGCGCATGTATCTTTTGCGCATGTGCAGGAACATAGAATTCTGAAAATCGATTTCCAATCCAATCAGAACGAAGAAAAAAGTTCCTCACATTATCGGAAATGTTACCCAAAAATTCGGAGGAAATTAAGACGTAAAGTGGCTTCCTCGTAGAAGAAAACTTCATAGAAAATAGGGGTTTTACTTCCTCCTGGAATGAGCCCCGGAAATACGTGGGTAGATTTTTTCTTTTTTTTATGTGCGTAGAAGTCATATCCTAGCGGCAGCCAATAAACAGTTAGAAACAGATTCTATTGTCTGCGGTCAGAAAACAAATGTTAATCACGTGAGTAGCTATTGAAATTTTTTTTCCCGAATAAGGCAATTTAAAAGTTATGAATGTAATATTAGGTTGTGCCATAGGAAATCTCATATGTTGGTGAATAACATTCACTCATTTTATCAAAATAATTTCAACACTTGTTTTCGTTCCGTTTCGTACTGATATCTAACTCTTTTACTTACATTATTCGAACTGTTATCATCTTCATTGCCATATTAACAACCTTTCGGACGTTGTACGCTGCGGCCTTCTTCAGGTGATTTGAATTTCGAATGGAACCCCTTATTTTCGGGTAGATTGTTCTAGGTTCATATATATACACATGTCTCAGTCATTACTAGGTCCATATATATATATATATATATATATATATATATATATATATATATATATATATATATATATATATATATATCTATGTCTCAGTTATTTCCCTTTAACTCAACTCTCCAATTTTTTGTTAACCACTGCTCTGGCTTGGTATTTAACTCACAATTATTTGGTTTTAGTCACTGGATGTAACCAACGTCTTTATTCACTGAGCTATATGGACATCTGTGTATGAATTTTTGGGACTTATAAACCTAATGTCTCAGGAACCACATTTACCATTGCTCCTCTTGCAATTTTTTCTGTTATTCATTGATTTTCTCAAGCATTCCTTATTAATGGTTCCCAAATTGTATTCCTTTCTATGCTTGGTCGATTCAGGAGATTTTTGTAGCCTAGCATATGTGCTGATTCCTTATTTTTGTTTCTAGTGATGCGATTTTAATTTACGGCTGACGCATTTGCGTTTACTTTCACTCAAACGCCATTGATAAAAGTATGAGTGCATCTCTTCGGCACCCAGATATGGGTTAAATAGCAGTCCATTCAGAGATTTAGAACGCTTACTTAATAAAAATCTAGTTGGGCGCCAGTCGATAATCTTCATGTAGGTAAACTTTTTTGAGGAAGATACAACAGATAACGATCGCCTTAAATTTCTACTGGGTGTTCAAAGGTTAAAACGACCGACTAATGGATATCGGAAAAGCCTTATACGAATAAAGAAAAATGAAAGTAAACGCTGATCGTCTGAAAATGTGATTAGATTAACTGCTTCTTCATTGGACAATATTTGAAATACTCGAAAAAATATATATTTGTGCAGTGTTTCTGATTGGTTAGAAAATCCAACAGACGAAAATATATTCACTGTAAGCAGTGAGGCTACGATTGCACAGGGTTATTCTGAAATTAATATAAATTTATTGTGTCGGTAAGATGGCCAACAGTTTAAAATACAGGATTTATTTATGAGTTAAAAAACAATTGGGGGTAATTATTTCCAAACCGGAATCAGAAGAACAGCGATAAGTATCCGGGAATTTATTGTCTATTGTATATCTGAAAGAGTGGTGAGTAGTTCAAAATCATCCACTTGAGAACTTCTTATTCTTTTATAAAAACATTGTTTGACAGTCCTGATCATACGTTCCCATGCGACATTGGACAATCTTTGAAATACTCGAAAAAATATGTATTACTGCAGTATTTCTGATTGGTTAGAAAATCAAAAAGACGAAAATATATTCACAGTAAGCTGAGAGGCTACAATTGCACAGGGTTATTCTCAAACTAACTATAAATTTATTGTGTCGATAAGATGGATCTACTATTTTCGTTTTCATTTCACAAACGTCTACTATCAGAGAAATTGGCCAACAGTTTAAAATACGGGATTTTTTATAAGTTAAAAATCCTACGAAAAAAATCATATCATAGTACAAATGTTTGCGTTAACGTTTATGTAAACGCCAAAGTATACGACAAAGAGAGATGACCTTAGCCGAATTTTAAAAAGTGTAACATGTTAAATTTACTGAACACACAAAATGAAAGATAAATTACACAAATAAGATGGTTTGTTTGCCAATAATGGCCAGTAACATATATTAGAACTACGCAACATAAATTGCAAATATAGTGCAAAAAATATGACTTTTTTACAAGAAGGATATAAAATTATACCTTTTACAATAAAGGATATAAAATGTTATCTTTTACAATGAAGGATATAAAATTATACCTTCTACAATAAAGAATATAGTTTAAACAATGTATGCTGTTTTACTATAAAGATATAAAATATGCTGCAAGCGGTCCCCAGAAAATCAAACATCATTCTAACAAATATAGAAAACGGAAAGGTGAACCTTCACTGAATGCTTTTCAAGTAGACATTTCTTGGTAACAGTGAAGAAAAGATATCACTCTCAGTTATGTGTCAGGCGTGATACACACTTAGGGGCTCATGTATCTTTAGATACATGATGACGAGGAAGATTTTTTTTCCTGCAGTAGGTTGTCATTTCTTTCTGCGGTAGACCAGTCGCCAACCAAGGCTATAGAGCACGGTCTCTCCTTGAATTTTCCTTAGATGAGTGAGCAGCCTTGATTTGTTTCAGTCCTCGGCTGTCGCCATCAAATTACTTCTTTGTCGTTGTTCTTGACCGCAGTGACCTGTATTAAACCACCAGCTGAAGATATCGTCCCTTCGTCTTTTCCATCGATTCAATCGAATTATTTTCTTTCCTACACCAAGACCGTTTCCAGATTGTGTCGCAGGATTTGGAGCGAAGCCTCAGATTGGTGCCGAAAGAAATCACCAGCCACTATTTTTCCTCAAATCCGAATAACGCAAAATATTTTTGAAAGTCAATCGTTTTAAGCTGGAATCCAAGAATAGCGTCTGGTCTCCCTCACAAATGCATCCTATATATGTCCAATCAGCTGAAAATACCTGTTTCCCTTCAGAAAAGGATGTAAGTAACCAACAGTTTTTATTTTTCATATGAATTTTATGTTGAGTTGCAGACCTTTTATGCAAGCAAAATACAAAAAATAACAATTTTTTTACAATAAGTACAGAATGTAAGTATACATTATTCGTCATAGCAAATACAATATGAATCATATAAAAGAATTTTTTCACAATATTTCACAAAAGACAAATTGCATTTCTTTCTTTTGGTCATTTGCACATAATTTGTATTTACACACTATCAACAAAACTTGAATGTGGAAACATTTTGCAATTGTTAAAATTTAAAGCTATATTCATTTACAGGGTTATAACAATATTTATATTTTGTACTATTGGCACAATATTTAAACACTTGATATATTTTACTTCTTCTTAATTCATAAATATTAATTCTGCCATAAAAGAATTATTTATTTCTGCATTAATTCACACAGAAGAGCAGCGATAAGTATCCGGGATTTTAGTATCCATTTTATATACGAAAGAATGGTAAGTACTTCAAAATACTCCACTTGAGATCTTCTTAAGCTTTTATAAAGCATTGTCTGGCAGTCCTGGTCATGCGTTCCCATGCATTGCCAATCCAAGCTGAATATAAACGTATCGTGCGGTACCTATTGTTAAAATTAGAAAACCTGTCTAAAAATTCTTAAAAGTCAAGAAATTGATTAATCATCTTGCATCCAGTGATAAACGGCTTGACATTGTCACTATAAATATTCATAGTAATATTGTCACTATAAATATTTATAGTGACATTATCACTATAAATATGATTGGAAATCCCATAAATATTAGAAAATCATATATATCCTACCACAACCTCAGGAAAAGTCATTTCCTTAACAATTTCAATATGTATTGTCCTTACATTCATAAAGATGAAAATCAAAATATATATATTATTTCATTTTTAATCATTAAATGTCCTGTGAAATCTATTCCTACATCAGAAAATGTTCTGATCAAGTTCACTCTATGTTTATGAAGGGTAGTTAATTTTGGATATTTAAATGATAGTGCATTATATTTTTTGAAAATATAACAGTGGAAATGTAGTTTTTAATATTCTGTCTGGCCTTAGGAACACAAAACACTGAGCGCCTCAGTTTATTAAGGTTACTAGAAATTTCTAGATGCTTGCATATTTCCTGCGTATCCATTATGATTAGTCTCGTTAAATCAGTTTAGGATGCTATAATACTGAGAATATAATGTCAAACTGCAAGGTTTTAATCTTAGCTATTCTTACACTAAAACGACTTTCGTTTAGAAACAGGTTTAAATCTGCTAGGGATTTGTTCAGTTTGAAGATCTTGTAGATAAAGTACTATTTACCAAATGCCTGATTCTGAATCAATTTGAGCAGATACATCTTAGCATCTTGTTTAGGTTCCGTTTCGAAATGTTTATCTTATTAGTAAATTTGAACACTAATGTTAATATTCTTGATAATCTAGATAACAGTGAATTTTTTTTCTGGACATATGATTGGTTCTAAAAGACTAGAATACCTAATGTTGAGATATACTTGGTTTGAATTTGGGCACCTCGAGGTGGTGTAATGGTTAGCAAGCTTGTCTCGCTAGAACAATTACGTCTGAGTAGTGAGTTCGATCCTCACTGGGTGCCCCTTACTTTCGGCCTTGTGCCACATCCAAGCGTAGCTTGGAAAATCACTATACTTGGTTTGAATAACCTCCTTATTGCAATCAGTCAAGCAATGTAGACTACTTTCAGGCCAGATTACTAGATCCTTATTTAACCAAGAAATAGAATAAGTTTAAAGTTTTGTTTAAACTTTTCCAAAGACAATCCCCACGTAATTAAGTCGGCAGGGTTTTATGAGAAAGGCACATATTTGAATTTGACAAACTGGTATTTGTTTTTTTATGTTTTCAGACAATAATAAAGATAGCACTGTCTGGGCACCAACAGCAATAATTTGATACAAACATTTGGTAAAGATTCCAATATGTACTTAAGGCATGACAGGGCTAAGTATAGAGATAACAACTCAAGTGAAGACAAAGACTTTACTCTTATGGGCGCTATCTTAGCCCTAGAAAAAATTAAAGTGGCCATAGTATCATCTCTTTAATAGGAAGCAAAAACATATACCTTTTTAGGGGAATCACAAAATAAATACAATTCCACGGGAATTTAACCTAAAATTGCACATCTGTGAAATTTCAAGGAATCTAAATGCACACGCTCCTTAGATAGATTATTCCAGGTTTACCGGTGTTCTATTGGTATGGTTTCATCCCAGGATAATCTTAATTTCCACAAGACACTTAGAAGTATTCTACCTTTAATCATCAAATGCAAACACAAAGACAAATGATCAGAATTTTGCGGCAGTAATCTTGTTTTTGTGTTGGCAGAAGAAACCAGAACACACAGTGAAATCTCTAAAGTATCCTTAACGGTAATATATTTATATCCTCAAACTTTTTCTAAGTCACTACTATGTTCTACAATATTTTGTATCACCTCTTTGATTCCATACAATTTGATTTGCATGAATGTAAATCAAAACTTCTCTTGGCCATTCTTTTCACAGATTCCTTATATAATTATAATAATTCTTCAGCAGAATCACTTGTCTTCACTAAATTATCCACATAGAAATTATTCCTTAACCTAACTGTGTATGAATCATTCAGGTATTTGTCAACATGGTGCTGCATAACCTATTTTAATATAAAGGGACTAACTATAAACCCAAATATCAAAGTAGTATATATCTAAAACAAACTAAATTATTAATTTCTTTCAAGAAAAAAAAAAGACTTATTTTTATTATTTTCATTCTTTAACTTAATCATTAGTAAGGCCCTTCTGACACTGGCCAAGAAAGTATATTTCCCACTCCGAAAGTACATTATTAAATCTAACTTGTTGTTCATCATATTGACACCAGGGTAAAGGGATTTATTTAATGATGGTACCTCGCCAGTTTTGAGTGAACAATAAATATTGGCCTAACTTTAGTCGTGGTCTGTTCATCAATTTTAATTACTGGCCTATGAGATATCCAGATATAATTCCCATCGTCTTCTGGGAAAACATATACGTTCCACAATTCCCTCCTTTTCCTATTCATGAAAAACTGAAATATTCATGAAGTAGGTCCTTTTTAAAACCACCTTTTACTACCATATCTAAAACAGCATAATTAGAAGTAATTAATTTTATAATAAGTATCATTTTAAAAACCAATAGAGCTTTTGAATTGTTCTGTATTTTCCTTGTCAAAATGATATAAAGCATCTTCGTTTTCTAATCCTAAAGATTCTAGGCTAAATATTAATCCAGTTTTCTTTCGACCATAATGTCTCCAAACCTTTCGCAAAGAGAATCGAAATAATCCGCTTTTGGGGGAAAAACAAAATTCACGTGAATGATCGGACACGAAGAACACACGGCGATATGACGGTATAATTTGTATAACGTTCAATTTCATCAGAATATTACAGTAATTCTTCTCTTCTCCATCTCACGGTTTTGCTCTGGAAACAAGAAATTAAGCATATTTCCGAAAGGGATTATGCCAGTGCCGATTTCCCTTCATGCCTTTTATTTGCATTTGCCTCATATACTGAATAATATCTACCCCCCACCAAAAAAAACCCTCTACGGGTAATATTATTTTCCATATTTGAAAAGTAGTAGTTGAGACACTTCAAATTATTTATTACCCTTCCCTGACAGTCAAAATTTAAATTTATATGAATTTCATTATCGATTAAAATAGTCAATGATTTGTAATAATCAGTAAATTTCACGTCTAGGTTTGTTTCTTGTAAAAACTTCCAACTGAAACCGGGAAACATCTTTACATCGTATTCTCTAGTAGTGAAGGTGTGTGTTTCATAGTTTAATTTTTTAAGGATTAAATCTTTGAGATCAGACTACCGCTTTACCGGTACTAGAGAAAAATGACATAATGTCCATCCATCGTTTGAACAGAGGTAGAGAAAAATGACTTAATGCCTCTGCACCGGTTGAACAGAGGTAGCGAAAAACTGACTTAATGGCCAGCCACCCGGTTGAAGAGCGTTAGAGTAAAATGACTTAATGCCCAGCCACCGGTTGAATGGTGGGTAAACAGTTGCGTTGTGTTTTGCTATTGGTTGTATTATTTTGAAGAGCCAATCAGAAAAGCCGTAATATTCTGATGTCATCGAACGTTATACCAACCTGTCCGGGCCTTTTCATTGTGTTTTGTGCGTGTCTTTTTGCGATGAAGCGTGCAGAGTCTCAGGCTGGACCATCAGGGAAGCAATCTGGTGTTTATATTTTTTGTAATTATTTTTAAATCGACTGCGAAACATTATATGCCAATTATTTGCAAAATTTGATTCAGAAACTCTGGCAGAAGGGTTAGAATTGTACAGGAACGTAGGGCTCAAAGGTCTAAGTCTGAAAAATGTGATCTCTGACTTCCAGTGTCAAGCAAACAATGAAAAAACACACTGTTTTCCTTGCCGACAAATACTTTTATAATAGTGAGTAGAATATTTTGTTTGCCAGAGCCAGACTTAATGCAGACATTCGTATTTATTTGCGTTTTCCCATCATTGGGACACACAGGATTTAGAAGAGCATATTTTACAAGAATATTGTAAACCATTTTTACTATCTGCATATTGAAGAGGCTTATCATGAGGACATTTTTTTAAAGCTTTTCACCCCAAGCAAGGCTGGAAGCCACTAGCACGCAAGGGGTTACAGAAGGTTTGGAGGAAGAGCAGATAGGAGTGGTAAAGGAGAGGATGTGGAGAAAGATAGTGGATCGATCAAGGCAAGGGGGTTACAGAAGATTTGGAGCGAGAGCAGATAGGAATGAAAGGTGAAAGGATGTGGAGAAGGGAAGTGGATAGATCAAGGCAACTGGAGATGTCGATTGACGTTACACTTAAATAGTTGGAGATTGTATTTGTCAGGGAAACAGGAATAAGGAAGGGAGTTCCACATGCGAGATGTGCGAGACATGAAGCTATTGGAGTAGAAGTGACGTCTACATCTAACAGTTTCAACGATGTAGGGGTGGGAACGGGATGCCAGCCTCGTAGGACGCTTAAATTAATGAGGCCTGGGAACCAGCGAAAGCAGCTCATCCGTGCAATTACCGTGAAAGTATTGGTAAAAAAGACAGAGCGAGGCAACGTCGCGCCTGTGAGAGAGCGACTGCAGAGGAGATGACAGATCAGGGCTAATTACATTGCATATCCGTCTCTGGATATTATCAAGAACCCTGAGGCAAACAGCAGGGGCTCCAGACCCTATATGGCAGCAATACTCCATGCAAGGTCGAATGGTTGATTTATAGATTTGGAGGATCGATTCCGGGGAGAAAAATTTCCTGGCCCGGCACAGGAAGCCAACTTTCCTTGCGGTTGATGAAACATTTGACTCGATGTATTTGTTCCATTTCAGGTACACCAATTACACAAATTTAATTCTTTACACCATTATCTATTAGAGGGATAAATGTTACAATAACTGGAGTAGTAGTCGTCTATTCTACAAAGATTACACCTGTGATAATAGTTTTAGTACTAATACTAAAGTTTTCTAATGTGGAGTAGTTAAATTTGTGAGGGGTTTGCTTTCTCTCTTTTGC
This sequence comes from Acanthosepion esculentum, assembly GCA_964036315.1. Classification (NCBI taxonomy): domain Eukaryota; kingdom Metazoa; phylum Mollusca; class Cephalopoda; order Sepiida; family Sepiidae; genus Acanthosepion; species Acanthosepion esculentum. The sequence goes on from OZ038491.1 coordinate 46,937,402, forward strand.
TACTACTACTACCACTACTACTACTAATTTATGTGCCATGCGTGATAAACACTTAGGCGATCAGATATCATTCGATACTTGATTGGCGAGACAGGTTTTTTCCCTCAGTGGGTGGCCATTTCTTTCTGCGGTAGACCAGTTGCCATCTAAGGCTATAGAATCCGGTCTATCCTGCTATTTACCCATAGCTAAGGGGAGAAGAAGAGGATCCATACCTTTACCAAGGGTATTATCACGTAAGTGAATGTAATGAATTTGACTGGAATTCGAACTCGGATCTCCGATTTCTCAATCTGTCCCGCTATCCATTCTAACACTTTCGCCCCAGCCCCTCAACCTCCGATGTCTTACTCTCTGGGTTGAGGTGTCTACTCGGTCTTAACCGAACTTAAGGGAGTGGCCGTATGTCCCCTGAGCATCCGTCTCCTGGTTTCATCCTGTTCCCTGCCCACGTTGTGTTTGGTTTGATCCAGAAAGCAGAAGTGATGTTCATCCATTCACGGTCGACTGAATATGTAGACACGGCTGGAGATTCTGTGCTAAGAAATTTAGAATGCACCAATAAATATATATATATCTGCAGAAAGCCGGACAAACAAATATTCAATGGTTGAATTGTTAATGTCTTTTATATAGCAGAAAAGAATAGTATAGAAAAGAAACGGGTTACAGAAAAGAAAAGTAATTGACGTAAACTCTCATACACTGGATTCTAGACAGAGAGACAGAGAGAGAATGGGTTGTAATTAACTTGTTGTTAAATCGTCTCAGAACGATATACGACTCTTGCGATAGAGAGATAAAGATTTCTGTGCGCGGCTTAAAGTTTATAGTTGCGTTCCACCTCGGCAGTAGTAACAGTAGTAGTAATCTATGTGGTAGCAGAAGCAGCGGTACTTATATCAACAGTACATGTTAGCGGACGCTTCGTTCCAATCTCTGACGTCACTTCCTCTTGCCCTCGAGTCTCCAACTCGAATCTCCACTGTATATCTCTTCCGTCTGCCTCGTCTGCCTGCAAGGAGATGGAGAGAATAATTCGTCTTGCTCGGGCCAAATTCTCTCTTCTCTCTTCAAGAATGATCTCCAGTTTCTTGTATATGAATGATGATCAACAAAACAAAAGACAATACATCGTGTAATTTCGTTAAAGGAGAGAGGTGGCTTGCTCGATTTTTCCGTTCCCAGTGGTAGTAACAATAGTAGCAGTAGTAGTCTTAGATGTTGGGGGAGTAATTCGCTTCTTCGTTCTCATATCAACAGCACATGTTAGCGGGCTTTTGTTCGAATCTCTGAGGTCACTTTCGTACATCTCCGAGCCTTCAATTCAATTCTGCTCACTTTCAATCTCAGACATCTCTGCACCCATCTCGACTGCAATCGAAGACAGACGAGCCAAAAACTACCACTTTCTTCAGCATAACTACGCGTTTATATAGATAAACCTGGCTGCCCATAATCGACCTTTGGCCCTACTATTTCGCACGCGATTATCTACGCGTTCTGGCTACTTTCAACCAAAATCATGTGAATTCCAAAGTTTCTCATAGCTTATTAAGTTCTATTTATAATTTTAACCGATAAAAATTATTTCGACCATTTTTCCATTGTCTTTCTACCGACACAATTCCAAATGGGTACAACTCCTGCCCTAGATCAGATTTCCCATCAGTAAACAAAAATGCTCTGATCTAATTTCGCTACTCAGATCAACTCCAATTTTAATAAAATAAATATACGTGTGTGTGTGTGTTTCCCCGACTCTCTTCTCTGTCACACCATTACTCCACTGTTCCTCCTGCTTCTACTACTACAGCTAAATTTTATCTTTGTTATATTTAATGTTTTTATCGTCTCACTAAACCTTTCGAAAATGTCTTGTATTGAGGGTAATTTGTACCTGTTTCTTTTTTATTTAATTACCTGTTAATTTAGAAAATATGATAATCATCTGTTGCCAGTTGAACCTTCCATTAAAGATCAAGGTAAAATGTATTAATTCATATATGCCAGCCTTTACTTTGATGATGTAAAGTTTAAAAGGTATTAAATCGGCATCATACGCTGATTGATTTCCTTAAATATTTTGTTAATGATGAATTATTTATCTAAAAATTCTTCATTTAACAAATCAATAACCACATCATAATTGCCGTATTTAATGCTGAATTATCTGTGCGGCGTGGCCCCTTTAATAGGACATTTTGATGTTCAGTTCTCGAATTTGGCCTTAACAATTTTAAATGCGAATTTATCCTTTTCGAAGACCTTCCTACAAAAAAGGGACATTTGAATTTGGGGCCCAATGCACAAGGGAAGCCTACAGATCCGACCCTTTTCTTGGTATTAACCTCTTCGCTTTCCCTTTTTAGTCATCCATCGATCTGACTGAGGTCCATGAATATACACTTTTCAAATTCTGTTTCCGTCAGATAATCTTCTCTATATAAACTTTCAATTATTTTTTTTCTTTATACAGGCTTTCTATTTGTAAACGTATACAGGTTTTCAATTTGATAATTTATGTCTGGTATGCTGTCAAGACATTTAATAATATTAGTTTTTGACGCAAAAAAAATTCTTTACCAAGACTCAGCTTAGTCTTTAAGCTATCCAGACAGGTTTGAATTTTAAATTTAATATAACTCCGATCTTGAGTTAAGGAGCTAAATTCACTCGTTTCTACAATAATAAGTAAACAACTTTATTATTGAACACTTACAGACCAGAATAGTTTCTTTGAGACTCATTTCATTGTGTCTTTGATAAAACAGCGTAGCTATTTTAAATTATCCAAATAAAGGACACAGTTCTGAAATACAAATAGTTAAACTGTGTTAAAGTGTTAGACATTTAGCAAACGTCACATTTGTGCAAATCATAGTTTAAAATTAAAACATTACAACAAATATATCGTATTACAATTTGTGGTATCGTTGATATTAAATCCAAAGCACACGACAAAGACAGGCGACACGATCCGAGTTTAAAAAAGAGAAATACGTTAAATTTCTTGTACAAACAAAATGAAAGGCAAATTACAAAAATAAGGTGCTTTGTGTGCAAATAATCGCCATTTACATGTATATAAAATAAAGGATATAAAATTATACCTTCTACAATAAAGGAGATACGTCAAACAAATTATGCTATTTTACTATAAAGATACAAAATATGCTTCAAGAGGTCCCCAGAAAGTCAAAAGACATTCTAACAAATATAGAAAACTGAAAGGTACTACATCTCTGAATGATTTTCAAGTAGTATGCACAATATTCATAGAGATATTTCTTGGTAGCAATGAAGAAAAGATGTCAAGGCAGTCATTGAATTTTACTGAGATGAGCGAGCAGACTTGATTTGTTTCAATACTTAGTTACCGGTATCAAATATCTTCTATGTAGTTGTTCTTGACAGGGAGAAAAGACGACATCTTCATGATGAGGTCTTTTCTATCTATCAATCTTCAATCGAAAAATTTTCTTTTATAAACCAAGACCGGCTCAAGGTTGTGCCGCAGGATTTGGAGCGAATCCCTCGGTTGGTGCCGAAAAAAATCAAACGCCGCTATTTTTCCACAAATCGGTATAACGCAAAATATTTTTGGAAAGTCAATAGTTTTAAGCTAGAGTTCAAACAGCGTCTACTTTCCCTCAGAAAGCAGACGATATATGATCAATCAGCTTCAATATTTTAGAAGTAAAAGCAGATAAGAACCCAGTTGAAATGTATTTCTTGCACTTTTCGTATCTAACTCTCACAGAGCTCGCATGCACAAAAGTTGTTGAATCATCTTGAAAATATATAGTCATTCAAGTATCCAAAAGGATAATATAAGTTCACATAGTAACACTCTAACTTAAGTGGCTCTTGGATCTTTTATTGTGCGAACACTAGTAAGATATATATATATATATATATATATATATATATATATATATATATATATATATATATTCATACATGTTTCATTAAATAATATAGATAAGTGTTGTCTATATATTTTATGTAAATTCTTTTCATATCGTCTGATATTTAATGAAACATGTATCAATGAAAAAATCCTGCCTAAATACACACACAATATATATATATATATTATAAATTAATTGATTTAAAATATGGGTTTTTCGCTACACAGTTATAACCATGTTTCAAAAATGTAAGCTAAAGCCCTTGAATTTAATTTTGTTATTAAACCAAATACATTAGTTCCATTTCCTCGTCAAGCGAATTTTAATTTATAATATTAATGCTCTGTAAATTTACATTGAGCACTATTGTGTAAAAATAAAAATATCTATAAGAACACTGGATTTTATATCTTACTGTTCTTTCTTTTTATTTATATATATATATATATATATATATATATATATATATATATATATATATATATATATATATGTATATGTGTATGTGTATGTTTGTGTGTGTGAGTGTGTGTATGTAGGTGGCCAATACATACATACATATCACTCTCTCTCTCTCTCCAGATATATATATATATATATATATATATATATATATATATATATATATATATATATATATATTTTCCGAAATCTTTCCAAAATTCGCTTGAACATGAAACAGAAGTAATACTTTTAATTTAATTATATAATTAAATTTGAAGTTTTTTAGCTTCTGTTTTGGAAACATGGTAATTCTGTGTAGCGAAGGAACCATATTTTTCAATCAGTTGAATTATAATATATATATATATATATATATATATATATATATATATATATATATATATATATATATATATATATATATAATATATATATATATATATATATATATATATAGGGGGGAGTGAGAGAGAAATAATATAAGTAAAAGTTTGGCACTTAGCTGACTGATGTTACCTTCATCAACCCGACTTCAGAGTGTCGTAGGAGGATATGTTCATCCATTCTTCAGAGGTTATCAGCAAAGTTGCTTAATGTTAATTAATGTTTAGATAAAGAAAATATTAGTTAAATTTATAAATTGTTTTATTTTGTTTAGTGACTAGTACCTTTTTTGTTTTTTGAATTAGTGTTTTCTTAAATATTAAGGTATTATGGAAGACCAGGTTTGTTGCCGGTTGTATCACACGAAAAACCCAAGCGGCTCCAGTAGGAACACAAAACGAGTTCAGTGCCATATAAATTATACAAATCATTGTTTTGTGGTGCAGGAAATTAACAAATGACGTCACACATTATGAAATGGACAAAGTCCGACAATTATTTTAAGACATTTTTATGTTTATACATTCTTTTTACATTTGGATACGCCATAACCAGATATGAATGTACGTGAGAGAATCATAGAAGATTGTAGTTTAAACACAATAAAATGGACCTTGATAACCGAACGCTCCTCTGTGGCCAAATCGGTTAAGTCACGTCAGGCTAAATGACGTTTCCGTATAGGATACAGGTTCGATTCCTGTCGGAGGACGACTATTTTCTATGAACATTTCTCGAACATTCAGGCAGGTAAATGTTGTTAATACTGTTTATTATAAACAGAGCATTTACTTAAATATTTGTATGTACGAAAAGAATGTATAAACATAAAAATGTCTTAAAATATATATTTATGTATACATACATATATATTTATATATACATATATGCATACTTATATATATATATATATATATATATATATATATATATATATATATATATATATATATATATATATATAGGGAGAGAAAAAGATAGAAATAAAGAAAGAGTGGGGAGTTAGACAGAGATAAATGTGGGCATTGAGATCAACACCCCGCGGGGAGAGTGTCTTTACATGCTTAAACGCAATCTTAAGGCTTGGCATCAATGTGCACTTTTAAATTCATACTCCCACCAGCCCTGTCTTTGGTGTGCAATTGCTGATAACTATAGTATAGTCTCACAACCAAAAGTTGCCAAGAAGAGATCAGTTATTTGGCTTTCTCCTCAAACTGATTTTAAGTCCTTCACCATTTTTGTTCTAGCTTTAGTTTTTAGTATACTAAACCCCGCTAGTGTGTATTCATAATTACCCTGTGATAATTGTTCGTTCGGTTCTTTAGATATCGGCAACGCCATTGTAGTATAGTTTAACTGATTCAGAGGAAGTAGTATGCACTCAACTGTCTCATGGTTAATAGCTGTAATTTTTTATAGTCTTTTGAGTTCATATGCAAATGAGATACCTCAGTTACATTCCTGGAAATACTGGACTCTCATTGTTTAGATTGGTAACTAAGCGGCCAAAGAAGACTTTAAACTCAAACCAGAGCAATATTGTTTATAAATTAATTGCCACATTGGACACCATTTCTATGTTATAGCATCTTCTTTAATCATTTCACTCCAAACAAGGCAATAAAGCCACTAAGACGCAAGGGGTTACTGGGTATGAAAGTGTGTAAGGAAAAGAACAAAGAAGAGAACACATTAAGAATTACGAAGATAGTAGATAATGATTCATATTGCATTTAATTTCTAACGATTAAACGGGAAAACAAGAAACCGGAAGAGAATCCCACAGGTTATAAATGCGGGAGAAGAAACCATTAGAATAGAACTTACGGTTGCATCTAGCCATTTCATCTCTAAAATGATGAGACCTTGTTACTAGCCTAGCACTGCGCTTACATTCATAAAGTCTAGCTACTATGGGGAAAAACAAAGTCCAACTGAATTTATCACAAGCTTTCGCCCTTACAAGGAAATCACGTGTATGTGTAGAATAGGGTTCCTTTTCTAAACTGAACTGTTATGCCCTCATATTTCAAGATCGATGAGAGAATTCATATATATGTTATACCATCATATTTCAAGATGGATGTGAGAGTTCATATATAGGTTCAGAGACAGGCAGAAAGAGATAAAGTGATAGCCGGACAGAAACGGGCAGAGACAGAAGAAAATACTAGAGAATGGTAAAATACTTTAATATTACATTCAATTTTCCGATATTTTTTTTAAATTTCGGTATACATTAAAATATTGAATACCTTTTCCGAAGTATCTCTTTAAAAAATTATATGAATAAACTTAATGAATCCGGCATTGACATCGATGATAGCTTCAATATGAGCTCTGAAACATGACTGAATCAGATAGTTTTCATCTATTTGGACATTGTGCGGAATTCAGAGCTGTTATAGTCTTCTGGCGGGCTTGATTGATGTCCCTCTCGACAAAACACCATACGTAGTAGTCCAACAAATCAAAATCTGTCGTCCTAAAAGAAGATATGTTTGGGTGACGTTGTTATAGAGATTGTAACTCATACATTCTTGGATCGTCTTGGCCTAATGAAATGACGCGGAGTTTTGTTGATATGGGTACGGTTTTCCTTTGCGCAAATTCTCTATCCTAGGTTTCGCAACCCTCTCCCAATCTTATAGTCAGTAGCATTGGGCTCGAGAAGTGAAGAAACATGTCATATTCGTCGTTGGTCAAGACTTCCAGAACTATCACAGTTGTTGGTAACTTTGTGCACATGACCGTTGGAACGTGATTAGGGTCTCTGTATAACTATCTGTCATTCCATTGGTTGAGCTCAAAGTTTTCACATCGGAAAAAAACAAAGTATTCCAGTTTCTTGATGATTCGTCTTGTTCATCAAGCATCTTGCGCAGAACAAAGTGTTACCTTTTGTCTTTGAAGGCATAGTTTGGCCTCTCCACATCAAAGATGACATATCGACAGTGCTCAAGCACAATCTTTCAGATTTGAAAAAGGTGAGCTCCTCAGGAATGGCGTTAATTGATCTCGGGGATATTTACCGATAACTTCCTGTATCTATCGTTCAGATTCCGGTATCTCGATGACGTTAGAACCCTTAGTAGATGTTTGACATGTGACGACTGCTGTAGAATCGCAATCCAGCTCTTTGAGAATTTAGACAAGAAATGGGCGTGCAATCTCGATATGTCTGTACTCTGCCATTAAGGCAACGATTACAGCGGGCGTTTTCATTTTCTGTGTTAGTTTGATGTTTGTCATCACTTCTCTGAAACGAAAGGATAATCATAACAAGTCAGACACAAGTTAGACTTACTGTATGGCGTGTTCTCGAAGAATTTTGCAAATCAATATAAACAAGATATTTAGTTTTCTGCATTGTAAAGTAAAAAAAAAGAACCACCTTTTCTAAAATTATTTTATACAATAAATACAAGAGCAACGTCAAAGATAGGTAAAAAAGAGACTTCTTTTAATAATCTATTTCCCATTTAATAGTTTTTTATTGTGTAAATGCTAATACAAGACGAAATACATTTAATCTGTAAAAGGTAGCCTGCCTTTTGAAGATTATTTCGAATGGAGGAAAGGCAGAAAAGATTCTTTCTCAGATATTTATTTTTAGAATAATTCCGCCAGACAAAAAACAACGCGATTTGATTAATTTCCACTCTCCAAATGATCGACAGTGAAAATAGCCAGGAATAACAATTATTTTCCTACAATCAGATGAAGTACTAATTATAAACGCGATCACCGAACCTATAAAAACATAAAGCGATTCTAGGAGTGGTAAAACATTTACGCAATTGTTCAATGTAATTATTTTCTATATAGTAGATCGGGTCAGAGTTTGGAAATAAGACCAAATCGTTATATATCAACCAATATTCCCGATGACTTACATAGGGAGCTCATTACGTCTGAGTCACGGATGTTAGAGAATTTCTTAAATTAAAATTAATGCACCCAGTCCAATAATCAAGACATTTCTAAGTTACTAAAAAAAAAATCAATTACCTTACACATAAAGGGTTTAGAGCATTCTTTCAGCGAAGTTAATGGCTTTAACTATTGATTGTATATTTAATATATATAACTTCCTGTAGATAATATTTGAAATTTTAATCACGGTTAACTTTTTATTCGTAATCTATCTGAAGAAGACGGAAAACCGCTTAATCTGCCATTTCTCCAAGTTAAAATGAAATTATTTTTATGTAGTATTTGGTAGAACGTGTAAAACGTTGATAGTCTGAAGAAAACAACATAACAAACAATATTCAGAAAGGACATATTTTTATGGTCTATCAACCAGGGGCATAATTCTTTATTGGTTTTTACAGCATATCAACACAGTATAGATTTTTAAAAGTTGAAGTGCATTAGGGATTGTAAAAAATATTTTTTTCGAGTGAATATTGCATTAAAACCTTTCAGGGGATAACAATGTTCTATAACAGGGGTCGGCAACCTATTGCTATGTGTCGACTTATGGTTTTATAATCATTCAATGTGCCAACAGCATACGTAATTTTTATACAAGTCAAGGTCCATATATCTGTTCTACATTATATTTTATATAGTAATATATAGTATATATAGTTTAGTATATATTAAAGCTGAAACAGCTAAATATCTTCTTTGCGTTGTAGTATTTATTAGTTCGGACTTCGTGATGTCATTTGCGTTGAGTGCCATTGGCAATTGCTTGGTGTGACACATGTGGCACACCTTCCGTAGGTTGTCGATCCCTGTTCTATAACATAAAAGTCATACGATTTAACATATTTCTGAGACAGGATATGGATTCATATTGCTCAACTGTATTTTCAACTAGAATGTTGCGATTCCGAATGAAATTTGAAAACTGCACCCGGAGTTTGCCCAAAATATTTCATTAATTACCATCAATTCAAATTCACTGTTCTGAGCATGCCTCATTCGGGTAAGCCAATATAGCTTGCTAAATAGATATTATGTAAACTGCGTCTAGAGATTATATGCAAAAAAGGTATTGTCAAATATTTTATGTAAAATTCATAGATATATGTTATCCAATGAAATAATTTGTACTATTATGTATAGCGAGTAAGCATGAAAGCAATGAAGTCCCATTTTTCAATTTCAGATTGATATTTAGTATTTTTTCAGTAATTATAGCAATTTGCAGTGTCAAGAGATTATTTGCAAGAACTAGAATTTAGTATTATGGCCCGTAACAAAGAACTAACAATGAATGAAAAGAACTATATAATCAAAGAAATTAGCAAAGGAAAGTCTTCGCTTCATATTTCTAAGCATTTGAAAACGGATCATCGAACAATCAAGAAAATATGTCAAATGGGAATTCAACCAAGGAAAATAAAGTCTCAGGCTGAATTCAGGAATTTAACAAAGCGAGATCTATCACATATCCGAAGAGAATTAATAGGAAACCCAAATGCGCCAAGTGCGTTCATATGTGAGGCCGCTGGAGCTCCTATGGTGTCAAGGGAAACAAGGTGTAAAGCATTAAGGAAGTTTGCTGATGTAAACAATAAAAAAAGCAATCCATTTTAACAAAAAAACATAAGGAAAGAAGAGTGCAGTGGGCAAAAAATACATGAAAACTGATTTCAGTAAAGTGCTTTTTACAGACGAATCAAGGATCACCCTCGACGGGCCCGATGGATGGGCTCGAGGATGGGTTTGCAAGCAACATGACTCAAAAGATTTTTTAAACGCCAACAAGGCGGCAGTGGGATCATGATATGAACTGGCTTTATTGGTAATGAGCTCATGGGTCTATTTAATCTGAAAGACGGGGTTCAAATGAATTCCAAAAGTTACTGTGATTTTCTAGAATGGCTAGATAACCATTCTTTGAATGGCTTGATAACCAGTCTTTAGCCAAGCGTAGATCTATGATCTTTATGCAAGAAAACGCACCAAGTCATGCATCAAAGTTTACTAAATCCTGGCCGAAAGAAAAGAGATTTGTTGAAGATTCTCTTATGGACTGGCCTTCAAATAGCTGTGACTTGAATCCCATTGAGAACCTGTGTAGCATCCTCAAGAGAGAAATGTATTCTAATGGAAGGTAATTCAACATCAAGTGTGACCTCTGGGTGGCAGTTAAAGTTGCTGCAAACAACTTACCAGCGGCTAAAATTTCAATTCTAACATCAGATGTTGACAATAGGCTGCTAAGAGTTATTGAAAAGAAAGGAGCATTTGTGCAATAGATTTTAGGAGGTTCTTATTATTTTTTGTTAATATATCTTTTATTTTTAAAATAAAATAATTTTTTTATGTTTTTCCTTTAAGAAATTGACGAATTTGTTTTAAAATATTTTCATATGATTTTTTTACAAGGTATAATAATGTAAAAGTATCAAAGTAAATAGTTTCAAATAAACTACTGACAGTCAAATTAGTCTGTTTTGTTAACTTAGTAAAAATTTTTTCTAACCAAAAACAGTAGTTTTCTCTATCACTATATATCTCAGTTAATAATATTGAGTAGAATCTAAACAACATCATAATAGGACTTTTAACATTAAAGACGCAACGCTTTATACCAATTCATAACTTGCATATAATCTCTAGACGCAGTTTATATTTAGCGGCATTTAGAACTGAATATCATCAGAGTTTGATGATTATACGTTTAATATATATAGTATCATGCCTTTGGGCTTTTTTCGCTTTTATTCGGACTGCACATTTTATTCTAATCGTGACAATGTTCTGACGAAAAAAGAATGACAAACAACTAATGTTTATTTTGTACTCTTTTTTTCAATTTATCTCTAATTGATAACTCGACAGTGTCTTTTTTTTAATTCTTCCCTATTGCTTGATTTTAATAAGTAAAATAGAATAAAAAATGAACAAAAATTACTTGTTATTCCTTTTAACAGAACAAATATTAGACATACATACATGTGTGTGTGTGTGTGTGTGTGTGTGTGTGTGTGTGTGTGTGTGTGTGTGTATTCCCAGAGGATAGAATCCAGGTAGAACTCAATGTTCAGGACAGATTGAGAATATAATATAAAAGGCTGGAACACTAATATTCCATGGTTATAATTCATTATATTGGAATCTTAATCACCATCCAAATCATCAGACCTACAAATTCAAAAAGTTTTTGAATTTGTAGGTCTGATGATTTGGATGGTGATTACGATTCCAATGTAATAATTTATAACCATGAAATATTAGTGTTCCAGCCTTTTATATTATATATATATATATATATATATATATATATATATATATATATATATATATATATATATATATAATACACAAATTGAATATTAAACAGGAAGATGGTATTGACCCCATTTAAAATGGGAAATACTAAAAAAATGCCATAAGTAGAAAATAGAGGACAGGTATTGCTGATTATATTTGGAAAAAAATTAGCAATAGCCACCTCCGAGGAACCTAAGTATTTATTAAATCAAAGCTCTGAGGTTTTAAATAGGTGTAGTCATAAGAAATCTTGGTTATTGGAATAGAAGCTATGTCGGCCATTTTTTCTATCTTCTTCTGTCACGTGGTTTTATGCTAATTAGTTTTCAGTGGTTTTCTCAATAACAATTGGTTTGTGTCATATATACAGTAGCGAACATAAGGATTAAAACGATGTTAAAAAGATCACCTATGTTTTTTAGAATGTTGTATATTTATTCTCATAACTTTATCAAAATAAGCTTATTGAGCTTTATATTTTGGAATTACATAATTTACCTTTATATCCTTATTTTTCCTTGATAAAATGTTTTTTGAATCTTTAAAATAAAAAGTTATTTCATATTTAGACTTTTTCTTAAAATCGTTCTGATCTTTATGCTCGATAACGTAAGGGGCAGGAATTTGCTGGTTAAATTTAACGCCTCCAAAACAAAACTGCTCTCCATTAATCACCACAGGGATCCTTCCCTGCATCCCATTAGAATGTCTGAAGCTCAACTTCTCGAGATCTCCTCTCTGCGGCTGCTCGGTCTCACACTGTCTGCTGACCTGAGATGGAACAATTACATTGAGTCGATTGCTTCATCCACCGCAAGGAAAGTTGGCTCACTGTGCCGGGCCAGGAAATTCTTCTCCCCTGAATCGATCCTCCAAATTTACAAATCAACCATCCGCCCTTGCATGGAGTATTGCTGTCATATATGGTCTGGAGCCCCTTCTGTTTGCCTCAAGTTTCTTGATAAGATACAGAGACGGGTATGCAATGTAATTGGCCCTGATCTGGCTTCTCGTTTGCAGTCTCTCTCTCACATACGCGCCGTCGCCTCTCTCTGTCTCTTTTATAAATACTTTCATGGTAATTGCTCCAATGAGCTGCTATCACTGGTTCCCAGTCTCCATGAATTAAAGCGTCCTACGAGGCTGGCATCCCGTTCCCACCGTTTCACTGTTGAAACCGTTAAATGTAGACGTCTCTTCTACTCCAATTGCTTCATATCTCGCACCTCACGACTATCGAATTCCCTTCCTCATTCATGTTTCCCTGATGACTATGATCTCCAACTATTCAAGTGTAACGTCAATCGACATCTCCAGTTGCCTTGATATATCCTCTATCCTTCTCCACATCCTTTCCTCTAACACTCCTATTTGCTCTCGCTCCAAATCCTCTGTAACCCCTTGCGTGCTAGTGGCTTCCAGCCTTGTCAGGGGTGAAAAGCTTATATATATATATATATATATATATATATATATATATATATATATATATATATATATATATATATATATAGTAAAGTTAACAAATCCGTCGTATAAAATCCAAGTGGATCCTAGTAATATAAAATATTAAAAGTGATCCACAAAAAGAACTCAATATATTTCTATATTATTACAGAGCAAATCATTAATAAACAATAAAATCTAAAATCAACTCATATGGGGAATAGCCTATTTTGGCAGACAAAGATATAAGTCGTCTCTCTTATCAACAAACTGAGTTCGGTTTAGAAATAGAAATTTAACTGAGAAAATCTATGAAAAACAAAACAAAAAAATAATTAAAAAACACCAGTAGAAAAACTAATACAGAATTTATCTATTTCAATTTTAAGCACGATCACCTGGAGACTGGGGTCAAGAGAGGGTGGAAGGTATTTGTCTTAAAGGGAAGGCGTTTCATAAAATTAAATCCGAATTATTAAACTTATGTCAGTAATTTGGGGTTATATGAAGAATGAAATTTTAATTTAAAATTAAAACGGAATAAAAAGGGATTTAAAATAACTTTAAAAGATAAAAAATAAAGGAATATATATATATATATATATATATATATTTATAGATACAAATGTTTAAGTAAATGCATTGTTTATAATAAATAGTATTAAACAACATTTACCGGCCTGATGTTCGAGAAATAATTGTCTATTTCATAATGTGTGACGTCATTTGTTTACATTTGAATACGCTTGAGCAGATATGAATGTACGTCGGAGATTCATGGACTATTGAAGTTTAAAGGCAGTAAATTCGACCTTGCTAACCGAATGCTCCTCTTTGGCCAAATCGGTTAAAGGCACATCAGGCTATATGACGGTTCCGCACAGGTTACAGGTTCGACTCCTGTCGGATGATGCATATTTTCTATGAAAATTTCTCGGACATTCAGGCCGGTAAATGTAGTTAATACTGTTTATCATAAACAGAACATTTACTCAAACATTTGTATCTATAAAAGGAATGTATAAACATAAAAATGTTTTAAAATAATTATCGAACTTTGTCCATTTCATAATATATATTATTATTAAGGTTTTTACTAAAGTTGTTAAACCTAAGATATATGTTCGTTATGTTGACGATATTTTTTATTTTTGCTGAAAACAAGAAAGAATTAGAAAATCTGAAAACTACATTTCAACAAAATTCTGTATAAATTTTACTTATGAAATTAGTGAAAAAAATAAATTTCCTTTCTTTGGTGTTCTCGTCGATTTTAGTAATAATACTTTTAAAACTTCTGTCTATAAAAAAACAACTAGTAAAGACTCTTGTCATCTTAATTTCTCTAGCGAATGCCCTCTTAGATATAAAATAGGTGTTATTAAGAATTTCTTCACGCGAGCGCACGAGAACTCATCCTCTCGCACGCTTTGCTTTAATGAATTAAAAAATATAAAGCAAACGCTGATTAATAACGAATTTCCTAATCAATTGTTGGATTTCCACATTAGGCGTTTCTTGTCCAAAAGTAACTAATAGCGACGGCGAGAGTAGAAACATAAACAATAATATTAATATTTTTTATAAAAATCGGATGAACGAAAATTATAAACAGGATGAATGCAGAATTAATAACATTATAAAAAAATGCATAATACCAGTTGACAATAGCAAAAAAATTAGATTAATTATTTATTATAAAAAATTTAAAACTTCTAACCTCATAGTTAAAAATAATAATTCACCTCCTAGAACAAAATTAAATAGAGCAAATTTTATTTACGAATTCAAATGCCCATTAAGGAATTGTATTCCTCAAGTATCAACTTTCGTAAATAATTATATAGGCCACACTACAAATTGTTTAACACGCAGACTAACTCTACATCTTTCTGACAATAGCTCAATTAGATCTCATTTAAATATTCATGGAGACTTACCGGAGACTATTCGGAATATACTTGTCGACAACACTAATATAATAGCATCATCCACTTGAAAGAAAAGGCTAAAAATAATGGAAGCCTTACTAATAAAAACAAACGAACCAACACTTAATAATATTAACTTTGAACATAGACATAATATCTTGACCGTGTTTTGAAACAAAAAAATGAATTATTTTATAAAACATACATATAACAAACTATTTCTAATTCTAAGAGTTGAAATATAATCCTTGAAAATGGCTAAATGTATAGCCGAAAGTGCTCGGATAAAAAGAACATTCGGACAGTTTTTATATAATTTATCATCTGAAAAGAAAAACATTATTAGATCGCACAAGAAATTATATAAAAAACTAAATAAAAGCACCTTGGCAGTCGTTTTTAATGAAATGTGAATGAAAGAATGATTGCTGCCTAAATACACACACACACACACACACACACACACACACACACACACACACACACACATATATATATATATATATATATATATATATATATATATATATATATATATATATATATATACAGGTTTCACAAATGATTGAACATCATTTAAAATATGAATATTGGAGTAACTACATGTTCCAAGCAAAGGAAATTATACAGGCTTCATGTTGAACAATAATATATTTATGTCTAAAATTTGAACAAGTTATTCAACGGGATGTAGATTTTATAACCGATTTCTCAAATGTTTAATATGCACATTAATATACACACTACCTGTGATACGACACACGTCAAGTCAGTAGTCCAGCTCCTGCCAAACACGCTGTAGCATGTCTTGTGTAACATCCCCCAGCGCATCGCTGATTCTATGCTTAAGTTCACCTGACTTTTAGGGAGAGGAGGTATATAGGCTTTGACAAACCACCATAGAAAAAAAATCACAAAGTATCAAATCAGGTGAACGTAATGGCCCATTGTCATTATCAATGGCAAGCTCGTTCTATTTTCCTGGTTGGTTCTAATTGACATAAGATACTCATTACGTTAGTTTTTAAACATTTTGTTAACATCTGAGACCATTTGAGCGAGAAAGACCTATTAGGCTACAAAATTTTCATATTTTCGAGCACACTGTATATATACAGAATGTATACTTCCAATGATCGCTCAGTTGTTGATCTTTCAATTTGAAATGATCGTGTGCTCTTGTTTTTGATTTGTTTCTCACTGAATAAATCATTTCAAGTTATTTCGGCATTTTGAAAAGGAAAAAATCAGTTTTCTGCCTTGTCAAAGAACAGGTATTTTTTTTAACCAGATTACAATTTAGATTAAATAAAACAGCAATTCCAATTAACTTTCACCTGTCAGATTATCTATCTGGTTAAATATTAATGCAGAAGTGGCAGATTTTTCTCGAATGATTACTCTTTGCATAATTCGTTTGTGCCGATTTTTTCATTGTTCTTTTTTTAATACAAATTCTCAAGGATATATTTTTATTATTTTTCTATTGAATTGTCATATACGTTGTATCTAATTTGTTTACAATAATTAATAAAAGATTGTAAGGCTCCAGAAAAAGTTTTATTATACAAGCTCTGATCAATAACATCGTCGTGTTTGATTAACCTTAGTCTCGACCAAATTTTATTCACTGCAAATTTTATAGTCGTTGATTTGGGATGCGACCTGTGCTGATACATTTTCGGCCGGTAATTTGATCAGGTCCGCGGTTGAGCCGGGGTGCGTCGCCCGAGACGCAGAGATAAAAAAATTATCTAAATATTCTTCTCTTGCTAGATTTTTTTTTACTCATGTGGCAGTGGAAACTTCAGGGGTTATTGGCCCTCGTTCGATTGCGTTCCTTCGGAGGATTGACGCGATTGCGTCTCGATTAAGAAACGAGCCTCGCGAAACGGAGTGGCCCTTGCAGCGTGTCTCACTGGCGACGGTTCGCGGTAATGCTTTCTCCATCATAGCGGCTGGCAGGGGATAGAAAAATTTGTTTATAGTTACGTTGTTCTGGAATTGTCATCATTGGTCGACTGAACTTGCTTTGTTTCAATGACTTTTGTTTTGTTATTATTAGTTACTTTATTCACTGCATATTAACTAATTTCATAGGTCTCTTTCTGGTGCTTCAATTCTGCGTTGAATTTCTACCTATATGTTTAATAGTATTCTCTGTTCCCTAGCATAATCTGTTATTTACTTTACTTCATTCTATATGTAGTATGCTTCTGCAGTTATTATGAAGTCCATTATCTGCTATATTTCTTAAAATATTGTTTATTACAAATGTTTGGTCTACTATTTGAAGAGTCTATGAAAAAAACACACCTATGATACAATATAATGGAGCGAGAATTCTTGCCGTATAATGTTCCAGATATATACCTCTTCTAGGTGAAGAGATCATAAAAAGGGCTATTTATAATACCAAGTTCGTTTTTATGCAAAGGTACACTGCTGTGAATCACACAATTCCTAATAAGATGTCTAATACAAGAAAAGGTAGGCGGAAATATTGGGCGGAGATCGGAATAAAAGGGCGTTGAAAATCGTTTAAAAGGTCAAAAGTGAGAAAGTAATAAACACGGTGGTCGAAATAAGCATCTAAAATAATTCCATTTATGTTAAAACCATCAATACACGTTCGTTCTTTTCTGTCTGTCTATCTCTTTCTTTCCTACTGTCTCTCTCTTTCCCTATATATATATATATATATATATATATATATATATATATATATATATATATATATATATATATATATATATATATTATAAATTAATTGATTTAAAATATGGTTTTTTCGCTACACAGTGATACCATGTTTCAGAAATGGAAGCTAAAGCCCCTGAATTTAATTTTGTTATTAAACCAAAGACATCTATCTATCTATCTATATATATATATATATATATATATATATATATATATAGATATATATATATACTTTATGATAGGATTTTACATTCAAACATGGAAAATAACGCTACATAAATGCAATCATGTTTCGATGTGTATCAACATGTGCTCTAATATTTGATTGGATTGAGCCCCTTTTTAAATTAATGTTACGTACGTTGGGATTTATATTTGATTCTATCGCAATTCATATATATATATATATATATATATATATATATATATATATATATATATATATATATATATATATATATGCATATTATATAAGAATTAATTATATTAATAATTACTTAGTAATGGTATGGGATTAATGGCGAAATCACTTCGCTAACAAAACTTAAAATAAAATATAAGGGTCGTGTTTTTCAAGTAATTGATGATAAGTCTCATTAATGTCTCATTAGTTTTTGGAGGGAAGTTAGTTCGTCATTAATCACATTAACATTGCTGATTAATTATTTGTATAATTACTTCTTTAGGATAATATATATATATATATATATGTGTGTGCTGCACAATTAATATTTTTACTCTAGATATCTCTCCATTTATTTATTTTTCTCATTATATATATGTCTCTCCCCATTTATATATATATATATATATATATATATTAATACATGTCTCATTAAATAATATAGATAAGCGTTGTCTATATATTTTATGCAAGTTTTTTTCATATAGTCTGATAATCTTAATAACATTATCATTAAATAATGAAAGAAAATCACAATATTGATACATACTTTTTTTTTATTTAATCCGATCTGAGCTTTCGGCTTACATAAGCCATTATCAAAGATGACAATTACACAATATATTTATGCAATACACGAACAAGAAATTGATGATAGTATTATTTGTTTACATGGATGATTTCCAAGCAACGATAAACACGTGCATATAAAACGCTGAAAACGAAAATCGCACGACAGCTCATGACGTCACACATGACCACGCGAGAGTGAATCCGATGAGTATTGAGTATGGAAAGCCGTTGGTATGAACCAATGACTTCTGTTACTAATTATAGGCATTTAAGGATATTTTTGGAGATTTCATAGTTTATTTTGTTCAGGTTAGGTTTCAACTGTTTTATGTATATAGCTTCAAGAATTTTTAGTTTTTGTTTATTGTTTTCATGTTTAAGTATAATTGTGTTTTCGACGAGGATTTTCCGGAATTGTGTATGCGGCCAGGCATGTTGTTTTAAATGTCTAAAAATGTTAGAGTTATCATTCAAATGTAGTGTCAAGCGTCGTGAATATATATAAACCTATATTGTTAAAGATAAAAGACAATGAATGTCTGTTATATTTTATCATGCGCCGCTCTGAAGTTCGTATACTTGCTTTAATTTCGGGTGAAATTGATTTAAATTTAAGTAAATATACGGATTTTAGAGCGGCTTATTAATAAACATATTAGACATTCATTGCCTGTTATTTTTAACAATGTATGTTTAAATAATGATCTGCTGTCCCAATACACGATATATATATATATATATATATATATATATATATATATATATATATATATATATATATATATATAACTATTAAAAAAAATGATTCCATCGCGACACAGAAAATACTTGGTTTCGAAATTGACTCAAGTCCTAAAGTTTAATTTCAATATTTAAGTTAAAATTTAGTGTACAGTCTCATTCTCAAGCGATGTTTAGAATTACTAACTGAAGAAATGTTTGACTCATTTATAGATTGGAATTGTAGGAGGAATATGGGTTTTTTTCTTTCGTCATCAAGGGGTCACAACTGTGATGAATGTATGAACGTTTATTATATGTCAAATTTTTGAAGTCGTGTAATGTTGGGTTACCGGATTTTTGTCTGGCTACAATCACTACGTTTTCCAGGCTTTTTTGTTTTTATTACCCTTTGTTAAAACTTACTGACTGACTTTTCTGACTTAATTTATTTGTTTTTTCGTTGATAGTTTTTTAAAGGAGTGATTAGGTATAATTGGTTTGTATTTTTAATTCTATACTTTTATACGTGTTTGAAATGCATTTAATTTGCTAATAGATTTTATATGGTATTGTATAGTTATTTATATATTGTGTTGTCGAATTTCATATATATATATATATATATATATATATATATATATATATATATATATATATATTAGAATTTAATTGCTATTGTAAAAAAATTTTTCTATACATTCAGAAATTAATAATTTTAAAGTGTATATCTAGTTGTGACTGCAAAATCCGTTATTCCATTTCTTTGATTTAAAAAAAAAATGTTTTTTTATAAATTGATGTAAAATATATTATAATTTAGGCTCTACATCTGTATCGAGTACTGTTTTTTTAAAATAAAATAAAATTATAAAGACTAAAGTTAATTGGATCATTAATCTAAATGTTCTTTCTTATTACATGAATACACACATACGCATGTATACAACTCTACGCAACTACATATATATATATATATATATATATATATATATATATATATATATATATATGAACATTTCATTAAAAACGACGTCCAAGGTGCTTTTATGTAGTTCTTTATATAATTTCCCGTGCGATCTAATAAAGTTTTTCTTTTCAGAGGATAAATTATATAAAAACTGTCCAAATGTTCTTTTTATCCCAGCGCTTTCGGCTATATATTTAGCCATTTTCAAGGATTATATTTCAACTGTTAGAATTGGAAATAGAAATAGTTTGTTATATGTAAGTTTTATAAAGTGATTCATTTTTTTTTCATATCTGTTTTGTCATAATATCTTGACCGTGTTTTGAAGAAAAAAAAATTAATCACTTTATAAAACATACATATAACAAACTATTTCTAATTCTAACAGTTGAAATATAATCCTTGAAAATGGCTAAATGTATAGCCGAAAGCGCTCGGATAAAAAGAACATTCGGACAGTTTTTCTATAATTTATACTCTGAAAAGAAAACCTTTATTAGATCGCACGAGAAATTATATAAAAAAACTAAATAAAAGCACCTTGTCACTCGTTTTTAATGAAATGTGCATGAAAGAAGGATTGCTGCCTAAATACACACACACACACACACACACACACACACACACACATATATATATATATATATATATATATATATATATATATATATATATATATATATATATATGAAATGGATGAAATCTTAATATATGTAAACACTTATTTGACAAAATACTCTGTATTTTAATTAAACAATATTAATTACCGGCCTGACTGAGAAATTTCATAGAAATTTCGACTCCTGGCAGACTACGCATATTTTCTACAAAATGTCTCGAATAGTTAGGGCGCTGAATGTAATTAGTACTGTTTAATTAAAACAATATATACTCAAATAAGTGTATCCATAATAAAACAAAAAAACACACCAGCAATATATATATATATATATATATATATATATATATATATATATATATATATATATATATATATATATATATATATATATATATATATATGTATATATATATATATATACACAAAAGTATGGTCGTAAATATTTATTTATTATGGAGTGTTACATTAGAACGTGTACATACCAACTACAAATCTGTACATCTTGTTTCAACGTTAAAAAAAAACGAAAACATTTTTAACATTTTATCGGGTGAGGAATCACGATGTGACTGAAATATTTTATTTAGAAATTTAGTTATCAATGCATGCCTTCCACTTCTCTCATCAAGAAGTTCCCATGAAAGGTATATAATAATTTACCTGCGGAGAAAGAAAAGAAACTAAGTGATTGAGTGGGAGAAAAAGTCGGGTCGGAAGGAAGGAGGTGATATAAACCGAGAAGGAATAAATCCAGTCAATGGAATTCTGTCGAATCGTAGAATTTGAACTTTAACTAGTTTGGTTAGGTTAATGTTTCTAAAGCGAAAACATTCTGTGCTCGGAGATAATTTTTTTTTTTAAGCTTATCACCCCAAGCAAGGCTGGAAGCCACTAGCACGTAAGGGGTTACAGAAGGTTTGGAGGAAGAGCAGATAGGAGTGGTAAAGGAGAGGATGTGGAGAAAGATAGTGGATCGATCAAGGCAAGGGGGTTACAGAAGATTTGGAGCGAGAGCAGATAGGAATGAAAGGTGAAAGGATGTGGAGAAGGGAAGTGGATAGATCAAGGCAACTGGAGATGTCGATTGACCTTACACTTAAATAGTTGGAGATTGTATTTGTCAGGGAAACAGGAATAAGGAAGGGAGTTCCACAGGCGAGATGTGCGAGACATGAAGCTATTGGAGTAGAAGTGACGTCTACATCTAACAGTTTCAACAGTGAAGGGGTGGGAACGGGATGCCAGCCTAGTAGGACGTTTAAATTCACGAGGCCTAGGAACCAGCGAAAGCAGCTCATTGGAGCAATTACCGTGAAAGTATTTGTAAAAAAGACGGAGCGAGGCAACGTTGCGTCTGTGATGAAACGGACTTTCTAATATAAATTAGAATATTAAATGGTTTTAAAATCTTTACATTGCTATATTTTTTGTAGTTATCTAAATTTTACTTTACGATATGAATTAGAATTCTATATCTTTTTTTCACTTTAGTATTATTTTTTTACATGAGCATTATAAAAGATAAAATAATCCAAGTGTTGAAACTTGACTAATGCATGGAATAATAATGCAACACAAATTGTACTTAGAACAAAATGTATTGAAACAAGAAAGTGTACACAATATTTACATATAGTCTTTTGTATATTCCTGGGAAGACCGTTCCTGGAGAATGTGTTGACTAAGTCGCAGTCGGGCAGAGTCTCTAGTTGAATCTCTTGATTCGCCTCCCTTGTCTTCCCGGTACCAACCATATTTATATGGTCGGTACTCCACTATGCAAATTAGGTGGATCCTACCACAACACCAAGTAATATAACGTTTAAGTTTTTTAAAAGGATAAATAGGTGGTGAAATCTAGATAGAAATAAAGGTAAAATAACATTAAAATTCGAATTAAGCTTCAATTTTAAAAAAAAAACTAAGTTGGAAAAGAGAATTGATGCTATTGCATATGGATAAAAATGAATAATGGAAGATGTACATGTGCTAGGATCGAAACCCGGATTTGTTACCCTTGGGCCATCGCTGCCCTGTTAAAATGCACTGCTAATTTCATGTGTATTGTTTTTACGAATGCGAACGAACATTTTAAATTTTAATTAATTTTATTTTTTTCATTTGTTAAAAAATCCTCATATTATTAAATTAATTAATTAATGTTAATTATAAATTATAATTTAAGGGGTTAAGTTATCCCGTTTGAGCTAAATAGGGGATAAACAATAAAATTAACCTCAATGAAATTAAGATTATTATATTCCAGTTAATTTGCAGAAGTAAGAATAAATTAGAATATTCTAGGTTTAGGGTTAAATTTCAAATTCAAATTAAAATAAATTATGCATTATAAGTAGAATTCTATTGACGGTGGTTATGCTGCTATGTTTTAAACATAAGAGCATTCATTCATACATTAGACATTTCTTTAGCAACATTGTAAAGTTAATTCTTTTGTATGTTGACCATTTATTGGCGTTTCGTATCTCCGATTCAACAGACTGTCCTTGTTCTCGTATTTAATTATTTGTATTTTCTCCTGCAGGCAGAGAAAACACGATTCGTTTAATGACCTCGAGATTCTAGCTTGTTTTAGGATTTTCCATTTAACTTTAGGTGTTTTATCCTTGTCGTTTAATTCCCAAAAATACTTGGAAAGTGAAGTCATGTTTCGTTTATCTGCGTTATTAAAAGTTGAGATATGTTTAAAAAGGCGTTTTTTTAAATCATTCATTGTGTTACCGACGTAAAAACGTATGGAAATCCTAGGATTTTTAACCGAGGTAATAGTACACCCGTATACTCTGGATTTTGTTAAACACCTGTTGGATAACGGGCATGGGTTGGGATTTTTAAAAATTACACAGTTTACTAGTAGTAGACGCTGTAGAGTCATCCCTAGTATACCCGTTACTCTTGTTATATAATTTTATATTTATATAAATAATAATATATTTCATAATATTTTACTGTTGTGTTATTTATTTATTTTTTCTAAATTATTTGTGCAACTATAGCTAAGTTTTAGAGTGTTACGGTTGAAAATGTTCCTCGGCGAGCTCTTTTTAATTAATGAAGATATCAGCTGTATGTCCTTTTTATAAAGTTGATGATGAGCGCTCATCCACGTAAAAATATCATCGCATCATCCTCCTTCGTGTCAGCAGCTAATTCCCTGAGTCTGTTATCAACAGAAACAAATCCAAGAGAGACAAGCACTATGCATTTCAGTGTTATTCGGTCTCTTCTTATGCCTTAAACATCATTACCCATAGATTTAACGAAGTGCTTCATAATAAATTATTCACGATAGCAATTGAAAAGCTTTTGGAAAGGTGGGTTGAAGAGCGTTGCTATACAAACCCTACGTCTATGGGTTTTTTAGAGGTGTCTTCTCAATTATCAACCCCAAACTTCCGTGTGTACCTGGCTATCGTCGTTTATGGCTATTGTTTAGAAGCATATATCAATGCAGGCGTTATTCAAGGTTTTCCCCTCGGCCCCTACCCACTGTCAGTTTTATATTAACGATCTACCTAAGATCATTCTCAGATCATTAATAAATATCTATGCAGTTGATACCACTTTTTATTGGTGCACGTTTAAAAAAATCTAAATGCCCAGACTCAGGCAGTTAAACTCCCCTCTAACAGATAATAATTATGTGTGAATTTCAACCATAAACCTCTTTGAAACTTGAATTTAAACAGAAAAATAAATTATTTTAGATGAAAACAAAAATTTCAAACGAAATATACTAATTTCAAAAATAGTGGAACGGTTTAAATTCTCAAATTTTAAAAGAATGTAAATTTATATATTCACTAAAGGAACATTGTATAAAAATGATCTTTATTGAGCTGCTACAAATGTTCAATTCTACAAAATCCTATGAAAATCACTGTTGAATTGGAAGTATAAAATTTTACCAGAATTTCAGACATTTTCGTACTTCAAGCAGTAACACACCTACCTGCGCTGGTGGTATCACGGCTCCGACTAGCTTGGACCGGCTCTGGCCTGGACAAGCTATGACAAGCCAAGACTAGCTATGACTAGCTTAGACCAGCTCTGACCAGCTTGGACAAGCTATGACCAGCTATGACTAGCTTAGACCAGCTTAGACCAGCGGCCCGAGTGAAAGCACTCGGGTCCCCACGTTAAAAACCGACCTTCATGCAGTAAGTCTCGTCATGCCAGAGAAATTAAACACTGAAGGTAGGCTGAAGGATATGTGCGTAAAGTTTATTCTAATGAACAAGTGTGGAAGAGGCCGTAAAGAAATATTTTCAGAACGAGATCACAGGGCAAAAAGGATTGTAAAGAATGACCATTATAAAAATAACTAATTAATTAGCAGTTATAGATGAGGAGTTTCCTCAACGATTGTTAAATGTCGAGCGTTGAAAGTATGACGTCCGTGTAAAAAATTATATTTTGCTAACTTGCCATCTGATTAATTTAGAAAGAAAACATTACGGCTTGATGAAATAGAATATAGCTGTTATTCTTTTTTTTCTTTTTTCTTTTTAACGCCAGGTTCCCTGTTTATTCGCAGAGTGGGGAAATTCTTCTGCGCTAAGACCTTGGACTCCAGTGAAGCGTCTACGAAGTAATTAGATTTTCTTTGTGTGTTTTTCATAAATACTAGTTGGACATTTAATTAAAGTTAATGTCTTCATATCAATGGACTCTGCAAGGGAACTAAATCTGGGGCTTTTCGTTGAAATGCCATGCAGCACAATGATACTAAACCTAATTTAGCTTTATTAAAAACATGATCGAAGATAAATGGGTTTGATGTTTTAACATGACCAGATAAAAAAACCTGACCATAATCCGAAAGAAAAGGCGGAGAGAGAGAGAGAGTTGAAGTTGAGGTTATGATAATGGAATCATAAGAATGAGTCAGAATTAGAGAGAATTTCTTAAAATGATTGGGAAAATATGAATAAAGATTATTGCAATAGCATGGTTAAAAATAACTAGAAATATGACAGAAACTTACTGCTTAAATAGGTATCATTTTAATCTATTAATTAAACGAGCCAATAATATTTTACCCTTATTAAAATTTCCTTGTGTGATTATTTCTGACTTAAATAGTTTTTATATCTTTTTAGCGTTATGAAATTCATTCACGATGAATTTTCCAAACAAGATTTATTCATTTTATTTAACACGTTAAAATTTAATTATACATCAAAAAGAATTTTTTATTAAAATGTCAATACTTTTGAATATCAATATAAGTTTATTGAATATATTTATTGAATAATTCCGTTGATTAACGCATCTGTTCATAAGTTGAATTTGTCGAGATTTGATCGGCTTTATCGATTATTGATTTTTACAAAAATTATAGATTTCTTAGGCTAAGAACATATCTCTTACATTGATAATGTATGTGCCGCCTTTGGTCAAAATCGGTTGGCTGGATCCCGAGTGAAAATGTATCACATAGACAAAGAGTCAGATAGACATCTTCTGTTTGTTATATATAGAGATTACCCTGAGCAGAATAAACAGTCCATAACAATCACATAACTGAGCACACATTGAAATGTTTATTTAGGTTATATTTTCTTGTAGATGCCATTCAAAAGCTAAGCGAAGTATTAAGAAACAGGAAAACTTCATTAGAAACAAAGAAAGGAGTATTTAATTACCATGTCATATTGGTCCTTCCATATAGCTGTGAATACTGGACAAGTTCCCCAAATGTGAGGACGAACCTTGAAGCATCCGAAATATAGTTCTACCGAAGAATACTGAGAATCCTATGGAGTGAATATGTGAGCAACGATGAAGGTTTAGAGAATATTGAAACAAAAAAAAAAGACACATATTTAACATCAAGAAGAGGCAAACGAAATTTATAGAGTACATAATGAGGAAAGCCGACTTGGAAAATTTGACACGCTGTGAAGAAAGTCAAGAGCGACAGCGGAAAACAGTCCATAATCTAGCTAACCAGCTTGGACACTTCGACGTGTTGTAAAGTTTAGCAAGGTTGTCTCCCTTGATTAATTACAACTTAGTAGCGAGCTCAATCCCCGAGTGTTTCATATTTTTGGCATTGTGCCACATCTATGCAAGGCTTAGAAATTAAAAGGGCACTTCGACGTAGTGTAATGGTTAAGAAGCTTGGGTTGCTAGATCAGTTACAACTGAAACAGTGAGTTCGATCCTCACTAGGTGCACCATATTATTTAGCATTGTGCCACAACTACGTTATGTTTAGAAACTCATCATGACCTATCTAACAAACTTGTGTATATGGTTATCCGAACAGGAATTAGAGGAAAAAATCACTAAGAGCTGCATAGCTGAATGGAAAAGACATCTAGAAGTAGATGTTCACAGAGGGCAACCGGTCAGTTAGCTATCGAAATATTCTTCTATATTCCATAGCTTGTCGTCGACTGGGATAAACTTTTCTTATAACTGGAGCCAATGGCGTTGATCAAATTCAATTACATAGGAAGCCAGCTGATTTACGGCGATAGACTCTCTGCTAAATTACATTTTAGCAGAACACACACACACACACACACACACACACACACACACACACACACACACACACATATATATATATATATATATATATATATATATATATATATATATATATAAACATATATATATATATATATATATATTGTATTCAAAATATGACCAATGCAAACAAGAATTTATTAATATCTAAATATAATTTGTTCGAAGAGGAATCAAACATAATCTGAAATATATTAGTTTGAGTCATAAATAGCTTGCATTTTGGTTTATTCTTGAAAAGATAAAGTACAATTACATTTTATTCAATTATATACCCACCATTATTCACAATGACTTGCGTCCACTCCTATGCTTTTTGACTAAAACTACGCAAGTTTATTTTAATCATTTCATTGGAAGAAAGGCAATAAAACCACTATCACACAAAGGGTTACCGAGATGAAAGAATACGAAAAAAGAGTAACACTATTAAGGATGGATGATAATAAAAGAAGTGTAATGAAGAAGACATTAGATAGCGATTGACATTGCATTTAAACTTTTGTAGATCAAAGTTGGGCGGAAACCATGCAGCCGGATGGGAGTTTCACAAGCAGAAATGCGAGAGAAGAAAACGTTAGCATAGAACTTATGGTTGCATCTAGCCAAATCAACTGTAAATTGATGAGATCCTGTTGCCACTCTAACTTAAATTCATGAAGCCGAGGAAAGAGGAAAGATTATTCAAACAATGACGATGAACCTATTTATTGAAAAGGCACAGAAAAACCGCGTTACGGCGGTGGGAATGTAACTGAAGCCGAGACACTAGGTGGAGACAATAATATTTCCAATTATTCGTTGGATTTTATCAAGAATATCTAAATATATAGAAGGAGCACCGTATCATGCATGGCAGTAATATCCAAAGCATGGGTGAATGGTAGACATTTTGTTTTATTTGAAAAACTTAGCTTTCATTATAGAAGGGTTCCCCCATCAAAAGATTTTCAGCGATCGTAAAAATTAATATTAATTTAACGAAACATCAGATATTGGTTGATTTTTTTACGGCTTATCAAAGATATCTGTCTATATTTCTGAGATGATGTATTAAGTACATTATTTTTCGGATTATTGTCCTCATCTTTGTCGCCATATTTATTACAACGTTTCGGCCGTTGTACGCTCCGACCTTCTTCAGGTGGTTGGAATATCGAACTGAACCCTTTATTTCGCTCACTGGGGTAGACTGTTCTAGTTCTGCGTGCCATGTTTAATGGATGTCAGTTATCTCCTGTTAATTCCCCTCTCCAAGATCTCCACCGCCTTAACCGGGTATTGAACTCATACTCTTCGGGTCCTGTCACTGGATCTAACTAACGCCTTTATCCTCAAGGAACAGTGGATAAAGGCATTGGTTAGATCCAGTGACAGGACCCAAAGAGTGTGAGTTCAATACCCGGTTAAGGCAGTGGAGAACTTACAGAGGAAAATATTAACAGGAGATAACTGATAACTGACATCCATTAAACATGGCCCGTGGAACTAGAACAGTCTACCCTAGTGAGCGAAATAAAGGGTTCAGTTCGACATTCCAACCACCTGAAGAAGGCCGGAGCGTACAACGGCCGAAACGTTGTAATAAATATGGCGACAAAGATGAGGACAGTAGTCCGAATAATGTAAATAATGGACTTATCAACACTTTGTTGTTGTTGTTGTTTTTTTGTTTTTTTTTAAATAAAGCAGCATATATTTTGAATTGGAAGAATAATCATTTTATTTGAGAGTGAAAACTTTAAAATGATTTTTCACATACGAGTTCTGCTATTTAATCCACAGATCGGGGTGAGGAAATCAATGCATATATTTTCAAAGTGTATTTGTAAGATGTTTCTAAATTGTTTTGCTATACACACGATCCTTTATCATACCCAATAACCAAAAGTCACAGGGTATAATTGGCCCATATTTCTTTACAACTCCAACGGTGACTGCAAATGCTTACTTACAGATGCTTCAAGAGTTTACCATTGATAACATAACCAGAAGTCACAGGGTGTAATTGGCCCATATTTCTTTACAACTCCAGCGGTAACTAAAAATGCTTATTTACAGATGCTGCAAGAATTTACCATTGATATCATACCCCTACAAATCAGACGAGCAGGGTATTTCCAACAGGACGGTGCACCGCCTCATTTTTCCCGTACTGTTCGCGCGTGTCTCGATCAAAGTTTACTAAATATTTGGATAGATCGCGGCGGACTATTGACATGGCCACTAAACTCCTCTGATCTGATACTCTGTAACTTCTGGTTATGGGGTATGATAAAGGATCGCGTGTATAGCAAAAAAAGTTAGAGACATCGAAGAACTCAAGAACGAAATAAAAGGTGTAATATCAAACATTCCCCGTGAAATGCGTGTCAAGACACTAAATTGTACTGTTGATCGCTGGTTTTTGGACATCACTCGTGCTGGTGGACATGTGGAGACTGTTAAACTCTGAATAATGATTCTATACGAGTGTTAACATAATTTTCACTCACCCTGTATTATTTGGTATTGCAATTAGTTCCCAGAAACGGAAATTATGTTTGACTGAAACTAATCGTATCTATTTTCTTTTCTTATTTT
Organism: Acanthosepion esculentum; assembly: GCA_964036315.1. Taxonomy (NCBI): domain Eukaryota; kingdom Metazoa; phylum Mollusca; class Cephalopoda; order Sepiida; family Sepiidae; genus Acanthosepion; species Acanthosepion esculentum. Next base: position 46,967,895 of record OZ038491.1, read on the forward strand.
GGGAGGTATGCAACTGGACTGTTTCTTGAAACGTATTGGCAAAAATAAAAGTTACAATTGGCCAGTCCAAAGCAGATGTCAAATGCCGAAAGTGACTCTGTCGGACTTGTGCGCAAATATAGTTACCGTAGCCGCCCCGGCAAATGTGAACGAAATATACATTTATTATCTGAATAAATTCTTCTTTATTTACGGAGGGTTCACCGGAGGTGATGCGACTTCGGGGAAACGTATATATTTGGGGTTCTGAACAGAAACCTTTGATCGATTATTTGCAAGTATTCAAGAGATGCAATGCAATTTTGATATGAATTAGGAAAGGGTGGTGTTCTGTCCGCCATAGCAATCTGCATCTGGAACAGACATTTAACGGGAGAATGTAAAACCATTTGGTCACTCATTCATTTCGCAGAAGCCGATTTTCTCTGTATAATTTACGAGAATTTTGCGTTATGCCACTTAAACAGTGTTGGCTTTGAACGCGAATGATTTGTTAGGGCAATAAATTGCGACCAGCAGAGCACGGTAAGACTTTGTGGATTCTATATTTCGAAGTTAACATTTTCTCAGTCTCATTAGATTTATTAGATTGATCTGCTCGTTGAGGAAATCTGAGCCAGGAAAAGGAATGTTCATATCACATTCTTATAGGCGCGCGAAAATAATTAGGTGAAATTTCAAAATGTGAGAACGGAGTTGAAAAATGTGTAGCAATTAGCAATATATATATATATATATATATATATATATATATATATATATATATATATATATATCACAGCAATAAACATATGAAGCTTGATATTACTAGACATATTAAAAACGGGCGAAGCAACCGGTTTCGCTCCCGCTCATCAGGCTTACAACGGGAGATTTAATTTAAATTAAAAAAGACAGAAAATGTACAATGAACAGGAAATGTGGAGGAGAAAAAAAATTGTGAGAAAAAGGAGCTAGAGGCAAATGACAGGGAGCCCCAACAAACACTCACGTTGTTTGCACAAGGAAGGCTTGCGGGACCCGATGTAAAGTGCCTCCAGCACCTTCAGGTGAAATAACGAGTGTGACCGGGACAACACGGTGAACTGGTCAACACTAAAATTAGCTGCACAAGATATGCTCTTTAATACGTGCTCACATATGGCGGACCCGTAGGTGTTTGGGACGAGTCCATTCAACGGCAAAGTGTGGTTCCTGATTATGGTAGGAACGTGCTGTTTAATTCTCATGTCCAGGCGTTGTTATGAGATGAGGTTATATTTGACATTTGTAGCTAGGCTGTTTTTTAACGTTTAACGTGTGTAGTAGTGAGTTTACTGAGAATCGTTCCTTTTATCAGTAGCATGCTATTCATATTGTGAGCAGGCAGATATGGATTTTACATACGGCCGCACGAATAGTAATGGACACGAAGCTGCACGGCCGTGTCAGTTTTGGTTTCCTGACCGAAGACAGTCGAGTCATCCACCTACTGTTTATCGTCGCGTTGCTATGGTATGATTCGTAGCATCACAAACTATGAATCGAAGAAGACCGATAATTGCTCGTACATCGGATACCGAAAAACACATTTTATACGCTGTTAGAGACAAACCTGCTATCAGCACACGTCAAGTCATCCTAGCATCCCGTACATCTCATAGTACCGCATCGAGGGTAATTCAAGAGCAGTTTTTTCGCCTACGGATCACTTACTACAGAAGCACTTTTGCCGATGGTTTATTGCACAAACTGCCGTTCCGTTGTTGTCTATTTAGACTTGCTTACGGATGAGACAATATTCTGAAAGATGGAATGGGCGGATTGGAATCCCTATGGTACTATATAGGCGAGACACCAGTATCAGTTTACGATTAATGTGTGGGGAGAAACTAATGGTGACTCTCTGGTAAGTCCATGAGTTCTCATAGCACTTCTTACAAGGACCTTATTTCGAACACACTTCCAGACCTGCTAGAGGATGTACCCCTGCAAATACGAAGAAACATGTGATTTATGCATGATGGGATTCCAACACATTTTAGTCGCATTTTTCAAGATGCACTGGCTGACATCTACCATAAAATATGGATAACTTGGGGTTAGAATACTACTAGAATAATACTTATTTAACTACAATTTTAAAATATTTTTACTCTTAATAACTAATAGACTATTTTTCTTTTTAAATCAAATAAATGTAATAGAATTAATTAAATTATTTAAGAATTGTTTTTTCATATCTAATATAAGTATGTATATTACCAGCTCCCATATTTTTATTTTATTTTTAAATATTATTTAAGGATAATTTTTAGAAATGACGGCAAAGAATAGCTATTTAATTTCTTTGCTTCAGTAAAATTTTATTTTTTATAAACTTAGTAATATATAGTTTCTCATGCATGCACAACGGACATGACCTACATATTCTAGCTTTTCTTTTTAATTTCCATTTTACTGTAGGTGTCTCTTTGGTTTCTTTTAAGTACCAGAAATATTTCGAAAGGGATGCCTGATTTCTGTACTTATTTCTCCTAAATGAAGTTTGATGTTGATTGAACTTCTTTTTTAAATCATGGCTTGTGCAACCTATATAGATTTTTATGTTTTCGGGATTCTCAATAGATGCTATGTTACACTAATGATTTTGTGCGACATTTATTTTGTAGAGGACAGTTATGAGGATTTCTACAGTTACATAATTTTTGTTTGTCTTCATCTGTTTGTATTTTTTATTTTTATGTTGTCTAAATTTCTTTGGTTTTGGTCTAAGTGTTTATTGAAGCTATTAGCTTTATGTTTCTTAATAATTTTTTCTAATTTTTCAGTACAGATGTAACTTAATTTTAGTGTATTTTTATTGAAAATAGTAATAAGGATATTATCTCTAGGAAAGTGCTTAACTATTAATGCAAGGAATTTTTGTCCGAATTTGTTCTTTACCATTTGGTTGTATGGGGTGTATACCAAATTATTTTTATACTTCTGTTTTTTATATGCTTTCCATTTTCCTTTTTATATAAGTTAGTTTTGTGCTTTTGTAGCCACTATCACTTAGAGCTTTATTATAGAAATAATTATGTTCATAGAAATTTATGCTCTGTAAATTTACATGGAGCACTGTTTTGTAAAAATAAAAAAATATCAATAACACAGGATTATATATCTTACTGTCATATATATATATATATATATATATATATATATATATATATATATATATATATATATATATATCCGATTCTTGGTGGCTAGGCAGACCCTAGTTAGAAAATTCCACTATTGTCACATTCCTGTCTTTTCCTTTTTACACCTCTCTTACGTGTTTATAGCTATATATACTGTCTTCCTTGATAAGATATTGGATGTTTTATTGCGCGAACATCAGTAAAAAAACGCCCGCAGACACACAAACACACACAATCACACACACACACCTTCACACATACATATATATATATACATATATATATATATATGTACAAATATATATATATATTAAAATATAGTAAAATATTTAACTCTAATACTCTTAAGTTAAGCTATAGTTGTGCTGATAACCTAGAGAAAATAATTAAAAACATAACAATAGTATATTCAGCAAGTATACGAATTCGGAGAGCCTGACAACCCACAAGGTTGCGAAAAGCAACATTAAGCAAAATGACACAAATAATAAATCATGTAACTGCAGGAATCCCAATAATTGTCCACTAAATAATAATTGTTTAACTAGCTCTGTAGTTTATCTCAGTACAATATCAACACTAGAAAATCCAAATATAAAGAAATTCTACATAGGTTGCACCATGAGAGCATTCAAGGAACGCTGGCGGGGTCATCTGCAATCTTTTCATAATAGTAACTATAAATATATGACTTCATTATCCAAATACTTTTGGAGTCTAAAAGAAAAAAAGAAAACACCTAAGGTTAAATGGAAGTTAATTAGAAAGGCCCGTCCATGTAACTCACTATATGCCCCGTGTTACCTATGCCTTAACGAGAAACTTGAAATAATTAGATTTAAAAATAAGACTGATCTTTTAAATCAAAGATATGAACTAACAGTTAACTGTAAACATCGTTTTAAATTTAACTTAGTATAGAGATCATATACTTTCAATGATAATGATAAGTTAAACTTAATAGACTATTACCTTTTTAGCATGATAGTCGCCAGATCGATATGAATGTGTACTATGTAATTACAAAGTATCATACGTGTCTGTATTTGTATGTATATATTTGTATGTTATGTAGAGTTGTTTCTACTGTTGGATATGTATATGTGTATATAGGGGTATATATATGTAGTTTTTTTTTATGAAGGTATATGGTTGTATATATTGGCATCTATCATAGGTTAAACTGTTTATGTGTACGAGTAAGGGTGTAAATTCTGGTAAGTGTCTACCACTAAATGTGTAAGTATATGTTTGGGTATATAGAGATATATATGTGTACTTCTGTGTGTGTAAATATGTGTATGCATATGCATATGTATGTATATGTATGTGTGAGTGTGCATATATGTGTGTATATGTAGTATGTATGTTTCTATGTGTATGTATATGTTTATATATGCATATATATATGTATATCTGTGTATGTTTAAATGTGTATATGTATATGTATGTATGTATGTATATGGTTGTACATTTATATGTATGTGTGGGTATTTATATGTATGCGCTCGACTGTTGGTGTACTGTATATCTGGATGTGTCGATATGGGTATTTATATATGATTAGATATTTATGTATATATGGTTGTATGTTTGTGTGTCATTGTATGTGTATTTGTATGTATGCTTTAGTGGTTTGGAGTGTATCATAGATACAAACTAAAATCTACTTTCGTTGATAAGGAACCTTTAATTGCTTACAGACCGTTGTTCTTTTCTTAAATTATTATAAACTTTTAATATATTTTATCATAATGTTGTTGGAATATTATTAGAATATAAGCTGGTCTATGTATGCTTATTTCTTTTCCCTTTTCTATGCATGTGTCTACATGTTTATATATATATGTATATGTGTTTGTATATGTATGTGTGTATGCGTGTATATATATATATATATATATATGTATGTACGTATATATATTTGTATGTATGTGTATATGTATGTATGTGTGTATGTATGTATGTGTATGTATATGTATGTGTGTAGATGTATATGTGTGTATATATATGTATGTATGTGTGTATATGTATGTGTAGTTGCGTATGTATGTGTGTATATATATGTACAAGCGGATGTGTATATGCATTTTTATATTCATATCGTTTTAATTTACGTTTGTTTAATTTTTCATATATATACTTGTATTTTTAAATGTCTGTGTATATATTTAGTTTATATGCATATATGTATACGTGCGTATGTATGTACATCTAGATATGTATGTGTATGTATGTATGTATGTATGTACTTGTATATAGTTGCATTTTTATGTACATATTTCTTCACTTGCTTTTTTTACTTTTCTGCGTCGATGTATGGGTCAATATATTTATATGTGATTATCTATATATATGTTTATGTGCGTATGTCTGTATATGCGTACCTATTATGCATATATATGTATATGCGAATGCATGTGTTGATTTGTATGCGTATGTGTGAGTGTACAATTATATATGGAGGTGGTTATTTACTTTTGTCTGTAATGTGTCGAAAACTATATGTTTTTAAAAATGTATATATATATATATATATATATATATATATATATATATATATATATATATATATTTATATATATTTATTTGTTTAAATTTTCTCTCTGTATATTTGACCGGTTTAGTTATATTTCAAGTTAAAATTCGTTTAATAACATATTAAGCCACGAATAGCTTTGACATCTGACCGTCTAGATCATATTGAATGTAGATGTATGTGCCTGTGTGTATTGATGTGTATGTGTAAGTAAAGTGCATTTGCCTATGTATGGTTTGATTTTTTGTATGTGTGTGTATATATCTAAATACGTCTGAGCGCTTAACATGCGTGTGTTCGAATGATTTCGCGTGAGAGGCGACTAACATGTTGAAATGAAACTAAAGTGTATACATTTCTGTCTGGGATTCTGAACATCCCTTTCAACATAATTTCAATGAAAATACAAATTAAATAGCATATATATCTATTATTTTTATTTTTATATTTTTATATTTTTTCTCCTTGGTAATTCTACAATTTAAAACTTAATAGAGATTTGATTTAGATTTCTAAATAGGTAATTTTAATTTTTTACTTTTAATTTTAATTTCAAATTTTATAAATCTTTTCATATCTATGATAACCTTGCTTAGTTGTCAAATTTTTCGAATCACCCTATACTTGTATTTTGATTGGTCACTCTAGCTTATGTAACAGCGTTTACTCCTAGTTAAGGATCGTTGATTAATTTGAAACTTTTAAAACCATTTATTCTATATTCTACATCGTCACTTAATAAGACACTTGAAGTGTTGAAACAAAATGGCTACTTTTGTCGTGATTTTATAACATATTTATATTGTAATATTCAAATAAATAATTATATATATATATATATATATATATATATATATATATATATATATATATATATATATATACAAACACATCTTAGTCTGCAAATCCTCTTTTAGGCATGTCTGATTGAATAAATTGCAAACAACATGTCTGTTTATTTTTAACATAATCCTTTCATATTCACGAATATTTTGATGTATATTAAAATTAAATAAAGCAAGAAATACACTGAAATAACAGTGAGAATGACTTTTTATATTCCAAAGGCAAAAATTATGTATGCAATGAATAGGTACACATAGTTTTTGCCTTACCAGTTGCACCCCTGATTATGATCTCTGAAAGATATGAAAAGTGCCGGGGAATTAAAAGTGATTCTCACTGTTACAGTGTTTTTCTTGACCTATTCAGTTGTAATATACATAGGAAAATATTCGTGAATATGAAAGAATTAAGATCAAAACATAGCAGACGTAATCATTGGAATTTTTTCAAGCAGCCTTAAATTTTGCTGTCTGAGTACATACATACACACACATACACACGCACACATATATACATATATATATATATATATATATATATATATATATATATATATATATATATATATATATATATATATATATATTGTTGAATTTCTCTACATCTATGTCGATGTCCCTAACAAAAACATTATAAAAATGGGCGCAATATCATCTCTCTCTCTCGCTCTCTCTCTTTCTCTCTTTGGTGCTTAGACAAAACATACATACATACATATATATATATATATATATATATATATATATATATATATATATATATATATATATATATATATATATATGCGATTTTTATATATATTATTTATATATTATATATGTGCTGTACTTATTGGAAAGCCCTCAATATCAGTGATAGAGCTAACATATTTAGTTCGATTGATGTGAGTTTGTAACACTGGGATTCAAGCTACTTGCAATCGACTGATGATTGTAAATAGCCTGAATCCCAGGGTCACAAACTCACCTCAATCCAAATCTGTATATATATATATATATATATATATATATATATATATATATATATATATATATATATATATATATATATAATCGAGCCAAAGCACACACATGTGCTGAAGAATGTGTTCAAGCATGAAAATTAAAATCTTCAGACACACGAGGTTGTATATTAATATTCTTTCGTTTTTATTATTATTATTTCATTTAGATTCCTCGACTAGTTCCGGCCATCATCGCCATCATTAAGAGAAAAACAATTCTGCTTGCTGGTAGCAGTGCACTACAGAAATTAACGTCTTGTCGGAGAAAATGAGCTTTTGTCTGTAGTTTTCATATATATATATATATATATATATATATATATATATATATATATTTAAAGACATTTTTTAGGTTTAACATTCGAACCTGTATCCTATACGGAACCGTCATATAGCCTGACGTGCCTTAACCACTCGGCCACAAAGAATTGCCTAGGTCGAATTTACTTCTCATGGCGTATCAAATGTAAACAAATGAAGTCACACATTATGAAATGGAAAAAGTCCGTCAATTATTTAAAGACATTTTTATGTTTAACATTCTTTTTATAGATACAAGTGTTCTGTTTACAATAAACAGTATTAAATAACATTTAATATATATATATATATATATATATATATATATATATATATATATATATATATATATATATATATATATGTATGAGAGTATTTTGTCAGCATGATTTCATTAAGACATATTTCGTTGTAGCGTTTAGACATATTCTGCCTACACATATTCAATAAGATCCTTTCATTCTCCCGATTAAGTTTTTTGATGTTATTACTGAAAGACGAGAGAAAATCGCCATGTTTATACATTTATGTTTTATTACTAAGTACTTATGCTTTGTATTCAGTTTTTTGGGGATTTTCAGGTAATGTGGAGTTTCTGATGTATTTGTAATCTGTTCCGTGTGGGTTTAATTTCTTCCAATTGTTCGGGAGTAGTTATGTTTTAGTTTGCTATGCATGTTTTCTTTTCTGCTATTGAGCATGTGTAATTTTTCACATGTCTACATTTAAAATTCCAGGTGTCAATATTTTGGTATTTTTGGTATATATATATATATATATATATATATATATATATATATATATATATATATATATATATGTATATATATGTATATATATAATTATGAAGAAATCTAATATATATATTTTAATATATATAAATATATATATATATATATATAATTATGAAGAAATATAGTCTTAAGATATGCTATATTTATGGGATAAAGTGCTCAATATCAGAGATAGAGCGTGTGTAAATATAAAAGTGAATATTGAGGCGACAGTCTGTTTCATGCTAGATGCAATCGTCAGGACTGACGATAGCATCTACCATGAAACAGACTTTCGACTCTAAGTGTTGACTTCTGTGTTCACTTCTATATTTATATATATATTTATTTATTCGAAAATTATAACATAAATATTTTATAAAATCACGACAAAAATAGCCATTTTGCTTCAACACCTCTGGTGTCTTATCAGAGATGTTGAAAAAAATTACTATTTTTTTAGTGATTTTATAACATATTTATGTTATAATTTTCGAATAAATAATTATATTTGTTCTACTCTGTATTGAGCACTCTTTTGAGAATAGTAATTGTTGGTTATTGGAATTCATTCCGTATACACCAATTCTATACTTGTACAAATATATATATATATATATATATATATATATATATATATATATATATAATGGGTTACACGTAGCTAAGAAAACCGACGGATAATGTTGATGTCTGAAAATGCTTGTCCTCAGGTAGCAATTATAGCTAGGATGAAATGTTCCTTCACAGAGAACGTGTTATTCACGCCAGTCATCTACAGTTACTTTTAGATAATTATTTCTTACTATCGTTCTGGCCAGGAGTCAGTGCAGAAATATGAATGATATCGAAAGATTCCTTAAAAAATTCATAGAACCAGAATCGTAAATATTTCTTTACCTTTATCTGAAATGCTAACTTAACTTCCGAGAACACCACCAGAATTATATTGAGGACGGGCTTTTGATGATCTGAATTTGTAGCAATGATATTCAAACAGGTATTAAATTTGTCTTAACTAGAGTATTTTAAAATGTTATGGAAATATTTTCCCGGGCATTAACAGGATGAACTTCACACATCACTTTATATTATGAATATTAAACTTAAAGATTCCTAGATGACAGTCGACTATGGTAATCACGAGGGAGGAATATGTATATTATTAGAATTACTGATTCATAAATAAGTTTAACATATTTCCCAAGACTCAAACTAGAGAAGTCTCAGTTTTCATTACAGCTTTAGGTTTCTTGTGTAATAAATTGTTTTCTTGATCCACTTAATGAATTACGGTGATATCACTTTGAAACCTCCGCTCTCGTGTGATCACCCAAATTAAGGAAAGTCAGAATTGGTCAGTACCACTCGGGAATACCAGGTGCTTTCAGCTTGATTTGCGAGGGATTCAATGGATAACGCCTCGTAATTGGAAATATGAGCGACGTGTTCTAAATCCAGCCGGGCTCGTTTTTCACTGCGCTGGAAATACTCTTGGAAAATGTATGAATATATAAGCATAATGTCGTCAAGAGCTTCTGCTATTAATACGCGATTATACTGTCTGTCGTTGCGTTTGCCGGTCTCCATTAGGTGAATGTCGATTTGAGAAAAGAGGAAACAAAAAATAAAATTTAGATATTGAACGGGCTACGACACTGGCGGTACTCGCACATTTAGCCGCCGGACATTTGGCCAATGGACATTTAACCGAATGGAAATTTGGAGGACGGACATTTGGACGACGGACATTTGGCGGACGGACATTTGGCGGACGGACATTTGGCGGACGGACATTTGGCCGCCGGACATTTAGCCGAATGGACATTTGGTCGACAGATATTTGCTCGACAGATATTTGGCTGACGGACATTTGGCCGACGGATATTTGGACGAATGCACATTTGGACGACGGACATTTGGGCCAATGGACATTTGGACGACGGACATTTGGCCGAATGGACAGTTGCCCGCAGTACATTTACCGGAATGTACATTTGGCCGACGGACATTTAGCCGAATGGACATTTGGACGACGGACATTTGGACGATGGACATTTGGCCGACGGACATTTGGCCGCAGTACATTTACCCGAATGGACATTTGGACGACGGACGTTTAACCGAATGGACATTTGGACGAAGGAGATTTGGCCGACATATATTTGGTTGACGGATATTTGGTCGAGGGACAATTGGAAAACGGACATTTAGTCGACGGACATTTGATCAACAGATATTTGGTCCTAGGACATTTCGCCGAGGCACATTTGGTCGACGGACATTTGTCCGACTGACATTTTGCCGGATCGACATTTGGCCGGCGGACATATCGCCGACGAACATTTGGCCGAATGGACATTGGGCCGCCGGACATTTGGCCGCCGGACATTTGGCCGCCGGACATTTGGCCGAATGGACATTTGGCCGAATGGATATTTGGACGACGGACATTTGGCCGAATGGAAATTTGAACGACTGACATTGGGCCGACGGACATTTGGCCGATGCACATTTGGACGACGGACATTGGGCCGATGGACATTTGGACGACGGACATTGGGCCGACGGACATTTGGACGACGGACATTGGGCCGAGGGACATTTGGCCGAGGGACATTTGGACGACGGGCATTTGGTCGATGGACTTTTGGCCGACGGACATTTGGTCGACTGATATTTGCTCGACGTATATTTCGCCGATGCACATTTGGTCGACGGACATTTGGCCGAATCGACATCTGGCTGAGGGACTTTTGGCCGACGGACCTTTAGACGACGGACATTTCGCCGAGGCACATTTGGTCGACGGACATTTGGCCGACGCACATTTAGCCGAATCGACATTTGGCCGACGGACATTTGGCCGAATGGACATTTGGACGAAGGACATTTGACCGACAGACATTTGGCCGACGGATATTTGGTCGACGGACAATTGGAAAACGGACATTTGGACGACGGAAATTTGGCCGACGGACATTTGGTCGACAGACATTTGGTCGACGGATATTTCGCCGATGCACATTTAGAAGACGCACATTTGGCCGAATCGACATTTGGCCGAGGGACTTTTGGCCGACGGAACTTTGGACGACGGACATTTGGACGACGGACATTTGGTCGACAGATATTTGGTCGACAGACATTTAGCCGAGGCACATTTGGTCGACGGACATTTGGCCGACGGACATTTGGCCGAATAAACATTTGGCCGAACGGATATTAGTCCGAATGGACATTTGGATGACGGACATTTGGCCGACGGACATTTGAACGATAGACATTTCGCCTACGGACATTTGGTCGACGGACATTTGGTCGACTGATATTTGTTCCACGGACATTTCGCCGAGGCTCATTTGGTCGACGGATATTTGGTCGACGGATATTTGGTCGACAGGACATTTGGCCGAATCAACATTTGGCCGACGGACATTTGGCCGAACGGATATTTGTCCGAATGGACATTTGGACGACGGACATTTGGCCGACGGACATTTGGCCGAATGGACATTGGCCGAAGGGCATTTGGCCGAATTGACATTTGGCCGACGGACAGATATTTGGCCGACGAACATTTGGCCGCCGGACATTTGGCCGACGGACATTTGGCCGACGGACAAATATTTGGCTGACGGACGTTTGGCTGAATGGATATTTGGACGACGGACATTAGACCGAATGGACATTTGGCCGACGGACATTTGGACGACGGACATTTGGACGACGGACATTTGGACGACGGACATTTGATTGACGGATATTTGGTCGATGGACAATTGGCAAACGGACATTTGGTCGACGGACATTTGGCCGAACGGACATTTAATGGAATGGACATTTGACCGAAAATTGGCGGACTTACATGTATATCACACTCTTTATCGTAATATGTTACATATATTTATATTTACTGTATTTATTTGTCATTTGGGGATTTTGTTTGACGGGCTTTTTTTGTAAATCGATTCTGTATATATTATATTTTAATTAAAATATTACTGTAAGAAGATAAGTATTTTGAGAAAAAAGCCAAATAATACTTAATCTGCAGCAAAAATCTTAATACAGTATTTACATTATTCGGACTATTGTCCTCATCTTTGTCGCCATATTTGTCACAAGGTTTCGGCCGTTGTACGCTCCGGCCTTCTTCAGGTGGTTGGAATTTCGAACCGAACCCTTTATTTCGATCACTGGGGTAGACTGTTCTAGTTCCACGAGCCATGTTTGATGGATGTCAGTTATCAGTTATCTCCTGGTAATTTTCCCTCTGAAAGTTCTCCACTGCCTGAACCGTGTATTGAACTCACACTCTTTGGGTCTCTCACTGGATCTAACCAACGCCTTTATTCACTGTGCCATGTGTCCTTGAGGAAAAAAATCTTAATCTTTTACGATAGGAAAGATCTTTAAATTTCGCTTTTAATGATCATTAATTTAAAGGGATGAAGTAGCTTTTATCTTACTGTTAAATATGAATTTAAATAATTTGGTGCTACTTTTTAACCAAATACGCTCAAATATTTTAAAAATACCAATTTCGATAAACACATATTTAAATAAGAAAACGTTTAAATCTAACTTACTATTCAGTCGTATTTGAGTTAGCGAGACAAGCTTGCTAACCATTACACTGCCTCCAGGTGCCCGAATAACCATTAAATATAGTCGTAGTGTATTGATTTATTAAGCATAGCTTAGCAGTAGCACAAGGTCAAAACTATGGAACATCCAGCGAAGATCGAACTCACCGCTCAGTTTTACTGTATCTAGCGAGATTGTTAACTGTTACACAGATTTGAATTTCTCCACTCAAATCTCTATCTATAAATGGCAGGATGTGTGTGTGTGTGTGTGTGTGTGTGTGTGTGTGTGTGTGTGTGTGTGTGTGTGTGTGTGTGTGTGTGTGTGTGTAACGAATGCACGGCCGCAATTTTCGACGGATTTGCACCAAAATTTACATGCACATGCTCCAAGTTAGCATAGCGGCCAAGACCGACTTTGCATTTCCCAAACTCCAATCGATAATGGAAATAATCGATTTTTCATGCTTCTACGGTAGTTTTCATGAAGTTTGCAGCCATTTTCTACTGGCCAGAGTGAGAGCCTATAGCTGGCTGCCACGAAGAGGCAGGAAGATTCTATTGGCCAGCGTGAGAGCCAACAGCTGACTGACACGAATGTTAACTAGCATGCTAGCTTGCAAAACAAATCGATAGCTGCATTCGTCACAAGTGGGAAAAATTTAAATCTGCATGGCACTTTACTCCAATTGGCTCATTCGCTTGCTTAAACTCAACGTTGATTCTGATTCCCCAGAACTGGGTTGGGTCTGTAAAAGTATTTGTTGTTAACATTCTTTTTTCATTCGGTTTTTCCAGTTACGAGTCCTTTTTTATAGCTGATCGATTTGTTTTCATTTTGTTTTAGTTCTTTTTTCGTAACAGATTTAATGTTTAGTATAGATCTTAGAAAAAATCGAAGTGTGAGATAGGAAAGAAGTAAGGCATGTAGCAACATCAGCACGGCAAAGGGCACTCCTTTAAAGGTAAGGAAGGGCAAAAATATTTTCAGTCAAGTGATAGCGATTGCTGTATGCGTCGTACGATTTTTGAATCAAGGACGGGCCAGGCCGGGCCATGCTGCTAGTATATATATATATATATATATATATATATATATATATATGAACAGACGGGGATAGATAGATAGATAGATAGACAGATGGATATGAACACACATAACCTTTGATTCATTTATTTGTTACGTGTTATCCCAAATATTACAGGATAAAAAATAATTTATTTCAGATACAGTTCTTATAATTGAACCTAATTCTGTGGGTTCATAACTTTACCAATCTTATTTGCGTGGAAATGAATATAAAGAATTTGCCTGGAATTTGAACTCTGCTATCGGATTTCTTATACCGAGTCACTATCCATTACACCATATGCGCATCCTTATCATGCAAACTATTTTCATAGATAGAATACGAAAACTCTAACCCCATAAGCATCCAGTCACGTGCGTTATTTATGAGAACCACGTGAAAGTGATTTTTAGCGTCTGTTGGTTTGCGTTAAGAAAATTTCAAAAAATAACATTAGGCGATATTTCTCTTTTACTTGAGAAGGAAAAGGAAATGCAAATGTGATTCTCTGTTTAAGAATTAACTTTTTTTAAAATGTTTGCCATTAGAAAAGACAACATTCATTTACAGCTTGGACAAGAATTAGAATTTCGATTTCGGTGTCACGAATGGGATTCTACAATAATTACTATTAAACGGACAAATTGTTTTAGCGTTTTAAACTCAGAGTTTTAGTTTCTGTAATGTTCAAAAATACCGCAAATCTACATTTTTCAGTGTTGACTTGTAATTACGTTTTAAGATTTACGCAGCCCTTAACCGTTACGAAGTAGCAAATTTATCTTCGTATACAAGGGGGTGGTAATATAGAGTTTTGTGATTTAGGAAACACTTAACCGGTAACAATTAGTAAATTTATTTTCGGGTACAGGAGAATATAGAGATTTTTTTTTGTCGTTACTTGTGCAGGATTTTAAATTGACAAATGAGTTTATACAAATTTCAGATAGCTTTCAAAATACTCAGGCAACAGTAATAAGTGAAATTATTAACACGCATATAACCTGTAGATAAGACAATCTTTATAAATATAAATGACAATAGGAAAACACTATTAATTGCTGTCCAATATGGACTTTCTCAAAGCAAAAAACGAAACGAATTTAATTAAACAAGGAAATTAATAAAAACAAAAGACAGAGTGTTCTTAGCAACTGGAATGTATGGAACGCTATTTTCATATTGTTAACTGAAAATAACATCAGTTAATGTCTCGTGTGGTGAATATTATCATTATATCTGTGTTGGCGGATTCAACTATTTTCTTTTGATTTTACGATATTGTTGTGTACGTTTTGAGAGCAGTAATTTTGTTAAGATAGGTGAAATAGGAAAAAGCCTGTCGCCTCTAAGTGTTTATATATATATATATATATGAAGAAATATAGTTTTAAGGTGTGCTATATTTATGGGATAAAGTGCTCAATATCAGAGATAGAGCGTATGTATATATAAATATAATAGTGAACATTGAAGTCAACACTCAGAGTTGACTTCAATGTTCACTATTATATTTATATATACATACGCTCTATCTCTAATATTGAGCACTTTATCCTAGTGTCTGGCCACACTGATGAGCTGTGATACAGGGAAACAGTCTGTCTGTGGATGACAATATATAGGCTCCTGAAAAATTTATTTCGGTTGAGCTCTCTGGGGAGGAAGTGTGGGTTTATAAACAGTGACTATTACGGCTCATAATGCAAGACTCTTCGGTAAATCGAATCGAGTTCTCTCTGTCACTGTGTGTTTATCTAAAAATAAATACGCTTAAATTCTCGTTCATCCCTGTAGTGCGTCAACGTCTTAGTGGTAGAATCCCCGACTGACACTAATTCAGTTGGGTTTCGATCCTAGCTAGAGGCAAACGGACGTCTAGCCACACTGATGAGCTGTGATACAGCGAAACAGTCTGTCTGTGGATGACAATATATATATATATATATATATATATATATATATATATATATATATATATATATATATATAGAGAGAGAGAGAGAGAGAGAGAGAGAGAGAGAGAGAGATGGATTTATATATATATATATATATATATATATATATATATATATATATATATATATATATGCATGTGTGTTCATTTTGATTAAAGTTTCGTCAGAGATTGAGAGAAAACAGATAAAAAAGACTTTTGTATTTTCAATTATATGTGGGTCGTTCCTCATTGGTCAGTACTGCGCAAGGCGCATTTAAACCGTAGATGATTCTATATGCAAGTGATACATGACTGACCAATGAGAATCGATACAAAGAAAACTAAAAATACCAATATCTTTTTTTATTTTTTTTTATCTCAATCTCTGGAGCATTAAATTGATAAACGTTTCCCATTTGTTTCTTTTTCTTATCATCCTGTCGGTTTTTGTTCCATATTTGATCTGCATTTGATCGTTAACTTTAATATATATATATATATATATATATATATATATATATATATATATATGTGTGTGTGTGTGTGTGTGTGTGTGTGTGTGTGTGTGTGTGTGTGTGTTGCTAGCAATCGCTTTCTCACAGGTGTTTTATTAAAGATGACTGAAATATTTAATTGTATTTTTATTGAAATGTTCCAAATGATTGTTCGTTCCGAGCACACTTCGTAATTCTTTTCTTCTTTTTTTTTACCCCAGGGAAGGCAATAAAGCCGCTAAGACGCAAGGGTCTTGTGAGTGTTAGAGGATATGGGGAAAAGTTCTATTAAGGAGAGAGAACGATAAAAGAAAACAGAAGATAATGATTACCATTTCATTTACATTTTTGAAGATAAAAGTTGACAGGGGAGCGAGAAACCAGAAGCTAGGTGCAAAATTGAAAAGTGTGACAGATGAAACTGTTAGCATAGAACTTACGGGTACATCTTGACATTTCACCTGTAAGATGATGAGAACTTGCCGCCAACCAAGTGCATCACTTACCACGAAAATGTTTATAGGCAAACACGGCAAACACACATTCCATCTGTGGGAGATTGACTGAAGCCGATGTGCCAAATAAAAATACTGATGCTTCAGTAACTGTCAATATTTCTGAGATGAGGTATTTTGTACACTATTTACATTAATCGGACTATTGTCCTCATCTTTATTGCCATATTTATCACACCGTTTCGGCTGTTGCACGCGCCGGCTTTCTTCTGGTGGTTGGAAAGTCAAACTTAACCCTTTATTTCGCTCGCTGGGGTAGACTGTTCTAGTTCCACGTGCCATGTGCAATGGATGCCAGTTATCAGTTATCTCCTGTTAATTCCCCTCTCTAAGTTCCACACTGCCTTAACCGGGTATTCAACTCACAACTCTTTGGGTCCTGTCACTGGATCTAACCAAGGCCTTTATTCACTGTGTCATTCAAAATTTGTGAGTTCAATACCTGTTTAAGGCAGTGGAGAACTTGGAGAAGGGAATTAACAGATAACTGATAACTGGCATCCATTATACATGGCGCGTTGAACTAGAATTACTGATTCTTATTTTCATTTTATCAAGAATCTCTATCTATAAAAGGCAGGATGTGTGTGCGTGTGCGTGCGTGTGTGTGTTTGTGTGTGTAACGAATGTACGGCCGCAATTTTCGACGAATTGCACCAAATTTTACATGCGCATGCTCCAAGTTAGGGGCAAAGCCAATATCGACTTTGCATTTCCAAACTCCCATCGATAGTAGAAATAATCCTTTTTTTCATGCTTCTACGGTAGTTTTCCTGTAGTTTGCGTCTATTTTCTACTGGCCAAAGTGAGAGCCTATAGCTGGCTACCACGAATAGGCAGGAAGATTCTATTGGCCAGCTTGAGAGCCAACAGCTAACTGACACGAATGTTAACTAGCATGGTAGCATGCAAAAAAAAAAAATCGACAGCTGCATTCGTCACAACTGGGAAAAATTTAAATCTGCATGGCCCTTTACTCCAATTGGCTCATTCGCTTGCTTAAACTCTGGGTTGGGTGTGGAAAAGTATTCGTTGTTAACATTCTTTTTTCATTCAGTTTTTCCAGTTACGTGTCCTTTTTTAAAGCTGATCGTTTTGTGTGCATTTTGTTTAGTTCTTTTTTCGTAACAGATTTAATATTTAGTATAGAGCTTAGACAAAATTCGCAGTAGGAGATAGGCAAAAAGTAAGGCATGCAGCAACATCAGCACGGCAAAGGGCACTCCTTTAAAGGCAAGGAAGGGCAAAAATATTTTCCGTCAAGTGATAGCGATTGCTGTATGCGTCGTACGATTTTTGAATCAAGCCCGGGCAACGCCGGGCCATGCTGCTAGTCTCTAAATATATAGCTGAAGAACCAGACCATATGTCACAGCAATATTCAAAGTATCGACGAAGAGTAGACTTATAAAATTGCAAGATAGATTCTGGCACGTGGATCCAACATTCCTAGAAATTAATCCAATATAGTCTTTCCACTTAGTGTCAGCGGAAAACATGAGTCCGAGCAGGCGAAATGGCGCAGGATGCATGATGCGGATGGAAGTCTAAAACGGTTCTCTCAGACGATGAAAAGCGAGCAGCTCCGTTTTGCAGGAGTTAAGATTAACAAAGCCATTTTTTTTTTATCCCAGTTACCAACAGGGTGTATATCAGTTTTAGTTCAGTTGCCAATTTGAACTTATCGAACTGCTCAGGCTTATTATTAAGCTAGGAATAAATTATCATTTCATCAACACAGATACAAAGTCCAGAATTTATTATTTAGTCATTTTCAGTTATATTGATGGCGCTATGATGTGCACCTTGTACTGGAAATAGTCTAAACGTAGACAGCTCCCGAACACAGCCAGTACATTGTGGCCGTTTTCAAGTTGATATTGTGGGTTCTGCCTTTTTATTTTAATAAGTTTTTTTTAAACATTTCACCCCAAGTAAGGTGCAAGTGGCACTAGTACGCAAGGTGTTACAGAGAATGAAAGTAAGAGTAAAGAGTAGTGTCTGAGGAAAGGATAAAGAAAAGGACTGGGATCAAGATCAGTACATCAGAAAATGTCGATTGGCATCACATTTAAATCTTTGAAGATTATTGTTATCAGAGAAGCAAGTAAAAGGAAGGGAATTGCACTGTTGGGAAGTGCGAGAGAAGAAGCTGTTGGAGGAGAAGAGGCGCTTACATTTAAGTGTTTCGACAGTATAAGGGTGGGACCGAGCTGCCAACCTAGCAGCAAGTTTAAATCCATGCAGTTGGGCCACCACTGAAAATAGCTCTATAGAGCAGTTGCCATGAAAATATTTGTAGAAAAGACAGAGAGAAGCCTCACTATGTATGTGAGAATGTGCCTGGTTATGCTTCTTGTCCACATTGGTATTACATTCGACTTAAAATGAACTGAGACCTTGTCTAGGAGATGTAGGCTCAAAAGTCCGGCTAATTGAGTATTGGTATAACTGAAATAATTATCTATGAATTATGTATAGAGCAGTATCAACAAATTGCATTTCCACAACATTCTCGGAGAATCCCGTAAGAATATATTTGCTGCATCGCTATAAAGTAAGGCCGGGCGTAAAATTCTCTCTCATCTCAATTATAATAAGTAAAATCCACATCTACACAAATTAGCAGTAATACAATTTTCCCCATGATTGCCCACGTGGTCTCCTTGATGAACAATCTATTCCTTAGATATCTCAGAAATGTAAAACAAGCACTAATCAACAATAGTTTCGCAAACTATATTATAGAAAGCATAATCAATTTGTTTCTTTCAAAACTAAGCAATAAATTCGACAAAGATCATACTAATAAGATTAATATATTTCATCAAAACCAAATGCACAGAAGTAAGAAACAGCAAGAATTCTTTCGGATGAATATTATGAGAATTGCATCAATCCAGTTAAATGAACTCAAATATTAAGTTAATCATTAAAAAATACAGAACACCTGAACATATCATCTTCAATAACTCGTCGGCCAAAGAAAACTCTATCAAACCTACATCATGTACGAACTCAAATGTGCCATAAGAACTACATTTACGACGGAAACAAATCCATAATTATATTTTTCAAAGGCCTGAATGGATTGTATTCATGATCTGAGCTTATTTCTGAATACTTCATATATGACGTTTATAGGTACAAGTAATATGAAAAAAGACAAAACGATGACTTATACTGGCGGATACGTTTCGTCCTCTGAGAGACATTTTTTAAGGCAAATGTGGTCATTTGAAATGGTTTAGGCGCCGTAAAAACAAAACAAACACTCAAGTAACCATGTTCTCCATATAAAATGAAGTGGACTGATGATGAGAGCGGATATCTTAAGTGTTGATTAAGTTATAAATGGGATAAGCACGGACTTTAAAAGAAAATCTATATTCATTACCAGGTATTCCAAAAGGTAAAGCATCAAATTTCAAAACAGAAATGTTGAACTGGATTTGGAATGAAAGCAGTGATGACACATACCCTTAATTCCTTATAAAATCCAGGATACATAATTAGTAAATACTAAAATCTTCAAATAATTCGGCCTATAGACAAGTTATAATAAATGTTATGGTCCAGGTTCCGACGGCGACGGTCCAAGGTAGAACCAATGAAGAATATCTCGAACACAGGTATGGAATAACACAGATATATTACAAATAAAATATGTACAAAAGAAGTAGAAATATTAGTAATGAATATCAGATTTGGTTAGAGTGAACTATGTTGTCTCGACAAGTATCACTATTCCAATGTCTTACAGTAATCGTCTGACGCGACTCTGTCTCTGACTGACTCACACTGACTGACTGGCCGACTGCCTAACTCACTCACTGACTCTGTGTCGATATTTAACAACCCCCCACACGGGTCGAATGTGGCACAAGGCCGGTTTAGTGTGGGCTTACAGAGTCCGTAGGCTCGGGCAAAAATATACCCATTAGAACCCGTATACACGGGTTCAGGGACTGTCTACCTCCCCGGACGAAACATTGCCCTGCGACAAAGCCTCGTCCGAGTTCCTCTCCGCAACCGAGGCGGAGAGTTCGACAGCAAATAACAGTCTAAACAACTGTTCCAACACAGACTCTGTGTCGATGTTTAACAACACTCCCACGTGTGTCGGATGAGGCACAAGGCCGGTTTAGTGTGGGCTTACCGAGCCCGTAGGCTCGGGCAAAAATATACCCATTAGAACCCGTATACACGGGTTCAGGGACTGTCTACCTCCCCGGACGGCACTTTGCTCTGCGGCCGAGGCAGAGAGTTCGACAGCAAAGACTCTGTGTCTGCTGCTCCCTCTTGAGGCGCAGTATTTATGTGGCACGGAACAGTCTATTAATATTATGGGTAAGTTCCCATAACAATAAATTTAGTGTAAGTGATGCGGAAACTGAACATAAAATAGGCTTCGCTCGAGATAGTTTCGTCCAACACTACAATGAGTTAAAAAACCAAAAAAATTAGCAAAAGTATTCCCGAGCTATACTATATATCTAATGCAGTCAGATGGAGATTCTCTATGGATATGACAAAGATATGGTATCATATAGATATAGATATCACGTACATCCGACGCCTTTTGGCGTCTGATGGACCATATCAAGACAAATGTGGTCATACGCTTTGATAAAGAACCTAAAAAGATAAAATGCGACTTTTGACTTTTTTCATATTTTCCTTTTACAGATATACACGATCTGAACTTTTTACACAATAAGCAATATTTTCAATACGACATCTGAGGGTCGCGCAAATCACTTCCTAGGGAGTTATTAGGGTGGTGATGGTTTTGTGAAGCACTATCCACTCTTTCTGAGTTTCCATCAAAGGCTATAGAACCCAGTCTGTCTGCTATTTACCATAGCTGGTGGGGGAAGAAGAGGATTCATACCTTTCTCAGGTGTATTGAATCTAATGGACTCGACTGTAATTCGAACTCGGCTCCTCAATCCAAGCCGCTATCCATTGCTCCACCGTTCCTCTCATCTATATATGTTTGTGTGTGTGTGTGTTGATGTATGTGCTACATATGTATTGCTAACCAACGGCTTTATCCACTGTACCATGTGTCCTTGAACAAAATAAAGGGTTCAGTTCGACATGCCAATCACCTGAAGAAGGCCGGAGCGTACAAAGGCCGAAACGTTATAATAAATATGGCGACAAAGATGAGGACAATAGTCCGAATAATTTAAATAGTGTACAAAAATACTTTATTCCATTTTTATTTGGATAGTTTGAAATATAAATATATCCCCGAGCAGTTGTGTGTAGCACGCAAACATGAACTGTGGAAACACTAACGTATCCTTGGAGACCTCAAGCTTAGAAGGTCTCCCTCTGTTGTTTAGGTTTTGTTTTGTTTTACGGCATATCAAACTCAATGTGTTATTTAATACCCACAAGATTTTTTATTGCTTGTAATATTTTTTTTCTTCAAAAATTAATTGCTGGTAAAAAGCTTGTACGAAAGTATATTGCTGCTATTAACCTATTTGTACGCTGTCATAGTGCTTTGACTATAATTTTCGGGGGGGGGGGCAACTATTTGCCCGAAGCTGGGACTCTAACATGTACTCCCACCCCGGATCAGGGTGAACATGGGAACACCAGCAATTAAGAAGTGGTTCCTGATCAGAGGCTTTCTGTTGGATGTAGTTTATCTTATTACTCATGACGCGGGTGTAGTTTATCTTCTTACCCAGGACGAGCGTGTATTTTACCATCTTACCCAGGAATGCCCTCAGTTGGATCAATTGTGGTGAAAGTATTTATTAAAGTTTTACTCACTAGACTGTCGTATCTTTTTAGTGGTCAATGTCTCAGGTTGGCTTTCTTGGATAAATTGTGCAATAATAGCATATACGTTATCAAACAACTACAGTAGATCGAATATGCATCGAACAGAATAGTGTTTGCTTGCAATGTTAATCTCAGAGTAGACAATGGCCAAATCATTAGACAAAGAACTTCCTTATTTTAATCCATCGGAAACTATCTTCGAAATTCTGACTCCACTAAACGCGTTGATCTGAGAAAATAAATATATTGACCTACTAAGTAACCGAAAACTGAATCGCCGGATCATTTCGAAACTCATCCAACTGCGGAGGAAATGAGAGCTATTAAAATATTTAAATTTTCCCTGGGAAAGAAAGGATCTGACGAAATTGCTTTAGATCATTTAAAAATTCCGTCCCAAATGAACCTGCTAACAGAAAAAAAAAGTTTTCCTGTTTTCCCTCCGGTTTGCATTCGATCATCGACATGAAGCCCTATCGAAGCCGCTTCATACTTAGAAGGCGATCACTCGAGAAAACAGGATACAGTAAGCAGCAGCCTGCAATCCTAAATATATCCCGGCTTTCAATAACGCACAAAGGGTTTAGGCGCCGGAAAAACAAACCAATCACTCAAGTCATCATGTTGT
>OZ038491.1:46996565-47036565 GCA_964036315.1 Acanthosepion esculentum
TCACGCAATCGTCAGTCGGTCACCAGCAGTCATTCGGAAAAATTAAGTTACTTTATACCCACTCGGCAAGTTCAAAGGATTTTACATTTGTAATTTATGCGTACATCTTCTAGTATTCCCAAGCGGCCACATGTCTAGTTACTGACAAGGCTCAACGTTGCTTAACTTCGGTGATCGTACCGGAACCGGTGTTTTGATGTATCTGGCCGTAGTACGCTGTGTCAGATTTGATACAGAACTAAAATGATTGAGAAATATGTTGCTTTTTTTTCATCCTATTTATAATTAGGTTGCAACTGGTTACGATAGAATGAGTTAATGGTTTGTTTATTTTTGTTTGTGTCAGCGATGGGTCAGGCAACATTTTTCTTAAAGTTCGTTAATGCTAATTATATTAGTTGGTTGATGATGTGGCTAGGGAAATTATTGTTCATTAACGTTTGTTTAATATTGATAAGTTCCTTATAGAATAATCTATGTTCGAAGAGATTAGTTTCTCTCGGTAAATCTTTGTATTATCTGTTTGTTTGTTTTTCTGTGAGGGCATACATCTTTATTGTGAAATAAACACGAGTTTCTATTAGTGGGATTCTTCGAAAGAGAGGTGGTAAAATTATAGATATTGGCATCGAGAAAAGATATTTTACTGTTCATATTGAGTTTGTACGTGAAGTGTGGGACAGAGTTATTCTCAAATGTTTTTTTTTTTTAATATTTGTTTCATTTGGTTCGGTTTACTTTTTCTTTTTCGGTATGTCAAACTCACTGGGTTATTTATTGCCGGCTAGATCGTTGGGATAGATTCGTTTGAATAGAATATGTATTCTATGTCGTAAATATGTTTACAGATTAGGTTTCAGAGATGTATTTTTGTAAAGATGATTTTTGTTGAGATTTAAATATTTTGTGGTAATATTGTTTTTTTTGAAAAATTTATTGTTGGTAAGTTTTATTTTCAAAAGTGCATTGCTTTCAAAAGAGTATTTTCCCTATAATAATCTATGTTTGTGCTTTCATAATGTTTTGACCCCAGTGTGGGAGTTAACTATTTGTCCATAGCTGGGACCCTAACAAGTTCTACGACGCCGGTTCAGTGCGGACCTGGAAACAAAAGCAATTCAGAGGTGATTCCAAGCTCTTCTAAACGTACCGTACATCGGCCTTTCTGCCGTATGTAGTTTATTGTCATACCCACGATGTATAAGGTGTTTGCTAATATGATACGTTGTCTATATAGTTCTGTATATGTGAGGCTTGGTGGAATAAATGTTTTCCACATGACACTTGTAGAAATTAAATAGAGTCTGTTGAAGTGCCGAATCCATTGCTACACCGTCGGTTTTGTGTATAAATGTTGCCATAATGGTTGTAAAATGTTACTTGTGTTGTGCAGGATTGAATAAGATTTCGCAAAACAGCTGGTCTAATTTTAGGCGTGATTGCGGATAAATTAATGGCTGCTCAAGAATAGAGATATTTCAATAAGTTTTAGCGCCATTTCAGAATGATTGAGGGCGCTAGAAAAGACACTTAATCTACGGATAATTTCTACATGGTAATAAACAAAAAATCTGTTATGCGTTATACTAAATATTCCCCATCTGTGTTTGTGTGTGTATATATATATATATACATACATATATATACATATATATATATATATATATATATATATATATATATATATATATATATATATATATATATATATATGCAGAAATATAGTCTTAAAGTGTGCTATATTTATGGGGTAAAGTGCTCAATATCAGAGATAGAGCGTGTGTAAATATAAAAGTGGACATGGAAGTCAGCACTTAGAGGCGACATTCTGTTTCATGCTAGTGCAATCGTCAGGCGATATATATATATATATATATATATATATATATATATATATTATAAATTAACTGATTTAAAATATGGTTCCTTTAATATGTATATATATATACATATATATATATACATATATATATATACATATATATATATATATATATATATATATATATATATATATATATATATATATTATAAATTAACTGATTTAAAATATGGTTCCTTTAATATGGTTTAAATCAGTTAATTTATAATATTTATGCTCAGTAAATTTACATTTAGCACTGTTTTGTAAAAATAAAAATATCACTAAGAACACCGGATTATATACCTTACTGTGCTTTCTTTTTACTATAATACACACACACACACAAACACACACACACACACACACACACACACACACACACACACACACACATATATATATATATATATATATATATTAATGCATGTTTCATTAAATAATATAGATAAATTTTGACTATTTATTTTAAGTAATTTCCTTTCATATTGTCTGATAAGCTTAATCACATTATCATTGAAAGATGAAAAGAAAACACCATATTGATACATGTTTAAATCCAATCTAAGTTTTCGGCTTACATAAGCCATTATCAAAGATGACAATTTTAATATATCAAACAACACACGGACGAATCAAAAATGATAGTCCGCCCTTGCTGCATGAAAAATTTCAAAGCAACTACAAACCCATGTATACGATACGCGGAAGCGAAAACGCGTCGCAGCTCGTGACGTCACACATAACCACGCGAGAGTGAAAACACGAAGTGTTTAGTAAAGGAAGCCGTTGGTATGAACCAATGGCTTCTTTTATAAATTATAGGCATTTAAGAATATTTGTGTAGATTTCATAGTTTACTTTGTTCAGGTTAGGTTTCAACTGTTTTATGTATATAGCTTCAAGGATTTTTAGTTTTTGTTTATTGTTTTCATGTTTAAGTATAGTTGGGTTTTCAACAATGATTTTCCGGAATTGAGTACCCAAGATGTCTAAGGTGTTTGCTAATATGAGTATGTTGTCTATATAGTTCTAACTCCAACTTTTTTAGGCATTTAAAACAACATGCCTGGCCGCGTACTCAATTCCGGAAAATAGCATCTAACATGAAACAGACTGTCGCCTCTAAGTGTTGATTTCAATATTCAATTTTATATTTACACACGCTTTATCTCTGATATTGACCACTTTATTCCATAAATATAGCGCACCTTAAGACTATATTTCTTTATCTATCTATCTATCTATCTATCTATCTATCTATATATATATATATATATATATATATATATATACTCAGGGTATAGACATAGCTTTTATAATCCGAGTGATAGGCAAAATCATGTCTGTATTTTTAAATCGGTTTACTTTTATTACTTGAAATTTAATTTTAGTATATATTTAGATTTAGCAAGTTACATGTTGCTATTGCGTTGAGCACTCTAAAAAACAACCACATTCCTTTTTTTGTTTACTAAGCTTTGGAAGTTGTGAAACTTCGAAATAGTCTTTTTTACCAAATGTTTATATAATTTTTTTAATTTTTAATCGCTGTCATCCCATGTAAGGTAGTAAAGCCACTAAGACACAAGGGGTTACTGCGTATGGAAGAATTAGTGAAATCAGGAGGACAGTAGATAGCGAGTGACATTGCATTTTAATTTTTGCAGATTAAAGTCGACTGGAAAGCCGACAAGAATTAAAGTCGACTGGAAAGCCGGCAAGACAAGAAAAGACACTGGTAGCATAGAACTACATCTAGCCAGCTCAACTGCCAATCGATGAGATCTCGACGTCAGTCTAGCACTGCGCTTAACTTCAAAAGGTCTATGTACCACAGCGGGGAGCTCATGCGAACAATTACCATGAAAATATTTATAGAAAAGGCACAGTGTCAACTTTTCGGCGGTGGGTAATTGACTGAACCCGAACTGCCAGATCAGGACAAAAAATATTTCTGATTATTGATTATCAAGGTGCCCAAGGTAAATAGCAAGGGCACCGGACCATATGTGGCAACAATATTCTAAGCATGTATGAATTATATACTTATGGACATGTAAGATAGATTCTGGAGTGAATAATTGTCTCGCCCGACACAGTGAACCTGTTTTCTTAGCAGTTGAGCTAGCAATGGATTCAAGATAGTCTTTCTACGTAATGTCATCTGAGAAGGTTAGCCACAGAAAGCGCAATGAATCACTTTTGTGGTTTGTTAACTTTAGCCATGTTAATGGAATGCTGAGTGGGGAATCTCAGATGATTAATGAAGAGAAGTTTAATTTTCGTGGTGTTCAAATTAACAAGCCATCTGTTGCCCCAGTTAACGACGGACTTGCAGTCGTTTTCGAAATTGGCTGCCATTTTGAACTTGTCTGACGTAATCGGCTTACTATCGAGTCAGGAGTAAATGTTTGTGTCATCAGCGTCAATGCACATTCAAGAGATGAGATCATCGGGAAGGTTATTAATGAAAATTTAAAATAGAGTGGGTTCAAGAATGGATTCCTAGGGGAAACTTGTGTTAGGTTCTAGACGGGTAGCCGTTCATGATGACATTCATTTCGCGATTTGAGAGAAAAGTCTGGATCAGTTCGTAAATGTTTCCGGAAAAACCGTAACTTTTCAGGTTATAGAGAAGACCTGTATGCCAGAGCCTGTCAAAGTGTTTGAAGAAAGGCTTTCTGAGAAACGATTCTACGATAAGAGATGATGAACCAATTCAGGATTGATTAGGTCCTCTAGGAGCTTCCCAAAAAGGTGTAGAAGGCTATCTGGCCGATAGTTGGAAGGATCGTACGGCTCATCAGCGTTTTTAAAAACTAAAACAACAAAGGATGACTTCCAGCAGCCGATAAAACAGGAGGTAACGAGTCATTTATCATACAGTTTAGAGAGGACAGGAGCCAGATAGGGAGCATATATCTTAATGACTAGGGATACCATGCTCTGTTTGAGATGATAGCAGAGACCATGGAGAGTGTTATATGCCTATCACTTAAAAGAGATTCAGTTTTAAGTTGGAATTAGGTAAGGGATATATAGGATGAATCAAGAGTAGAGCTTGAGGAGAGTTTTCTAACAAAACCTTCAGCTTTATCAACAGAGGAGTATACGACCTTAAATTGATTAAAGAGTGGAGGAATAGTGGTCTTTCACTTATTTAATACCCTATTACAGAGCCGACGGTAATCATGCAAGTCAAAGTTGTTAAAAGCTGTTCTGCGCCTCTTTCACTCGGCAAACAGTGACT
The DNA here is from genome assembly GCA_964036315.1 of Acanthosepion esculentum. Lineage (NCBI taxonomy): Eukaryota > Metazoa > Mollusca > Cephalopoda > Sepiida > Sepiidae > Acanthosepion > Acanthosepion esculentum. The sequence goes on from OZ038491.1 coordinate 47,001,680, forward strand.
TAGCTCCTTCAGGGGATCGCCTGCATTTATTACGAGAAGTAACGAATAGGCGCCGATTGTGCCGAGAGCTGTGGCGCTGCTATAGCCGAAAATAGAGCTTTCTATGTGCTTTAGCAGCCGAAGATGCAGATGTGAACCAGGGATAAGATTCAGGCTTCACGTGGGATTTCTGAGAAGAGTGGAAAGCGTCCGTGCCGGCTATGACCGAAGAGGAGACCTCAGTGGAGCAGTTTCCAGTTGGGTCGTTAAGGAAGTTAATCCCGGGGGCGGGGGCACGATGAAAATCACGGAGTGAGTCCCAGTCAGCATACTGCCAACGGAAAGGTGTCTTATGGATAGGTGTTTCCTCTTTAATAGATGCTTGGAACAAAATATCAATAGCTACCACAATGTGGTCTGAGTTATCAAGAGGTCAGTGTTACAAATCTTGACAAGAGCCAATGAGAGGAGGTAAGAAATAACTATGGTATATGGTTATTAGTAAATAAGAATCTTCCACATTCTACTAACGAATGATGTGCTCAGATTTCGTAAATTTCCTTCTGAGACTGCAGTGCAAATACGTCACGCTGTCGGTATAATGCTGAGTCTTAAACGCGAGATTGTTTGCAAAAACAACGTTCACCCCAGTCCCAGCGGCAGTGGCTACAAAGCATCTGTATCACTCAGGATCCTTAAATTTTAGTGTAATTAACTGATGCTGCCCTGTGGTTAAAATCCGCAGGATCGTGCTCGTTTTATTTGTCCAGTGTTTAACCCAAAGGCGATACACAACGGATTCCAGCGAAACGTGTAATTATTAGCGTCCAGGATTTGGGGTTCATTGCTACTGTGCAGTGCGTTTGATCTGAAATGTGTCCATGTTTACAGTTATGGGAGCAAACTTAGTAAATAACAGACGGTCTTCAAGCCAGACACAGTATTATTTAATTCCTTTTTTTTATATTATATTCGATTTATAATTTTAGTTTTAATTGGAATTCAATATGTTGTATTCCTAACTTGTATTCAACCATGTTGAATTAATGATGCTTTTGATGGAAAATAAAATGAAAATGTCGGATCAAGTAGAAAAATATTACATTACTACTACTACTACTACTACTACTACTACTAATAATAATAATAATAATAATAATAATAATAATGAAATCCTGTATACTGAAATAGAAAAAAAAGTGGAGATTGAAAACAAAACTACTACCAGTCATTGTAGGTGCGCTTGGAATGGTAAAAATAGAACAAACCAACACATTAAAAAATCCCTGGAAGTCACAGTTTAAAAAACATACAAAAAATTGTCTTGATAAGTACAGCCGACACACTAAGAAGAGCGTTGTTCATTTAACGCTAGTGATATTATGGTAGTTAGAAAAACAATCATGAAATGTAGCCATAACAACATAACATTGCCTGCATTAAATCTTCCCGCAGATTTGGTAGTTATTTACTATAGAAGAAATCGAAATATGATAATAATAATAATAATTCTGATACTGCTACTACTAATATTAATATTAATTATACTACTGATGGTACTAGTGCTAATAATAATAATAATAATATATTTTTTTATTTTATTTATTTTTTTTTTTTTTAAGTAGAAAGTGCCATGATGCCATTTCTAACCTTAGGTCCCTGGGCGGGACCCGGAAAGAAATGTGTAAACGCCAGACATCAAAGGAAAAAAACAAAATATAATAATAATAATAATAATAATAATAATAATAATAATAATAATAATAATAATAATAATGCTAACAGTGATAGTATTAGTAATTGTACTTATTCCTATTTAAAATACGCCGCCCAGTGGACAAAACATGATTTAATTTACGTGGGCTGCACAACGGGAAAATTAAAGAAACTATTCCATGGATACAGGTATAATGTCAGCTAAAATAATGCGACATTGACGGAGTTTGTAGAACATTCTATTACAAACGACTGTAATTTCGACAAACATCTTAAGGTGCACATTCTAAAAAAAAAATTCTAAATCTACCGACTTGCCAATCCTTTAAACGCATGAGGATGGTTACGTAAGTAATTTACTAACTTCCAGGCCTCGGAGGAAAAACTGAACGGCAGGAGAGTTCCATAAGATTTATACTAAGCTATTTGATTAATCTCTCAGGGGTGCAGAATTTCAACTTCACCCACCGCGACGCGAATGTGTCCGAACTTTTATTGTCGATAAATCCAAGGCGGTAGATTTTAACAGAATTTCTCGTTATTTTCGAATTAAGCATGTATATTCACATCCAAATGGAACGATTTGGGAAATTCTTATTAGAAACTGAGTGCGGAGCTTGAACTGCAAATTACCCTTTTGAGGTTCCGAGTTGAAATTAGTTCTGTCACCCAACCCTCTTATTAACGAATTAACTAACAGAAAATTCCAAGATGAATAAGATCACCATCATATTAGGCACTTTTCAGTTGCATGCCTTTACGTTGACGGTGTTTCATTACCGGGACAGACGTTTTTGTTTTCATTACAAAACAAACAACGTTTGTACAAAGACTTATAATTTTTGGTAGATTTATTTTATACGTGATAAAAATAGCTAAATTATATCTTGAAGAAGACCGACATTCTGTAGTTATATTAATGCTAATAATGCTAATACTGCTAATACTACTACTACTAATAATGCTAATAATAATAATAATAATAATAATAATAATAATAATAATAATGACAATAACAATAATAATAAGACCTGGTTATGGAAATAGGACCTGTAACAATTTTATGGGACTAGACAATACACACAGATAGAACAATCAAAGCTAACCGCCCAGACATTGTTATGAGAGACCGCAAACAAAAAAAAACTGCCTCCTTATTGATATTGCAGACTGTGAGGACTGCAATGTATCTTTGAAGATCTTCAAAAAGCTATAAAATTGACCTCGAAATCGAAATATCAAAAAATCCTTGTTGTAATTGGAGCCCTCGGATTGGTTGGAAAAGATTCCAGTAGACTCATTGAAGGGATTCCTGGAAACCTATGCCTTAAAGAAATACAAAAAATGTTCTCACTAGTACAGCCCACAACGTACGAAGTGCTTTATCTATGTAAAATATGTGTGTGTTTTTAATTAGTCAGTGGAAAATGTCATGATGCCATTTCTGACCTTAGGTCTCTGGGCGGGACACGAAAAGAAATGTTTACACACCAGAAATAAAAAGAAAATAATAATAATAATAATAATAATAATAATAATAATAATAATAATAATAATAATAATAATAATAACTACACAATATACACTGACAGAACAATCAAAGCCAACCGCCCAGACATTGTTATTAAAGACCACAAACAAAATAAGTGCCTCCTTATTGATATGGCAGTCCCTGCAGACTGCAATGTGTCTTTGAAGATATTCGAAAAACTGTCAAAATACAAGGACCTTGAAATCGAAATCTCAAAAATGTGGCACATAGGAACATCAACAATTCCTGTTGTAGTTGGAGCCCTTGGACTGGTTGGAAAAGATTCCAGTAGGCTGATTGAAGGGATCCCTGGAAGTCCATGCCTCAAAGAGATACAAAAAATTGTTCTGACAAGTACAGCCCACACTTTACGAAGGGCTTTATCTATGTAATTTTTTTTTTTTTTTTTTTCCAGTGGAAAGTGTCATGATGCCATTTCTAACCTTAGGTCCCTGGGCGGGACCCGGAAAGAAATGTGTAAACGCCAGATATCAAAGGGAATAATAATAATAATAATAATAATAATAATAATAATAATAATAATAATAATAATAATTTTGGTATTTGACCAGAAAATGAAGGCTGATTATTCACCGAAAACATCTTTAAATAAACCAAATGAATGAACTAATAACTTCATAATTTCGATTTTTCAAAGATTTCCATGAACCTCTAATATTTAATAAAGTAATATATTCCAGATATAGACGATCGTTTGATCTCTACGAAAAACATGTTTAATATCCGTTGTCAAATGCTATCTCTGTACTTAGGACATTAATTACCCGAAAACAAAAAAGACAAGTCTACCCTAGAATTTACCCGACAGATGCTCGTGAGGAAAGTATAGATGGATTACTGACTTTTCGAAGAACATAACTGCGAGATGAATACAACAGTCTAAAATGCATCTCTAACTTACTTTCCTATATTATTTTTCCGCGTCGAAAAGTTATGCCAATGTCAGTCAGTTAGGTGCCATACGTGATACACGCTTAAGCGATCATGTATCTTTCGATGCACTACTGATGAGGCAGATTTTTTGCAATTTCATTCTGCAGTAGACCAGTTGCAATTTCAGGATATAGAACCCGGTCTGACCTGCTATTTAACCATAGCTGGTGCGAGATGATGATTCATACCCTTTCCAAAGGGAATTAGAAACGTAAGTGAATATCTGTCAGTTATGTGCCATGCATGATACACATTTCGGCAATCATGTATCTTTCGATACATGACTGACGAGGCAGATTTTTCCCGCAGTAGGTTGCTATTTCTTTCTGCGTTAGACCAGTTGCCATCCAAGACAATAGAAACGGTCTGCCATTCTATGTATCCATAGCTGGGGAAGAAGGGGATTCATACCTTTCCCAAACAAAGAAGACATTGAGTATGGATAAATGTATAATTTAATTACATATATGCAAAACTATAAATTTCACTTGTTTCTGTTGCTAAAGGCAACGGTGGGAAAGAGAATGATGAACTTAGAAATGAAATGGACATTGATGAAGGCTGTAGTTGTTGGCGTTTCTCTCTCAGCGCGTCGGTTTTGACATCAAACACTGCTCTGTGCCGCGTCTCTTCCTTTCTCCTCGTGCCGGTGTTGACATCAAACGCTGGTCTGTTTTGGGTCTATTTGAATTTGAGAATATATAAACGTCTATCGGCTCGAAATTAAAGTCTTGGTTTTTGAGCGGTACTGGCGCTGACTGGTCATAATATATTGTTTATTTTGTTTTGGTTTGTTGATTTACCGTCCTTCCTGATTAATAAAATCTCGAGATTTTAGAATTTTCACCCCCTGACGATTTACAGGCGGCGCGAGATTTGAAAGACAGGATCTCTTTCTCGGTGACTTTTCATAGCGAAAAAAAAGTATTCTTTTTCCTCCTGCAAAATGTGAGTAATCATCTACAAACACTTAATGTTGCTTCGACTTTTCACATTTCATTTCAGTTCTTATCTTTTTCTTTGTAAAATGTCCTAGCAATATATTTGTTAATATTTCACTTTCAAATTCTATGTCTTATTATTGCTGTGGACTTATTCGAGTCCACCAAAATTGTTAGTGATTCAAATGTACCAGCAGCGTATAATTTCTCATCAAAAGGATATATACCCGCTACAGGTTAAAGCGGAGTTATGCATGAAGCTGATCGACGGGGAGCGTATGTAAACAGTCTGCTTTGATCCGTCGGTTCGTAAATTTCCCGTTTACGTAGAAAATGAAAGAACCCGAGAGAATTCAATTATGTTAGACGGTATGGCTTATTTTTAAATTTCAAAGATGTACGCCGTAGAATTACCTTATACCAAACGAGGATAATGTAAACTACGAGGGTGGGTCAAAAAATAGTGCAATTCGTTTTATTATAACAGAAATAATGAACGCGGTCAAACCATAATATTTACCACTCAGTGTCACTTTCGTTGAATCAAAGTGGCAAAATTATGAGGATGCTATGTCAGCTCGTGATGAAGAAGTGAAAACTCGCATAAGTAATTGGCTTCATCAGCAACCAACTGAGTTTTACGTAGCTGGGTTAAATGCCCTCATTCTTAGGTGGAACACTGCCGCCGAAAGAGCTGGCGACTATGTTGAGAAGTAGGGATATGAATCTTTGATACTTATCGATATATCTTGATATACGATATGTCTGATTGTGTTCTATATTTCGTATACACGAATAAATTCGAAATTGCAACAATTCTCCACGAATTCTGAAGTTAAACACCCCAGCTCTAATATATAACAACTAACACACGGTATTTACTCTGTTCCCCCCACATACACACATATTTGTACGAGATGTGACATAAGTTCTATTTTTAAGGTGGAGACCAGAGCGCGTACACCGGGACAGGAACAAAAAATTCCCCTCAGACCCCGCAACCGTCGGTTGCGCTTGCCTCGATGCGAGCACCGATCCCTCCCTCTGGTGCAATGGGAGGGTGCAGCCTCGAGCAGATGTTCCTGGGTACCTTTCAGTGTTATTTTCTTCACTTGCCCCTCTGTCCATAGACAGAGAAACCCCTTAGCGCACTCTGTCCAAAGACGGAGAGGCAACTGAGAGATGATAAGTAGACGTCCAAAAGAGTAATTAAACGCTAAATAGCAACTTAGACACTAAAAGCTCAATATCTCTATTATATATTATCTACTTCTAGGCAATATCACTCTTCAGGCTTAACTAATTTGCATATTGATTTGAAAAAAATGTTTATTTTATTAATTAACTCTCTTTCATTACTCTTCTTTTAGTCGAGGATTGTTTGATTTTCATATAAAAATAGTTCTTTTTAAGAATATTGTCTTATATAGTGCAGAAAAATGTTTGAAATTTGCATTTTACTTGGCCTTCAACAAGTTGTCATCTAAAACTTTCCTTAACTCTAACAAGCCAAGTTATGAATGAAATGTTCATCTAAAATATTTGTTTCAAAGATTTTAAGTAGTGAATATATCTTGCTTTGCAAAGCGATAGCGTGCGCGCGAACAAATCGCATTACATTTTGACTCACTCTCGTAGTTGAAAAATACTCCGAACATAGACAATCTAAACCAATTCTTCACCAAATTTGTTAAATGACGAGTAAGAAAACAATCCGGCAATTCTGTACGCAGTTTGATAAGACTGAGTTTGGTGAAGGAGATTCCAGCCTCAATAATGTATAATTATATGACTCGACTCGACGCACGGTTAATTGTTTCAAAGAATAGATATTATATTATAGCCTGAAGGTTTAGACAGACAAATAGTTATTTAGATGTAGAAGTTAGATACAAATAGAGAGTGAGATATAAGGTGAAGGTTGGAAGAAAAATGAGTCAGCTTAATGGAATGAGAATTATGAAGGCGTTGAGTATTATATGGTATAAGATTGTGTTGAAAGAGAAAAGAATTGGATAAAAAATTAAAAGTGACAAGAATAAAGGGGGGTAGAAAAGGAAGAAAAATAGTTTTATTTGAAGGATAAGATTGTAGAACAAATAGAAAAAAGAAAGTAAATGAAATAACAGAAAAGAAAGAAGGAAAATAAAACGACGAGAATTAGAAAGAAAGAGTAAAAAACGTGTGAAGAGGAAACAAGAGTCGGAAAGATGGCAACCGAAGAAAGTCATTGATGCAATTCTCAAGGTAATTATTCAAACCAAACCTGACTATTTCTGGAGTGTGTTGACTCTTGTTATTAAGCTTGCTTGATTGGGAAAGAGATTTAAAGTAATTCAGAGACATAGAGAGAAAACACGAGAATCGGCGTGAAAATGCGAGATTATAAAAAAAAATATCATGAAGACAATTTTCATTTCCGAGATTAATGAATCCACATCTCATTTTTTTCTCCTCGCCGAGAGCTGATTGAAAAAAGAAATCTCATGCTGAGATAACATGAGCAAACGTCACAGTTAGCAGTTTTGTATGTCAAATCAGCTCGGACAGTTTTGCGAAATGGAACATCATCTCGGAAGATGCCCGAGCGAATACGCAATTATCTGTGATCCACCAAATTGACTGAAGCTGACATAAAGTCCATACAAAACCGGAATATTTAACACTTTTCACGAAACATTTCTTGATCGTCACTGTGCACCTTAAACTTATATTTATGACTATGGTTTTCTTGGGAAAATTACTTTTTTCTTTATGCATCAGTAAACAAAGTGATAATTTGCTATTTGGCAAAGGAGGGGAAATATATTTGTCTTCTCTACACTCCTACGTTAAATAGATCCATTACATTATCAGTGGTATAGTAACAGTTTTAACAGGACAAATGACAAGCTTTGCGTTCTCTGTCGTTTCTGGATCCGAACACTGCTACATAAAGCCATATCGACGAAAAGGACCATATCTTTTTGTTATTCGTTTTATTATTAAAGAAGCGTGACATCTTGGATTCTAAGAGGCAATAGGAGAAATAACGTGACAGGAACGCATATCGCATATTGGCTCGGCATCGATTCGCGAGTTGTCTTAGCCAGTAGATAACCTGCGTGTGGGAGGCGTATCAACGCTTCAGAATTCTGAATGTCCTTTTTGAATTCGCGCCTTTTAGGACTTCTATTCAAAAAACAGAACAAAGAAACAAAACAGAATGCCCAACCTACGAGGCACTCCGGCCAATCGCTAACCATTCTGGCTCTGGATGTCGCATTCTGGGCTTGGATAAAGAATGTAAGGTAATCCAGAAATAAGATAAATATGCTATATATATATATATATATATATATATATATGCATATATATATACATATATATATATATGTATATATATATATATACATATATATATATATATATATATATATATATATATATATATATATATATATATATATATATATATATATATATGATAGTATATTTTCAAGGATATCCGTCTGCTAGGGCATGTAGCTAATCCATATTGCAGACGCTTGCTTAGGCGAATTTGTGTTTATTCAACACCCACAGTGTCTAGGTGTGGTTTATACTGCAAAAATGCCGAGCAGACCATAGTTATATTTTCTGGGAAAGAGCGTGTTTTCTAGCGTGATCAACCATTTGAAGAAGGCCAGCACGGCGCGATGAGTTCGTGCTAGCACAGCTATCGACGGCCACCAAGGGTTACGTCTACTCAATTTCACTCACAAGGCTTGCATCAACCCGTGGCATGGATTTCAGGCACATTCCCTCCAGTACGGTAACATCAGGACGTCTCCTTCCTGACTAATCGACCATGGTAAGATTCGACCATGGTCAGAATGCAAACGTTGAAACCACTCGTGCACCTGCCCACCCCCATATATATATATATATATATATATATATATATATATATATATATATATATATATATATATATATATATATGTATGTATGTATGTATGTATGTATATATATAATGTGTAAATGATATATTTATTACAAATGTTTCCACACAATGAAAATTAAACATATATAAGAATGCAAGCAGTGTCTGAAGGGAAAGAATTAAATGAGGATATTGCAACGTGCTGAAAAGGGAGTTGTGTTCAGCCGTTTTTTATCACGTCGATTTTCTTTAGATCACATCAGACTTTGTGTGATGCCAACCAGGGAGAAAATTTTCTCTTGTATCTGTAATAATCTTTTGCATTTTACTTTTTAATTCATTCATTCATAAACACTGTATTTAAAATTTAGGCTTAGCAATTATATCGAATCAATTGGAACGCTGCTCAGAAAATGAGTTCATTGTATCGTGCTAGACAAAATTTCCCACCAGAATCTATCTTACATATTTATAATTGTAACACTCATCAATGCTTCGAATATTACTGCCATAAACTTTCTGTCTTTCCTGCTATATATTTAGAGATTCTTGATTAAACCCCAAAAAATCTACAATTGTATTTCTCCTGACCCGCTATTCCAGATGCAGTCACATTTCTACTGCGATAATGTAGCTTGCTTGTGTTTGGTTTGGTTTGGTTTTTGTTTTACAGCATATCAACCTCAATGCGTCATTTAATGCCGACCACATTTTTTTTCCTGAAAATATTTTTCTTTTGTCAAAAATCTATTTCTGGTAATATTTTTTCCTCAAAATTGTATAGCTGGTAATATTATTTTTTCAAAACGTAAAGCTGGTAATATTTTTTTTCAAAAACGAACAGCTGATAATATTCTTTTCAAAAACGAACAGCTGGTAATTTTTTTTTTTAAAAACGTACTGCTGGTAATATTTTTCTTTCAAAAACGTATTGCTGGTAATATTTTTTTTCTCCAAGGATGTATTTCTGGTAATAATTTTTTACAAAGTATTTCTGGTATTAAAACCCTATTTTTACACATTCATAATGATCAGAGGCCTTGCTGCTGGACGTAGTTTATCGTCTTACCCTGGACGCGGATGTAGTTTATCGCCGTACCCAGGACGAGTACCTTGCCTGTGACCTGTCAAATAATTTCATGGTAATTGTTCTGATGAACTTCCTTCTATGCTACCTAGACTTAATGAATTTAAGAGTAATACTAGATTGGCAACATGGTCTCATTATATTGCCGTTAAATTGACTAGATATAACCGTATGTTCATTGCTAACTCTTTATTTTCTCACAATCCTCACTAGTTGATCTCTATTTCACCTTCTTGCTTTCCAGCCAAAATTGACCTTCAAATGTTTAAATGCAATGTCAATCGTTATCTACTGGTTTCTTGATTCATCGTTTTTTCTTGGTGTCTCTACTTAACATTGTCTTTTTTTATTCTTCAATACTCAATAAACCCATGGGTTTTAGTGGCTTTCTTGCCTTGCATAGGGGGAAATGGTTAAAAAATGCTTATCTCCATTCACGCGAAAAGCTTTATGTTTGTACAGGAATGTATTGGAGCCAATTTGTTTAAATGATGATATTTAATAACTAATAATCCATATTAAATTTGAATTTGTAATTTGAAAGAATTTTCTGTAGATGTAAAGATATTTCGTAATTTTAAAATATTAAAAGCTATATTTCCCTATTAAAATGTATTTATCATGTGCAGTTAATGATTTAATAATATAAATTCGCAAAAACAGCTTATCTAAAAACGCATACACATTTTGAAGCTTTCTCAAGAAATAATTCAAGCAACTAGAATCAATTATATCTAATTTAAATAATGCATATGATGACAGACATATTACAAAGGCTTGCTTTAAAGATTCTGTCATCGCTTCTTTTCAAATTGATGTCCGTTATAATCCAGACATGGCTGACAAGGCTAGAATCACAAGCAGCAATCAACATTTCGATAAGAATTTGGCTGCATTCTTACTTTGTGGAAACTTGTATTTTAGTTATTGTTGCTGGCTTTGTAGCGTAGAATTTATCTTATAAGCATCCACACAAGAAAAGGTCTAAAGGGATGAGGTCCGCTTAACCAGGGGGACATTCGACAGAATCTTATCTTCAGATACATCTGTTTGATAAGTTTTAATTCAAGAACGATCGTACATCACGATGGTAATTGTAGTACACCATCTCACTGAAAACAAAATTCTTCATCTCCTAAATCTTCTCTAATTCCTGGCATGATAGACTGTTGCGGGATTAGGGTTAGGATGCATAGAATTTTGGTATATTTGATTTATTTGTGGCATGTGATAAATAATGAACGCTGTAGCAAACTTTAACTCGAAGAATTGATTTCTGCAGACATTTTCATCGGAACCCTGACCTAAAAATATGACCTTTCGCACCTTTTTCCGCTAAAATTAAATAGCAGACATCTACTTCTTACTAAAGAGGCTGGATTGCGTGATAACAGTTTTCATCTGTCCAGGCACGTTTTTTTTTATTATTTTTTTTTAATTTTGTGATGAAGGTGCGGACTTTAAATATGGAGTTGAGGGGGAGTAAGGAAGTTTTATGAAAAGAGGAATACAAAGATGCCTTAAAATATATCACTTAAATATTTCCTTTTTTATTCTTCTACATAAATAAGTGTTTAGAATGACGTCAATCCGGTTAATGTTACTGCCTAACCCAATTTTCCTTTGAAAAATAAACACAAAAATAAACATTGTCCTCTTGAAAAACTTTTAATCTAAAAAGTATACCTGGATCATTCAATCCGACTTTAAATTAAATTAAATTTGATGAAATTGCGGGGGTGGCTGGCGATTCTGCGGATGCTAATACTTATAGCCCTATATGGATTATAAATTTAGACAATACAAACTACAAATTTAGACTCTTTCTAATGTTCTGCATTTTAAAATGAAGATTTTGACTTATACATGGTGTCCGGAAAGTTATGTGCAGTTTTCTAATCATATTTTTATATTTCAGATTTCATCCCAAAATGGTCTTAACCACTTAAAGGACGTTTTTTTAAGTTTGTGATGAATTGCGAATTTTAAATGTGGGGTTTAGTAGGGGTAAGGAATTTGTGTGAAAAGAGGAATACAAAGATGTCTTAAAATATGTCACTTAAATAGTTCCTTGTTTATTCTTCTACATACATTTCAATTACACTGATTTCTATACCTTGAAAAAAACTTTCAGACCCTATACTCTTTTCCATTAAACTATTTTTATGGTTGTGAATATTAAAAGCCCTACAGATACAGGGTGTCTCAAAAATGTATACACATTTTAAATCTTTCTCAAGAGATAATTCAAGCAACAAGAACCAAATATATATAATTTAAATAAGTATAAGAAGACAGGCATATTGTAAATGCATGCTTTTAAGATTTTGTCAACGCATCTTTTCAAATTGATGCAAATCATGATCCAAACATGGCTGACAACGTGACGCAGTTGAATCACAAGAAGCAATCAACATTTCTATAGGTTTCTTAGACTTCTGTGAAAGAAATATTTCACCATTTCTTGCTTCACAAAGCGATGTTGATATCCATAGTCTTATGGAACGGTTCTTGCGCACACCGTCAACAGTACGATCAAACATATCTTCGGAAGATTGTAAGCCGCCTGGGTGGATCTGAATGAATATCTCTTCGATGAAGCCTTTGAACTTCGACTGCATTTCCGTAGTTCCAGTAGCATTTCAGGATTAACTTTCTTTGTTCAAAACTAAGTAATACTAACGTGTAATCCTGCCTATATAATCTCATATATAAAAGTGAAAATTATAATAGGTTTCTATGTTACTATATTATATAGAAAACTGGTTGGTGATCATGTTCACAACGTATTAAATTGGAGACTAATAAATAAATACTTATATTGATATTCGACATTATTATTTTTAGATAGATAGTAAGGTTTTTTTTTTCATTGACACTGATGCTAAGAATCAGAAAGAGAGATTAGAAAAAAAATTAGGTCATGACGAGGAAGGAGGGGATGGAAAAAATGACCGTTCACAGCGCATATTGTGGACCATGGTGAGGGATAGGGGGAAGCAACAATCTGACGATCTTGTGTGAATGGATGGAGGAGCGAGTGGCGGGAAAATGTAGAAAAATGTAAAACTGTAGATAAACTTCTAAAGGTTACAAGAGATAAGAAGATCTGGAGAGTCATGATTGACTACGTTATGAACGGAAGCAGCGCATAGAAGAAGAAGACAAAGAAGGAGAAGACGAAGAAGGAGAAGACGAATAATAATAATAATAATAATAATAATAATAATAATAATAATAATAATAATAATAATAATAAGACGATGACGACGACGACGACTACGAAGAAGAAGAAGAAGAAGAAGAAGAAGAAGAAGAAGAAGAAGAAGAAGAAGAAGAAGAAAACGACGATGACGACGACGAAGAAGATGACGCTGAAGAGGACGACGACAAAGAAGAAAAAGAAGAAGACGACGAAGATAAAGAAGACTAATAAGAAGAAGACAATGAATCATAAGAAGACAATGACGATGAAGATTTAGAAGAAGTAGACGAATAATAATAATAATAATAATAATAATAATAATAATAAGAAGAAGAATAAGAAGAAGAAGAAGAAGAAGAAGAAGAAGGCGATAAAAAGAAAATGGCGACGACGACGAAGAAGACGACGAAGAAGAAGACGACGAAGAAGAAGACGACGAAGAAGAAGACAAATAATAATAATAATAATAATAATAATAATAATAATAATAATAAGAAGAAGAAGAAGAAGAAGAAGAAGAAGAAGAAAAAGAAGACGACGACGACAATGAAGAAAAAGTAGACGACCATGAAGAAAAACAGGAAGAAATAATAACAACACAATCTAACGAAAAATGACAACTAATTTTTCTGTTAACAGATATACAGCCTAATATTCTTAATCATACATCAACTTAAAAGCGATGTTTTTGAATAAAGTGACATCAAAATAAACCTTCTTAATATTATGTAAAGATAAATACATATTGAACATTATAGGTTATTCAGTATGAACACAGTTCTGTCACTTGTTTAGGACCTTTCTTATCTTAAAACACCAGATTAAGTATGTTCGATATTCTGAATTTATTTACAGGGTGTATAGTCCTACTCTGTGCTTTTACAGTGACAATATTTAGGCAAATACTCGCTTCCATATACATGACGGGGAAATGCGGTTGTCATCCTTCTCGGAATTTTGAACAAGACCACTTAATCAATCCACGGCGTTTGATTATACTCGTTCTGCTCTGCATCCTTATTGCTAACTCTTAAATGTTGTTTTGACGGACATTAATTGTCTCTTCGTCTTACGCAGAATATATCAATGTCTGTAATATATCGAGACACACTTAGTCAGTGCTCTCATTTCATAGGCAACGGTTCCGTTGGCGTTGGGAAATTTTCAGCATTAACCTATATATATATATATATATATATATATATATATATATATATATATATATATATATATATATATGTATGTATGTATGTGTATATATTATAAATTTACTAATTTAAAAATATGGTTCCATCGCTACACAGGAATTACCATGTTTCAAAAACAGAAACTAAAATCTTCAAATTCAATTTTAGAATTAAATTAAAATAATGGATGGACTTTGAAGATGGAAGCCAGATTATGAATGTTGGTACCATGACAGGAGGAATGAATGATCTTTTTCCTTGCACAATTGCTCAGTTGTGGCTGAAACAAAACGATGTTAACTTGTTCTCTTTCTAGCTGAATAAATCAAATGGTCTTTTAGTGATTCTTACCACAAATGCTGTCAAGGTGGCTAAACGTCTTATTTGAAAACATGGACAAAAAGAATCTTAGTTGGTTTTAGTGTTATTTAGATATTAAACGTTTTGTGTAATGGACAGTTTTCCCACGCTGTTACAGTTTTTGGACAATTTTGTTGTGACACGATTTGGACAAATTTGCTCTTACATCCTTTATGTCTTTGTGTGTGTGTGTGTGTGTGTGTGTGTGTGTGTGTGTGTGTGTGTGTGTGTGTGTTTTATTAAAGTCTATATACTTTTTGTGTCTAGTCATTCGTTCGTCTTCCTCTACAAACACAATATATAAGACATGTCTGAATGGAAAATTGCTGTCAGAGTCCACTATATATATAAGCTGCAAATCATGTTCATCATTTCTAAGCCAAAACAGAACAGAAACTCCAGGACTGTATCATATCACATCGGAGATATTGAATTTATTTCATTAGCCCTCTTCAAAAACTGCTTGTCTTTTCATATGCACTTATATTACGATGGGTGTGACAATTTGTGAACTTATACCTTGAATAATGGAGAATTTTTAACATTCGTGCCCACAAAAAAGAAATACATTTGGATCAATTATTTTATTACCTATTATTTTACCTACATTCTGTTCTCTGTGATATATTATCTATATATATAAAACAGAGGATGCCAGTGTGCCTGTCTGTCTGTGTTGTATCTTTTCACTCGAGATCGATCCAACAGATTTTGACCAAATTTCGCAAATACGTTGTACAATATAAGAAATAGGTTTAAAAAATCAATAATCGATAAAACTCAACTTTTTCCTCCGATTTCATTCAAAGTCGGTATGTAGGTTACTTACATCAAGACGAGCTCAACGATTCTTCATTTTTATTTCTACACCACTGCGTTTAGCGAAAAACAAAACATCGATTTCAACGAATATGAATATATTGAACGAGTTGAATATCAAAAACTCCAAAATAATTGTAGAGTCAGAATTGGGTCTTGAATTTGCCTGTTTTACCCCGTCATTTCCTTGGCTAACTTCGATTGAATAAATACAGGCTACTTCTGTTATATCGGTAACTGCATTAATTCAAAATTTTTTTTAATAAAGTACTTTAAAGTAATTGAATAAGATAAACACTGTTACATCTAAACATGATGCTGTTTTTGCTCCATTCTAATTGAACGTTTTTCTGATTGACCTGTTGGGTAGTTATTAATAAAGAGATATTTTTTTCAGGCATTTATAAAACCGATGCAGACTACTTTGAATTAATGCAGTTACTGATATAACATCAATCTCTGACGCTCCATCCATGTTTTTGTTCGATTATTAGATTTGTGAACAATACCATAATATTTGAAAGTTTTTAAGGCCATAGGAAATTTATTGAATATCTAAAACATTGAAACAATTCATCCCCGAGCAACACCCATAGAAGAAGTTTTTATCGAAGGAATACCTTTAAGAACAATGAAACACCTGCGAAGGACTTACGGTAAAAAGATAAGGTGAGGTGTAGTAGCTTAGTATACCAAAGGATGATTCAAGCAAGCGAGTACAAAGGCAGACTTTTCTAGACAGGAGGATGCGGTTAAACAATTACAGTAATTTACACCTGGGCAATGCCGGTTACCTTGGGTAGTTATTTTTTTAAAAAGCGATGATTAAAATTGTAATAAAGTTTAACATATTCATGACCATTTCTTGAATTGAAAATTTCGGAAAACTAAGAATATTTTTGGTCTTATCTATGCTGGTTACAAAATTAAATCCTTGTATTTGACAGAAGAGTAAACACGCCGCATAAAATAATATTTCCTTTTGTCTTATATATATATATATATATATATATATATATATATATATATATATATATATATATATATATATATATATATATATAAATATATTTATATATGTTTGTGTGTGTGTGTTTTTTCCCACCAACAGAGGGGTTTATTTGCCTATTTTCTTCCCCCAACTCCTGGGACTATGTAGTTACCAACGGCTTTTTTTAATTGAAAGTTTTTTGTTGTATTTTACCTGTGATGATTCGGAGTGGTTTATGGCCACGGTTATATAAAGCTCGCTTATCACTTCTTTCCTTTGCGTTCAACTCATAGGAAGATCACGTTAGCGTTAAATTAAGGTGAAGACTAGACCCATCTTTTCATCGTTTTCCTTTTGTCTGTCTTGTTAATCTTTACTGAGTCTGTAGGTTTGCATTTAGGCCTTTCTTCGTTTTCTTTCTTTTTCAGTATTCGAGGCTTCGTCTGGATTAGAGTTTTATGTATTGGCAAATTTTCCGTTGATTTATACAACGGCTTCGTATGTATATATATATATATATATATATATATATATATATATATATATATATATATATATATATATATATATATATATAGTTTACGAAAAACTAGGTAATCCGTATGGGAAGACCCAATGAGGATAGAATCCAGAGAGCTCAATGTAAATCAGAGCTAATAATTTAAATAAAAACAGATTGCTTTAAGGTTCCATATAATAAATTATTTCACCACAGCCCTTTTAAAAGGGCTGTGGTGAAATAAATTATTATATGGAACCTTAAAGCAGTGTGTTTTTATTTAAACATATATATATATATATATATATATATATATATATATATATATATATATATATATATATATATATATATATGAAGAAATATAGTCTTAAAGTGTGGTATATTTATGGGATAAAATGCTCAAAATCAGAGATAGAGCGTGTGTAAATATAAAAGTGAACATAGAAATCGACACTTAGAGGCGACAGTCTGTTTCATGCTAGTGCAATACAGACTGTCGCCTCTAAGTGTTGACTTCTATGTTCACTTTATATATATATATATATATATATATAGATAGATAGATGTGTGTGTATATATATATATATATATATATATATATATATACATATATACATATATATATATATATATATATATATATATATATATATATATATATATATATACATATATATATATGTTCTGCCGACAATTCGCGCTGTAAGGAATGTAAGAAATCTTCTCGACGTGGCCCGGGTTGGGCTGCACTTTTAAAAGAAGTCATTGCTTCTGGCACTCCCATAAATAATGTATTCTTTTCAAACAGACATCAAAAGACCATATAATTCCAAACTGTAGACATCAATAGACGCCAAGCCTTTGGAGACAGAACAAGTCTTAGAAAAAATATTGGCATTTATTATGGACATTATTGTTGGCTCTGTCCTTGAAGAACCTGAGGTTATTCTTTGCAGTTTGAATATGAAGCAAATGCTTGCTGCTTTTATAAGTATCCTGCTAAAAAAATGCTTTAACCATGAAGAACGAATGGAATGTTTAAACACCGCGTAACTTACAGCAAGCCAAGAGAGAAATCTAAAAACAGTTTACAATGAGTCAAAGAAGTTTGCTGTCATCAAAATTCAGCATAATTGGTCGGCTATAACAGTTACAGAACCCGGTCTGTCCTGTTATGGAATCCATATGTGGAAGGAGAATAAATGGATTCAACTATTCCGAAGAGTATTTCTGCAAAACGATCTCCAATGAAATTCGATTTGGCGTATCGAGCCGCTAAGTTTTACCCTGTCTCTACATCTGCACTTTATATATATATATATCTGACGATCTGCCTAAGTGTAACCTTGGTAGATTTGTCTGGCTCATTAGGTTCGACTATATATATATATATATATGTATATATATATATATATATATATACATATATATATATATATAAATATATATATATATATATATATATATATATATATATATATATATATATATATACAGGGTGTCCATAAACTTCGTGTACACTTTTTAAAAAATTATAACTTTATTTGTATTTGCGACAGAAATAATATGTAAAAAGGATTAGAAAGAAGTAAATCTATATTTTTTAAGGTTTTATTGAAAATTTATTTAAGTTTCCATATGTCCTCCATCATCAGCAATACAAAGGGTAATACGATTTTGCAGTTCATGGAAAATATTTGCCAACTGATTTACTGTAATGTCTGAAATCACATTAGCTATTTTAGCTATACTTAAACCTAGGTACATCAAACTTTATAACATTTTTCAAATTATTTCTATCGCAAATACATATAAAGTTATAATTTTTAAAGTGCAAACGAACTTTAATGGCACACTGTATGTATATATATATATATATATATATATATATATATATATATATATATATATATATATATATCGCATTATAATCAACACAATTTCAAATTGATAAAAATAATAATATTATTATTTTACATCAATAAAATAAAGTTAAATAAAATAAAAGAATAAAAAATAAATATATAATATTAATATTATTAATTCAGACAACAAAATATTATTAAAAATTTATGACAGCAAAACACAAGTAAACAAGCATCCTTGTAATTGCAAAACCGGAACTAACTGCCCAGTTGGAAGCATTTGTAATTCTGATAATGTAGTATACCATTTTTGCGAAAGAAAATATCAATGGAAACATGTATACATACGTATATCCGCTGGGAGTTGGTAGCAGAGACTTTTCAGTTGTCGGCATTTCCTTCACCAATGATTCTTTAAGATAAGCATCTGCTCTATATTAAAATTATTGGAATCTTAAATATGGAGGCTACACCCACAAAGGATCATCTGTCAACCTCGGACTCCCAACAAATTCCGAGATATGCAATCTATGCATACAGGAAAAAATTATAATGATTAAGTATAAAAATATTAATGAATTATTGAACCGAAGGAACGAAATTATCTTCAAGTGTAGACACAAGAACAGATTTAAAATTTCCTAATACCATCAATTTTGGGGAATTTACAAATTACAAAGATTCTGTTTTATATGATTACTAACATATATACGTACATTCATTCACGTTTTTGTATATGATCATTTGTGTGATTTTCTTGCCTACATCAATTATAGTCGTAAAGTATGAATTATTTTATATTATCTTTAATATTATTATTATTAATAATACATACACACACACACACACACACACATACATACATACATATATATATATATATATATATATATATATATATATATATATATATATATATATATATTATGAAATGGACAAATTCCACAATTATTTTAAGACATTTTTATGTTTATGCATTTTTTTATACATACAAATATTTAAGTAAATGCTCTGTTTATAATAAACAGTATTAATAACATTTACTGGCCTGAATGTCCGAGAAATTGTCATAGAAAATATGCGTTCTCCGACAGGTATCTAACCTGCTAACCGAAACGCTCCCTTGTGGCGAAATCGATAAAAGCAAGTCAGGCTATAATACGGTTCCATATAGGATACAGGTTGGATTTCTGTCGGAGGACGCATATTTTCTATGACAATTTATCGGACATTCAGGCCGGCAAATGTTAATACTGCTTATTATAATTTAAATATTTGTATCTATAAAAAAGAATATATACATACATATATATATATATATATATATATATATATATATATATATATATATATATATATATATATATATGCATATTTTAAGTTCCTTAAAATTGTTCTTTATCTATTATTTAATTTAATTCATTAATTAATATTTTTATGTATATATTTATGTTTATATTTATGCATTTTTATATATTTTAATTTTTAATTTTTATTTGGTTTAAATTACTTCATTCTATTCATGTCAAATAGTGTTATTATTATTATTAATATTTATATTATTATTAATTTGAAATTTTGCAGATTATAATGCGACGATCATTTTATTGCTCTCGAAAATAACATGAATATCAGACAATTCAATGTCTCTATTTTAAATCTGATCACTTCCTTACCCGTGTTTTTCAATTGTTCAGTCCTTAAAGATAAAATATCCAGGTCCCACTATCGGCTCATGTTTCATTCTTGCTTCTTTCCTTAATTATCGTTTCCTCCCTCTCTCACGCTTTCCTTCTCCCACCCCTCACCATCCACCAGCTCTCTCTCTCCGTCTCCCTCTCTCCCTCCCTCTCCCTCTCTCTCCCTCTCCCTCTCTCTCTCTCTTCCCCTTCCAAATATTTTAAAACATTATATTGTTTTTTATCTTTCTTCCTCTTTTAATATTAAAATTTGTTCCTTTCCTTTTTCTTTTTTTCTCTCCCTTTTCCTTTCGTCTGTATAAATTCAATCCATTTATTAAAAAGCTTCGATCTCAACAGATGAATATTTGTATATTTATGAAATAAATTATAACAGAATGAATTTTTAAGCACCGTATGTACTCATTATATATATATATATATATATATATATATATATATATATATATATATATATATATATATAGTGTAACTCGGATATAAGAGTCCCGGATATAAGAGAACCCCAGATATAAGAGAGAGTTTATCTAGTCTCTAATTAGAGCCTGTGTTAATAAAACAAAATAGACCAAACACGGATATAAGAGAAACCCGGATATAAGAGACTTATTCTCCGGTCCCGACAACTCTCTTATATCCGGTTTACACTGTATATATATATATATATATATATATATATATATATATATATATATATATATATATATATATATGTATGTATGTGTGTGGGTGTGTGTGTGTGTGTGTGTGTGTGAAATTTCTATTGTTAAATTATATTAAATGCAGATGACAGCGATTTACATCATCTCATTTCTATCTCACCTGCGAATTCCAGGGTATTCTGCCACACTTATTTGTTTTTTTTATATGAAAACATAGTTTACTTTTTTAAAGATATTTTGAAAAACAAACATATTTAATGACATATCATTTCATGATAAAATGTTACTTATTTTTATTAAATTATTTTCAAAGAAATATTCCTCATAAATGGATGAAAACACTTTATTGAAATATAGTGAAATATTTAAAGAAATCCAAAGAAAGTTAAGAAAAGTAAAAATCTTATCTTAATTAATAATATTATTGTCTTTTCTCTCCAAGGAAATCAACAAAATCTATATTTTCATATTCATTCTTTCTTGAATAAATAATATGTCTGCATTTAATAATGTTATCTGAAAGACACCAAAGAGAGAAAAACATAAAATGCGTCTCATTTTTTTAATAAACACTTTTTAAGATTTTCAAATAACTTTACGAATAAAACGATTGCACATCTGTTACTATTTATATAACATATAAACTCATATACGCAGTATATTTTATTTTATTCATATATGACCATATTCAAATTTACATGTAAAGTCTTAAAATGATGAGGCTTTTTAACTACTGATTCATTTGCATTGTTTCACATTTATTTATATATCCATTCAGGGTTTTATATCTAAGTAGTTATCGCATTTGTCGCATATAAGAAAAATATTAGCTTTATTAGTCATTAAATTAAAAATATATCCACAGAAAACTAATACGAAACAACGTAAACTTATATTATGAATCACGTCTACGCATTGGCATTTTCAACGTGTTACATACCAAAGAAATATCTCATTTGTATGTTCATTTATTGACATGGAGTTTTAAGGATATAGAAGCTGCTTATATTCCGTTGGTCGAGAAAAGTCATGTGGGTCACATGAAGGATACTTACTGGTGTCACTCCATGCAGTAACGAAAGCGCTGCTAATTTCTCAGTTCCTTTACAGCAACCAAACGTTAAGGTCACTTTCTTTCGCTCAACCCCATCGCGCAAGCAGAGGATAAATATTCTTCCTCAGCAGCTTATATGTTCCTGGTGACGTTTCTCTTTGAGAATCTATCTATCCATGTTATATATATATATATATATATATATATATATATATATATATATATATATATATATATATATAACATTATTATATATTGTTAAAATAATTTTATTATAATAATTTTCAATAAAAACATGTTACATTGCTACACAAAAACTTTCATGTTTCGGAACTACAATTGTTCCTCTTCGGGAGTTAGTAGATCAATATATTGGGTGGGTAGTTTTCCCCGTTTAATGTAATGGAATGTCGTAATAAACAACAGAAATTATGGCACAGAAATTCAAATCATATTGAACGAGTGGATAATACCTTATAAAATATAAACAAAGTAGTAAGAGATAAAAATAATGCTGAATTTTTTTAATGCCAAATGGTGCTGGAATACTTTATTTATATAATAACACACACACAATGCACAAACACACACACACACACACACACACATATATATATATATATATATATATATATATATATATTTCACTTGATGGCTGTTTCATCCTCTTTGGGACCCATCAGCAGTGCGCATCCACTACTGAGAATCGAACCCGGACCATTAGGATACAAGTGTCTTTTTTGACGAAGAAGAAACTAAATAGATTAAATATAACGCAGCTGCTGGTGATACTCAGCCAATTATACATAACCCGCCAGAATTGACCCCCGGAGAGAAACGGTCTGGGTTCGATACTCAGTAGTGAATGCACACTGCTGAAATAGGACGGAACGGCCGTACACTAATTTCAGCTTTCTGTTGTGGTTTCTTATTCTAGACAATGAATTATATATATATATATATATATATATATATATATATATATATCGCCTGACGATTGCACTAGCATGAAACAGACTGTCGCCTCTAAGTGCTGACTTCCATGTCCACTTTTTTATATTTACACACGCTCTATCTCTGATATTGAGCACTTTACCCCATAAATATAGCACACTTTAAGACTATATTTCTGTATATATATATACATATATATATATATATATATATATATATATATATATATATATATATATATATATATATATATATATAAGGTAATGAAGTGTTTGCTAAGCAGTATGGATAATTCCAAAAAGGATGTAATCCAGTGTTTTCAATGTAACAACAGAGCAAATATTAATTAATTAAATTAATAAAGAGACAACCTTAATGTTCCATGACTATAATTTATTTCCCCAGAAAATATATAGTTTGGGGAAATAAATTATACTCAGGGAACATTAATGTTGTCTCTTTCTTAACTTAATTAATTTATGATATATACATATATATATATATATATATATATATATATATATATATATATATATATATATATATATATATATATATATATATATATATATATGTCTATGAGTGCATTAAAAAATATTGTCAATTATACCAACTAAAATGACGCAAATAGAGAAAACTATAATAAAATAAAATAAGCAGACATGCATAACTAAACCTTCTACTTGTTCAGATGTCTCGTGTTTTGGTAAGCTGGTATCTTTACCCACCACAATGTTATGGCTTCACCTGTATCTTTTCATGGCATTTCTAATGTGCTCCTCTCATGTTAACCTATCAGCATTATTTTAAGCGTACTACTATATTAGCAATTAGCAAATAGGTTTCATCATTTTGTTCTTGAAATTGGTCGATATAACGGTAAGGTTTATAATAATAATTTCATTTCTTGCATTTCTTGCCTTTGAAATCTCTTGCTGTTTCTTGCTTCACTGCCACCTACGATATTCAAAAGATTAAAAGCTACGTAAATCGCCATGTTCTGTCTTCCTGAAAGATGTATTTTTATTGTCGTTTCTCCGCACGAACATCTTTTCATTCCCTTTAAGTCTCCGTAACCCCTTGCATCTTTGTGGTATTATTGCATCGCTTGGGGGTGAAACGATTAGAAACATATAAAGAAGACACTACAAGCGATAAAGATGTTGTTCAATCAACGTCCCTTTATAGGTGTGCCGAAGTCAAAGTTTTAAGGAAACCGAGAAATAGAAAGACAGTGATATTTTAAATCAGAAAGTGTTGAAATTACGCACATAAAGATCAATCAGTGTTCGTGTGTCCTCCGTCCGTCCGTTTTTCGATCTCGACGAATAATACAAAACCCGGAGTAATAAGTTATGAAATGATATCTGTTGTCGCTAATGTAGCAAGAATGTGGAGGGTAGATTTTAAATTCAACCCGTTAACGGGTTTGGACGTCAAAAGAAACTGGCGCAGTTAGCTCCTCCTCAGTTCCTTAATTCTTCAACAGGGGTCTCTCTCCCCTGAGTATATAAACTGGCTGACCCTTCTCTCTCTCTCCCTCTCTCTCTCTCTCTCTCTCTCTCTCTCTCTCTCTCTCTCTATCTCTCTCTCTCTCTTTCGACTCAGGCCTTGGGCCGCTACCTCGCGCGGAAGTGAGGTAAAATCTCTCTCTTTTTCCCTTAGACCAATATGTGACCTCTCACAGATACAGCGTTTCCCATATTCTGTGAATGCGCTAAGAACAATACACGTACGTACGAACACTCAACACACATAATTTCCTCATACAAATTACTATGTAACTTTTCATGTCTTTGTGTAACTCGTTATTAATATATATTTGTTTACCCATGTATATCGGTCTTGTTTGTTTTCTTTATCATATTTGGACTTAATTAAAGTCCGACATTCCCATGTAGCTGGACCGGCCAGCAGGAAAGTTTAACCTTCTGATATCTCTTCACATCTTCACCCCCACGGTCCGCTACAAAACAGTTAAAGACTTCATCTCTTCTTCCCCTTCCTGTAATTTAATACAGTTAAATTGCGTTACAGCAGGTAGTAATTACTGTAGTTACCCGCTATTAAAAATTAAATAAATAACACATTTAAAGTTAAATTTAAATACCTAACAGAGGAAAAGGTTTAAAAAAACAAAACAATTCTTATTGTAATTTATAACGTCTAATGAAACCTTCATTAAAACTTAAGCTCATATGTTTGCTTTTTATTTTATTTTCTAGACACGTATTCGAAAGTTGATATGGTTCGGGTTCCTTACTATCTTTTAAGAATGACTTTGCGTGAAAGGATCGTAAAGCATGTCGATTTTAAAAGAAAAATTGCGCACAACATAAACTTTAAAAAAAAAACTACGGATATCGTTTGCGTATACGAAAAAACATTATGCCGAATTAAGGTGTCAAATAAAGATAAAACAATTTTATTACTTCTAAATACATATAACTTTTACACACATACGACGCTGAAGGCAACAGGCCGAAAGCCCAAATGCCCTCTTCAGGATCTAGCTTAAAGCCCGCTCGGAGTGTTGCTTCTAGTCTAGTAATGTATAGAGTAGACTATATAAGTTTAACACTAAAATAGCATAATGACCGTAGGATTGTATTAGCAAATGGCTAGATTGTGTGTTTGTGTGAATAGATGTTTGCCCGACGACACAAGAAATAGTGATGAAGCAAATGTTGCTTACAGTTAAAACAAGCAATAATCTACGAATAGACATGATTGTTAAAAGGACACTGTAGATAGAAGCAGACATAGCATCCATTCAATCGGATGCTATATCAGTGCTGCTTTTTATCTTTTTAACAATGATATCATTATTTTGAATGTTATATAAACCGACCATTAATCTTTCCTCACATACTAGATGTTTTTAGGTTATTATAACTGATTTTAATAGATATACGGAAACTTAATGAATAAATCCGTTCCGAAATTAATTAAAGTAGCCAGATCACCGTCTTACGAACATTTATCTCAATAATAATGTAAAAGATATTTCCACAGATGATGTTATTTTAATTATAGTTTCTGGATTTTTAGCCAATACCTTACTCGATTTCAATCAGTTGTGAGTCTTCGCGATTGTTTTCCGGTCAATTCGTATATACGACGGGGTAAAAATATTTAATCCCAAGCCTCAGACGCCTTCCCGCCAGGCAGTACCTCTTCTTGGGAAGGTGGCTGCATTTATTGGCCGGCGGCTTATGCGTTCCCAAAAGGTTAAGTGCCGAGGGGGCTTGGGCAATTTTTCTAGAGTATTGCCTGTAAACCCACTCTAAACTTCGACCTTGTCTCACATTGTTAGCGACGCGGGCGCACCGAAAAACACCATCGCTTTTCGGCCTTTTGGCTAGGATAAAATGTGTAGTATCTCTTCTCGGGTGGATAAACTACATTTCATCTCTCAGTTGTGTATTTCTCTTCGGACAGATTGCAAATCGATTGTTACTCTGTCTACGGCCAGGGCGGAACTGAGAATATCAATGAGATGTGCCCGGTCACGGGAAGCAGCTACCCACGATAGTACCTCCCTCACTGTACTAAAAAAAAGTGGTCGGTAGTAATACCGATTCCAGCGTAACCGACGAAATTTACGTTACACGCTGCCTGTACTTTATAAATAATAGGTTAGACTGAAAAGACTTATCATAGAAACCAGTTTGGTTTTAGTGAGATCAACGTATAAAATTAAATGAACGAAAGAATGGGTTAAAGTCAAAGGGAGAAGACGAACGAGTCGATAATAATTTCATTGTTTCAAAAAAGATTTCAATTTGTTTATTTGTACCAACTTACTAGATTAAACAACGACATACGTTCACACTTATGATTTGTATTGCAATGTTTTATTAAAATTATTGAGCTCACATATTTAATGATTGGGGAAATTCCACAGATAATTTATTGTTGAAGAACTTACAAGATTAATTAATTATTGCTTCATTAATTTAAGAATAAAGATTCATCCGAAAATCCAGAAAGGATGAACCTTGAGATTTTCACAGATATTGCTTGTAAATTTATGTTTTCAAAATAATTTCATTGACTTCATGTAATCTTTGCATTCATACAGAGAGCAAATGAATTTAGTAAATGTGGTGAGGCTCTCCCCTTTTTACACAAGACGGACTCGTCTAAAGTATACTTATTCTGACAGAGTGGAGATACGTTGAGTACACAGGGTGTTCATGTTGCGATAAGTTTGAGATACGTATATATATATATATATATATATATATATAT
The DNA here is from genome assembly GCA_964036315.1 of Acanthosepion esculentum. Lineage (NCBI taxonomy): Eukaryota > Metazoa > Mollusca > Cephalopoda > Sepiida > Sepiidae > Acanthosepion > Acanthosepion esculentum. The sequence continues at coordinate 47,029,345 of OZ038491.1, forward strand.
ATATATATATATATATATATATATATAGATAGATAGATAGATAGATAGATAGATAGAGGAAAAAAAATTACGGCTTCACTTACAGTGACTTGTACATATACTTTCTACTAACCCGTATTCCTGGACTACTAATCTTCATTTCAAGTTTTTATTCTTACGTTTAATACACTTATTTCCCTATTTCAATTACTGGCGTTATTTATTTATTTATTTGTGCAGGATTCCATCCCCGGAGTTCACAACAGTAAATATACAAGAAATTTTGGTTGTCATCAAAAGGAACAGCCCAACATGCAAGTTACAAACTGAAGATATCTAAATCAAGCATGTACATCAATTTAAATATCTGGGAAGCGTTTAAAGAGAACACGGAAAGTGAAACAACGACATCCGTAGGGGTATTGCGATAGAGGAAGATGGCTTCCAAAAAGCTAAGCAACGTATTAAGAAACAGAAATTTCGTTAGAAGTAAACAGAAGATTAGTGAACTTTCGTTCTGTATGGCAGTGAATGCTGCATAATCTCCTCATCGATAAAGAAGTGACTGGAAGCAAAAGAAGTGTGAATCTACAGAAACTTGCTGACTTTTCAGTGGCGATGTTAGCAACGTCATTGTTCGCATGTTAACGCGTGTAACGGTGGAAAAATGGAAATAATACGCTTATAGTTAGCATCAGAAAGTTTCTCTTGGAATTTATGGGGCACAAAATGAGGAAAGAAGGCTTGGAAAATTTGACACCGATGGACACATTGAAGGCAGTAATTACAAAGGAAAACAGTCCATAACCTCCCTAACGATCTTGTGCAAATGGTTGGAAGAACAGGATTTAGAAATGATTAGATAAAGTCGAAATTTACTAAAGAATTATAAAGGATAGGAAATTGTGGAGAGCCATCATCGCCAATGTCCTGAAGGGAAACGATGCATAAAAGAAGGATTGCAAAATATTTTACAATCAATCTTGGCGGCTTCGCCTCCAGGTAATGGAGTTGTCATTGAAATTTGTAACATCCCAGATATCCTTTAAAAAAATGAACCATATATTAGGAAAGTTTAAATGTCCAAACACCTGGTAAGGAAGCGGTGCCAAGTTTGCTGAATATTTATGTGTAGAATAATTTCGCACCTCATTTTCATTAGAGCCATTTTTACCAAATCCATCAGTGAAAACCCCGAAAGTGCCAACTGAAACGCTATATTGCAACAGTTGCATCTGGTAACAAGTAACGCGTTACACTTTTCATATCCCACCAAATACAGTACACTAATCGTTTTAAACAAATATTAGATTTTGGTGTTGAGACTGCAGGCTGTACTAAATCAATCTCTAATTTTCGTTGTCAGACGAATTTTTATAACCAGCGACACACTTAAAGAGATATTATTTCATTTCAGGAAAGAAATAAAATACAGTTTGTGGCACTAAAATTACATGCTGAAAATCAATATATTTTCAAATCTTTATATAAACAGCCAACAAATTTTCAAGAAATATATCCCCAATATTCGCAGTTAATTCCAATGTAGAATATTAATCGATTTGGGGTTTTCTTACGGTTTATCTACACACTATGGATTATTTAAATCAGAAACATTTCGAATTGAAAAATGCTTCTTTATTCTACGAGTGAAAATTGCATTAGTAATTGATTTGAGAAAAATAATGATTTTTTCCAAATAGAATTCCTACTATTTAACCTATAACTTGAGGAGAGGAGATGGCGACAAAACTTTCCCAGGTGTTTTAGCACGTAAATATATGCAAACAACCAAACTGGAAATCGAACTCGACTCTCCAATTTCTCATCCAAAGCCGCAAACCATGACACCACCCGAATATCTACAATGTAGAATAAATGGGGGTCAATATTCAAAAGAGCTTCCAAGTCATCACTTTCAGGGTATTGTGGTCTACTTAAGCGGGATTTGTTCTGCAAGTCACATCCATATTTAATGAAGCTTTTAAATCATTCGCCAAACTTGTTGCTTTCAACCAAAGAATGGCAAAAATCTGAATAAAACTTCTTCATTTTTGCACTCAGTTACCCAAACTTTTATATGAACAAGTTGCATTACCATAGATCTATGTAATTCGAGGTCCTTTTATATTTTTGCGTATTCCTTAACTATATATATATATATATATATATATATATATATATATATATATATATATATATATATATATATATATATATATATATATATATATATATATATATTGAACAGAGATTCTTAAAACTAATTAACAACTGTGTACTCTTTTCCCATTCTATTTGTAAAAAATTACCCATAATATTTTCGAAAGCACACACACACAATACAGGTTGTGATGGGCGAATTGTCGCCATTTCATATTTTAATTCCTCGCATGTGCAGATTTTTTTTTTATTTTGTCTACTACTCAGTATACTTGGGCACCGTCCGGGAGAAAAGAACACCATGACGAAATTCACTCCGCCATAAATTTAGAAACGGCATGCTGTACTTCTTGTCATTCGCACCGGGAGGTCCAATACGAACATTTCAGTGTGTTTCGGTGTCATTCTGAAGACAGCGCAGAGGATTCGGAAAGAGTTGGATGAATCTCATGGCGTTTGGAGTAATCTCTAGTGCTTGCGACTTCATGCCTCGACGTTATGGCGGAAAAATCGATTATAAAATTTCAAAGGACTTCTCATTAAGCGACGGCAATCTTCCATCAATAAAATTGATTTACATCTCGGCGCGCAGATGTTAAAATATCTTCGAATCGTAAGGCTATTTTACTCATGTAATTCATAAAAAGAATAACTGGATTTTCAGTTTTATGCCTGAAATGTAACTAGACATAACCACATTTTGACACAAGTTTAAACATGAACACTATTTATCAGATAACTTATGACATATTGGTTTGGTTTGTTTTGTTTTATGGCATATCAACCCCAATGGGTCATTTAATACAGACAACTTTTTATTTTTGGTAATATTTTTGTATTGTCAAAAATCTATATCTGTCAATATTTTTTTCCTAAAAATGTATAGCTGATAATATTATTTTTTCAAAAGCGTATTGCTGGTAATAGTTTTTCAAAAAACATATTGCTGGTAATATTTTTTTTTTAATTTATTTCTGGTAATAATTTTTTTACAAAGTATTTCTGGTATTAAGACCTATTTTTACACTTTTATAATGCATTTTACCTCAGTTTCTGGATTAACTATTTGCCCATAGCTGGGACCCTAACAGGTGCTACCACCTCGGGTCAGGGCGGACCTGGGAACATCAGCAATTAAGAGGAGGTTCCAGGCTCCTCGAAGCCACCTGATCAGAGGCCTTGTTGTTGGAAGTAGTTTATCGTCTTACCCTGGACGCGGATGTAGTTTATCGTCACACCCAGGTCGCCTCATTGGGGGAGGGGTCTTACCCCTCTGCAGAGGTGCAGTCGGTGTATTCTACAACCCCAACCGACAGGGCTGCATATATTGGATATTAACTAACTAAACAATGGTTAATATGACATTAAATTAAACAAGTAAACTAACCTATATTTGTTTTATCTTAGTTTTTTTTTAAATAGAGCTAAGTTTTAGACACTCCATCGTCGACTAATGGATAAGCAGCTAGTCTCTCAGACAATTATTATTAAAACTATTTGATTCTTTATTAATATATTATATTTGAGTTTGTGGCAAATCTAATTCTCTTTTTTTTCACATTCCACCACGATAAATGCGTCATGCCACTAGGACGGAAAGGGTTACTGGGAGGGAAAGAGAATAGGAAGACACTAATAAAGAGAAAAGCCAATAACAAACAGGTTCATGAAGACAGAATATAGTGAATTGTGCTACATTTAAGTCTCTGAAGTTTGTAGGTGACAAGAAAGCAATGATTCGTAAAGGGGAACGGAATGAGGAAAGCTCTTCAGAGCAGTTGGCATGGAAATATTTGTAGAAAGGAGAAAGGTAAGCCACGTCACGTTGGCGTGAGATTTCACGAAGTTGAGATATCAGGTCAGGATCGATTACATTACAGACGTTTCCTTATAATTTTTTCAAAGTATATCGATATATATATATATATATATATATATATATATATATATATATATATATATATATATATATATATTGTTGTGGACCCGGAATAGGTCCGAAAGAAAACTCGAACTCAGTAATTCAGTGAAAACGTATTATTAACAAAAAGAACGAATACAGAAGTGTTGCACATCCGACTGACGGATAATTTCTGTAGTCAACTCAACTGTCATAAGACGACTCTCTTTTGTCCATGAAGGTAGGTCCCCATAACATATATATATATATATATTCAAGTATACGATTGGTGCATACGGAATAAATTCCAATAACTAAAAAATACTATTCTTAAAAGAGTGACAATACAAAGTAGAGCAAATATAATTTATTCGAAAATTATGACATAAGTATGGTATAAAATCACTACAAAAATAGCCATTTGTTTCAACACTTTTGATGTCAACACCATCACTTGATAAGACAACAGACGTTTTGAAGCAAAATTGCTATTTTAGTAGTGATTTTATAACATATTTATGCTATTTACGAATAAATTATATATATATATATATATATATATATATACATATATATATATATATATAATTAAAATATTTTTATTATTTTATTATAATAGATTACAGTAAAAACATTTTACATCGCTACAATATGTTCGCCGCTAACTTGTCTAGAGTATCAACTTATCTAGACATGAATTAATAAACCAACCACCCTCCACCTTTTTTTTTCATTTTTTCTATTTTAGCTTACATCTGACATTTAATTGGTTAATCCATGTATGCCCACGATTTTATGTTTTAATTCTGACATTAGGCTTTCCACTTTTTAACTTTCAAAAGAGGTAACGATTTATTTTCAGATTTCCCGAATAAATAATTTTTTGTCATATGTTATGTACCATCGCCAGAAGAGAAACGATTATAGTTTTGAAACATGAAAGTTTTTGTTTTAGCAATGTAAAATATCTTTATTGAAATCTATCTATAATAAAAATATTTTAATCATATTTTTCTCTAGGTTGTATTGAACATTTTTCAAAAAATAAATGCTAAGAACTGTGAATATATATATATATATATATATATATATATATATATATATATATATATATATATATATATATATATATATGTATATATATATATATATATATATATATATATATATATATATATATATATATATATATATATATATTACAGGCAATAGATCCGTTGGTATATAATCCAGGTTGGTTCTAGTGATACCAGATATTAAATCTGATCCACACACAGAGCTCAATGTATTTATTACAACAGAGCATATATTTTATACAGTAAAAATCACAAATTACCTCAAGTGGGTATAGTCTATTTCAGACAAGTACAGCCATATGTCAGTCCTCTTCAGCCCTGGACTCACTCAGAAATAGTCTAGGGCTGAGGAGGACGGGGATAGATAGATAGATAGATAGATAGATAGATAGATAGATAGATAGATAGATAGATATTTGTAATAATTTATTTCACCAGAGAACTTATTATTCTCTGGATCTTCAGACGTCACTTTCAAGTTTGAAAAAATGAAAATAAAAATTTACACTTTTGAAGTGCAGTATTAATCTTATATAAGATGACATGGAGTGGAATGGGGGATAGTATGAGTGACATGGTAGAAATTAGGGAGGGAAGAGAGAGTTTCAGAATTTATTTTTATTTTAACTACAATACTTAATATAGAGGAGGAGTTGGGTTTAAGGACCAAGCACTGTCCCTATTTAATCGGTCAACTCACCGGAAATGATACGGGGAAAAACGAAAAAAAGAAAGAGAGAAAGAAAAAAGGGGGAAGTAAATAGATAGGAAATAAGAGATGGACGTAGGGTTTTGAAGGAAGGGAAGGGGTTGAATATATTGATACTTGGGCAAATAAGAAAAACACAGATTTTAACGTTTGATAGTAATTTAAATGTTTAATTACTCAACAAATAAACTAGATTTAATGCTTGATAATAATCTAAATATTTAACATCTCGATAAATAAATTAGGTATTTAATATAAACTGGATATTATATTAATAAATAATATAAAAATCAAAATTAAAAAGCAATATCCCATGCACAGAAGAATGGTAGATTTCTAAATGGCAAACATGGATTCTGACGTGGAAAAACAGCCTGTCACACTACAGTGAACTACATTTTTTAGCAGTAGACTGAGCAATTGATTTAATAAAATCACGCCACTTCATGAAGCCAGTTGAAAACGTAATCCCAAATATTTGCTTTCCTGAAGGTTAGCATCAGCCATGATGACGCCATGCCGAAAAGGTTCTTTGTGATTATTAAATGGGAACAGTTTTTATTAGAGGCGTTCAAATTTACAAACCATTCATTTTCCGAGTAACCACTGCAATGTCTCGGCTAAGCAGAGCATATATTCGAAAACTTGGCCTACACACTTGTCTCTAACAAATTATTACACAAGTAAATCCGTTTCGCTTTGAATGTTACGCACTTTTCTACTTGCACGCGACAACGCTGAGTCAAAATCAATAATTTACTAATGTTAGAATCTTAGACAAATCTTTATGTTCTGAATATCGTAAAGAGGGAGTGAAATCAAGAAAATTGTGTAGTACCAATGAGGGCGGAAAGATTCTTTGTTAACCGCATCTGTTCGATAAATTTTACTGATCAGAATTGAAAACAAGATTGGGATCGACAAATCATGTGTGCGTACGTGGTAATGTTTTCTGTCGCACAAAGTAACATGTCTTTATTTTTTTTTCCATAAAAATTTGGTGTTGTCACAGATAACAGAACACGGCACCGAAACTAATCTTTTTACACAAAGATGATTATTATCGCGAAGTAAAGGCAAACAATAAAGTTAAAAAAAAATATCGGAAGTATAGAAAAAGACGGAGCAAAGGGAAACGGGAAGAAATAAAGAACAGAAAGTGTGTCAGGAGAAATAATGGAAATGGTTTGAAGAAAAAATAGCAAATGAAATGCGGAAAGAAGCAACGTTGTAACATGAGAAGTTAAAAAGGGGAATTAAAGCAAAAAAAAAAGAAGGCAAAAATGATACAAAGTGAGAAATAGGGAAGAAAGAAAGAAAAAATAGAAAGAGAAGGAAAAGAGACCTGAAAGAAAAATGTCCAATTTAAGAAAGAAATTAATGCAAAGTGAAAA
>OZ038491.1:47041565-47046565 GCA_964036315.1 Acanthosepion esculentum
ATATGTGTGTGTGTGTGTGTATTTACATATATATATATATATATATATATATATATATATATATATATATATACGCAAATCTATTTCTATTTTTTGTAATACGTGTATTTTTGTTAGTTTGCGTATATATATATATATATATATATATATATATATATATATATATATACGCAGACAAACAAAAATACACACTCACAAACAGACATATATATATATATATATATATATATATATATATATATATATATATATATATGCAGACTAACAAAAATACACACTTTGCAAAAAATGGAAATAGATCTAAGAACACACAGGGGTCTCTAAAAGATAAGAATACAGATATCTTTCCTCACCCTTTCTCGGACCAATCTTAATTGCAGAAGAACTTTCTCACTGCCATTTTTGTCCCTGCTACACAAAAAAGAGATAGTTTAAAAGCGAGAATGTTCAACATCGAAAAACTTTAGGAAAATTAATTAATTTTAATAATGTGTAGAAATATCCACTCTTTGCCTGAAGAAAGTCACAAAACCCGAAACGCGTGTTGAACAAAATTATAGAAAATAAAGCATTATATGTATTTTTATAAAACAATCTACATTACAACCAAAAACGTTTGCGGTTTCTCTCTTCCTTTTAATATATATATATATATATATATATATATATATATATATATATATATATATATATATATATATATATATATATATATGTGTGTGTGTGTGTGTGTGTGTGTGTGTGTGTGTGTGTGTGCAGGTATACAGAAAAATAGGAAAGAACGCGTTGGGTAAATAATCCGGAGTTCCTTAGTACTGTTGCTTTTATTTTTAAAAAGACAGTGCTCCATACAGAAGTAGAGCTTATATTATAATATTGTTTTTAAATACGATTCCTTCGCTACATAAGAGTTCTCATGTTTCAAAATCGAGAGCCGAGACCCTTAATATAATTTTTGAAATTAAGTTGAATTAAGGTGTCTGGTCTCGCTTCCTCGTCAAGCGAGAATTTGGGAATCTCGGCTCTCGCTTTTGAAACATGAGAACTCTTATGTAGCGAAGGAATCATATTTTTTTTAAATATTATAATATATATATATATATATATATATGTATATATATATATATATGTGTGTGTGTGTGTGTGTGTGTGTGTGTGTGTGTGTGTGTGTGTGTGTGTAATTATATATATCAACAAACAGTCTTTAGAAAAATATGGGAAACTGGAAAGGTTTTTTGTGACATGTTTCATCCGTTACGATTAATCGGACTAGGCTTTGATGTTTCCACATTTACACAAGTGCAAGAAACGATCTCAAATCTTTCAAAAGATTTTGAAACTACCAGTGTCTCTCGTTTTGTGCGAATGTGTAGACATGGCAACGTCATCAAAGCCCAGTCCGATGAAATCCTAACGGATGAAACACGTCGCAAAAAAAACTTTCCAGTTCGTCCTATCTATCTATCTATCTATCTATCTATCTATCTATCTATCTATCTATCTATCTTTCTATCTATCTATCTATTAGAGTGTTCAGCTTATATTTTATATCATAAAGAAACAATTTATACAAAGAACGAATGTTAATGTGATTAATGGCGGAATCACTTCGCTAACAAGATTTAATGAGACATTAACTTACTATCAGTTTCTTGATTAATTAGATCCTTATATTCGAGTTGATGTCAGATTGAAGGCACTTGCCAAGTACTTTCGACAATTTCCAATATATATATGTATATATATATATGTATATATCAGTGAATATACATGATATCGCACGTCAATAGCACGACCCGGAGTTTCATGCGAATACGCAATCTTCAGGTGCATGATACTCACTGACCATTAAGCCTTACGAAATGCGAAATCCCGTGGTGTTGAATTAAATTGTGTGTTAAGACTTGTTCATTGTAGTATTGTTGCCTATAATATTTGAATTAAATATTTAAAATTTATATCGGTCAATTAAAATTTAATTTATGTAAACACGCCCTTTATCAAGAGGGATAACAACATTTTTTTGCATAAAAATATATATATATATATATATATATATATATATATATATATATAATGCATTTGTCACCTAACCTTATACTTACAAAGGCGAAAATACATATACTCCCATAATAAAATAATCCATTACAATCTATAATATGGAATTATATATGTGCATAGGTATATAATACCATTACTATTGGGTGCTATAAAAATTAATGGTTGTTTCATTTTATATTATTATTCATAAAATCTATTTTCAAATCTATTTTAAAAGTGGCGCTGACACAAAATGATTTTAACCTGTTTTCGTTCTAGCTGAAGTTTTTTGTTTTTAGACATTAAACATTCTGTGTGATAGACAATTACCACATGCTGTTACACGATTTGGCCAATTTTTCTGTTACACCCGATATGTATGTATGTATGTATGTATGTATATATATATATATATATATATATATATATATATATATATATATATATGTATATGTATATATATATATATATATATTTGTATATGTGTGTGAATGCATATATATATACACATACATATATATATATATATATATATATATATATATATATACAAATATATATATAAACACGATCTAAACATATATATGTACATGCATATATGTATATACGTATGTATGTGCATATATATATATATATATATATATATATATATATATGTACATGCATATATGTATATACGTATGTATGTGCATATATATATATATATATATATATATATATATAGCTCGTGTTTATCCTTCCATCTCTCTCTCTCTCTCTCTCTCTCTCTCTCTATATATATATATATATATATATATATACATATATATATATATATATATATATATATATATATAAATATACTGCGTGTCTGTGTATCTTTGTGTGTGTGTGTGTGTGTATGTATGTATATATGTCTGTTTGTGTGTATGTATGTGTGTATATATGCGTATATATACCCATACATACATACATACATACATATATATATACATATATATATACATATATATATATATATATATATATATATATATATATAAACACGATCTAAACATATATACATATATATATGTATATACGTATGTATATATATATAGTGAGAGAGAGAGAGAGAGAGAGAAAACTCGTGTTTATACATCCATCCATCCTTCTATCTATCTATCTATCTATCTATCTATCTATCTATCTATCTATATATATATATATATATATATATATAGCGCGTGTCTTTGTGTGCGTGTCGGATATAAATTTTCAGCGTCGTATACTCAGTTTTTATCCCAGCATATTTATATTAATATTGGAAAATATGATATATATATGTGAAATATATATATATATATATATATATATATATGTGAAAAGTCCTTCGTAATTGAATGAGAGAATGCATCAAAAATCTTATGTGACGCATTTCAATCTTCAAACGGACTTCTTCAGAATAATGCCTATAATGATAGCATCATATTTATCTAAAAATGTATCTGAAGACATGGGGATTCCGTTGAATTTTGACTAGTTTGCTTTTATTTACGTCTGTATTGTTGTCACTGATTTGCCTTGAAGGTTAGGATTACGGATATATCACGTTGAAACACCGGTTCCCATACGCTAAACAAAATAAACCAAAACAACTGAAGGGAAAATACTTTGACATATGTGAAAAATAAATGAATAAAAATTAGGTCTTAATTTGCAAGTTTTCGTTTATTCTAGAAATATTTCAAATAAAAAATAATAATAAAATTTCAGTATATAATACTATGATTATGTGCAAATAACTTTCAGAAATTTAATTTGCTGCAAAAAATAATTTCAAAGATATGAATTAGCGTTAAAATTAGAACGTAAAAGACGATTCGGCTTAATCTTTCAAATCTTATGCGTAGATTCCTATCGTAATATTTTTCTTTTATTTTCGTACTGTTGTTCAACTAGAAACCCACTCGCCAAAAAATATTGCAGACACCAGAGATGCAATGACCTCTCGATAAATTGTTCTCGCGAAAAACTCACTTGTGACTAATTATCCGAGCAGCGATCGGATGACGTGTTAATTTCATATTAAACGCATTGTTATCTACGCTAGAATCAATATTTTCTTTGCGAGAGTAAACAATATTTTTGCTAATATTAAGTAATTATTTATTATTGGTTTTTGATATGTGCTAAATATACTTCACGTCAAGAGTTCTGTTAGTGTCGTAACAGCAAGATAAATATTGCCATCACTGAGTGTCTTGGGTAGGATAGCCTGATGGAGGCCATCTTTATTCAGGTTTCAAATACATCTACAAATTGATATTTGTGATTGATGACGTATAGCATCTCTACGGTTAATCTGCTTGCATATAATAAGAATTTCTACTTAGGATCAGAGTGTTAAATCTGTTCATTCTTTTTTGTTAGCTTAAACTGTACTTTTGGCTTAAGTAAACTATAATAATTATTATTGATAATAAGTGCGATCGTAGTGAAGAACATGAAGATGAAAATAGATTCCGTTTTGGAAAGACAAAAGACATATCAGGGACGCTACTTGGTTTCAGTGACAGAAAAAAGAAATAAAATCCTAACGCCTCCTGTCAATACTTCCTAAATAATGGACTATTTTGTTTTGATCGCGTGAGAAAACAGAAGACAGATCAAAGACGTTACTTTGTTACAGTGAATAAATGACGGAAAGAAGAGTAGATAGAAGAGATATATGACTGTTTCAATGAAGGGAAAAAGCTTTCTATTTCAACTTTTCAGTTGTACCTCCTTACTTCTTAAGATAACGACCAGCATCCATGTTTATGTTCGTCATGTTAAGCCCAAATATTTTCAAGATAATGATAGGAAAATTTCTATGAATTTTTTATTTTCATAGAAATCGTCGTGAGATTATTCAATCATTAACTGATGAATTATGACATTTCAAAACCAAATAGTTACATTTCAACGTCTTAAAACAAGCAAATATAACTATATATATA